>LNAC01000627.1:640473-778908 GCA_002007465.1 Ailurus styani
CACCCCCCTACCCCCGCCCCCCGCCGGCTCCTGCTAAAACCCGGAGAAGCGGAGCGCGCCCGTGCAAAGCCCTCGGTGGCTCTATCGCTGCCACTGGGCATGCTGCAGCGCCCGGAGAAGGCAGGGGATTAGCTGGGGTCTAGGGGCCCAGAGCCCCACTGGGGTTGTCAACACCCGTCGGGACCCCGTGGTGGTCCCAGGTTATGTCCCGAGGCTCTGCGTTTCTCGGTCTGTGGCAATGGACAGCCTTATCCTTTAGCCTCCGGCTTGGATTCCCCCGCCAGCTGCCAGTGGAATTCCGAAAGGTAGATTACAAACAGTAACTAATGACATTCTACTACTTTCGGTTTTTTTTCCCCCCTAGGGCACGTAGAAAAAAAAAATCTTCAAATGTTAAGTCCCTTCTCCAACCTTCCCTTGGCTTAACACAGACCTCTCCCCTTCAAAGTTTTCTGAGCACCTACCATGTGTCAAACACACTGCAAGGGTTGAAGGGATTGCAGGAAAAAGAGACTAAATAAGACAAACTTACCAAGTTCCCTGCCTACAAAGAGTGTACCTGATAACTGTGGGTCCTGGGAGCCAGGAGCCAGGATAGGAATCAATGACTCAATTTAACTCTTTGGAAGGTGAATTCCTGTGGGTAGGCAGTTTCATCTATATACCTTACTACTTTTCCCTGTTGCTAGAAAGGGCCTACCCAAAGCAGATGGGCAACAAGCAGTCCCCAGTCTCAGGCACAGGTGTTTGGAGATTCCTCACCGGAGAAAAGGTTGGAGGGAGTTAAATATCCAGATGTCACTGCACTCAAAACCAGGGTTGTGACAAGGTTTCAGTGGGAAGGGATTGAGCATACGGATGACGGATGGTGGCCAATAGCTTTGAGTATGTTTTTATTGGCTAAGCCTGGCTCCCCCATGCTTGTCTGAGTTACTCAGTCCTTGAAGTAGGCACTTTCTAGAGAAGGGCTATCCTAGGATATTAGGAATTATGCTCCTACCTATTAGTGAATCCTCACACTTGTCCTAAATATTGTGACAACGGTTCCTTTAAAATATGTTTAAGGGGTGTCTGGGTGGCTCAGTGGATTAAGCCTCTGCCTTTGGCTCAGGTCATGATCTCAGGGTCCTGGGATCAAGCCCTAGATCAGGCTCTATCCTCAGCTGGGAGCCTGCTTCCCCCTCTCCCTCTGCCTGCTTCTCTTCCTACTTGTAATCTGTCAAATAAATACATAAAATCTTTAAAAAATAATAATAAAATATGTTTAAAAAAACAAAACCCAATGATCTCTAGGTTTGATCAAATTAGAAAATAAAAATACGAATTTTTTCTTCAGGAAGGTATGATCTGGGTGATGAAAGCTTTTATTTTTCAAAAATTAGTCCAGTGCATATTATGAGTGACTTCTAACAGCATGTTGGTCCAACAGAAGTAAGTTGAGAGGAATAACTTCCCTATTTGTAAAAATATAAAGCAAATTTTCAAAATGAAACATGGGGGCATGGCTAGTCCTAGTCCATCCAGGCTCAGTGGGGAGTCTGCTTGAGATTATTTCTCCCACTGCCCCTCCTCCCCCAACCCCCACTGCTCTCTGGCCCACTGGGTGCCTGTGCCCCCCGCAATAAAATAAATAAATCTTTTTAAAAAAATGAAACATGGGTATAATAGCTACTGAGTAGTTTATCTAGTAAACCTGGCAATCTCTATTTTCCCCACTTTTTTTTCCCATGGAGAAAGGCATCTACATTATTCCAAAAATGTTTCTGTCCTTACATTTTGCTCTTCTGTTTATCATTTTAGTACATTCATCCTTTGAATGTGTTTCCATTTTGGACAACTGATTTGACTTGAAAGTTGATGTGCAAAGATTTCTGTTGACATAGGACATACATGGATGAGGGGATTATTCTCAGCCTATCTGATTATTTGATTGAAGTCAACCGTTCAACTTGCATTCTTTCTCAGTATTCTTTTTAAAATCCACTTTGTGGTTACAAATAAAGATGTAAGTTGTATACGTTTCATGTATAATTCGTATATGTATCATTTTTTAAAGGAAAGTTTCTTTGATTTGAGTTTATCTTTTTGCATGGGTTATTTTGTCTTAGCTGAAAGCATTATTGTGTAACTGCTGGGGTCTAAGTTAAGGACATTAATGAAAACTTAATCACATGTAACTTATAACTTAAACAGTATTTTCTGAAATGTGATGCCCTGGAATTACAATAGAAGATTTTCTACTTCATTTCTTATTGAAGAAAAATGCTAATGTCCAAGAAGAAAAAAATAAAGGAATGTCTAACATTCTAAGAGAGAATGTCTGCAGCTCAGTTGTCTATGGCTTCTGATGATAGGTTGTCATTAAAAAATATATATAATCAAACATCTGCAAAATACATCCATTCAAGTAGACATAACCCTAGTGCAATGTGGATAAGAGGATCTGTGCCAGCCAACACGTCAGCAGAATGGCCTCCTGCTTTAGCTCCATCACCTCATGGAGATATGGGCAAGAATGAAGTCACATAGCTCCTGCCTCTGCTTCCTTATGTGGTAAAATTAAACTTTTTTTTTTAAAGATTTTAATTATTTGACAGAAAGAGATTACAAGTAGGCAGAGAGGCAGGCAGAGAGAGGAGGAAGCAGGCTCCCTGCTGAGCAGAGAGCCCAATGCGGGCCTAGATCCCAGGACCCCGAGATCATGACCTGAGCTGAAGGCAGAGGCTTTAACCCACTGAGCCACCCAGGTACCCCAAAATTAAACATTTTAGATTAGGTGATCAGAAAGATCCTTTTCTTCTCTAAAATTCTATAATTAGATAATTTTATGAATCAAAAGACTACCATCTGAAATAATAAATTACTTACATATGTTCAAATTTTAGTAGGAGTCAGTTAAGTACTTAGAAAAATACAAAAAGTTCGATAAGGATTCTTCATGAAGTGACTAAATATCCACCAAACTTCGCCCCACACTCTCTAGTTATACATGAATGCATAGTAACAATTCTTGCCTTGATAATACTTTTAAAATTCAGAAACTTAAATATCTCCCTAAAGTGTATTATTTCTTGAAATTAAAGATTTAAAGAATGTTGTAAAAATTAACAATATTTTTGAGTGCTTTTCCTCATATAATATGTTTGATGAACTACCTCATGGA
Source organism: Ailurus styani (assembly GCA_002007465.1). Classification (NCBI taxonomy): domain Eukaryota; kingdom Metazoa; phylum Chordata; class Mammalia; order Carnivora; family Ailuridae; genus Ailurus; species Ailurus styani. The sequence continues at coordinate 643,637 of LNAC01000627.1, forward strand.
TAACCATACAACTTACAATACTGATACAATGGTAAAAGAGGTTTTCCTAATTTTTATGGAACGGAATCAGACTCTCATAACTGCAAAAGACCTGGAGAGATTGCCCAGCAAATCTCCCTCTATTATAGGTTATAAATTTCTAACCTTTGCAACATATTCAGGAAGATTTCTAGGATTTAGACTTCATCACTTCCCTCTGAAAATTTTCGTTGACTCGAATCCTAGTTTCAGGTTCCCATGTAGGTATAACCCACCATGTTGCATCCTCGACATACTGATAGGAATTTCCAAAGTCCCTCAAAAATTTTCTGGCATAAAATACTGTGAACAGGGCGCCTGGGTGGCTCAGTGGGTTAAAGCCGCTGCCTTCGGCTCAGGTCATGATCCCAGGGTCCTGGGATCGAGGCCCGCATCGGGCTCTCTGCTCAGCAGGGAGCCTGCTTCCTCCTCTCTCCTCTCTCTCTGACTGCCTCTCTGCCTACTTATAATCTCTCTCTCTGTGTCAAATGAATAAATAAAAATTAAAAAAAAAAACCTAAAAAAAAAATACTGTGGACATTTACAATGTCTTTCATTGATATTTGATTCTTTAAAAGTGAGATGCCAATTCAGTACATTTCATTTTACCTAGAATTACTGACATGAATAATTGAGAACCGGTGATGAAATTGAGATAATAATCAAATTTATTCAAGATAATCTTGAAAATGTTTAAGAATCAGTGGCAAACAGGATGTTCCAGAAATACTTAAGTCGTGTGTGCTGTATTTAGTCTTCCATATCAAACAGTAGGCCCAGAACCCCCAAATCCCAAATTTACTTTAACAACCATCAATAACAAGGCCTGGCTAAACTCTGATACGTTAGAGAAAGACAAAGTCCCTTGAGATTTTGAGAAGCAGGGTAGCCTTTAGAGATAAATCCTTCAGTTTCAGATAAATCAGATAAGGCAAATAAGACTCTGTAAGCAGCTAGTACCCTGGAGTCTCTCGTTACCTTTTCCTTCTCTTCTCTCTCTTTCCTGAGGTAATTCTGCAGTGTCATCTAAAGGCCACCTTGATAGGGATTTCCCTAGCATTAGCCAGTCCTCTATTGAGTGCCCTTAATGAGCACAGCATCACGAAGACCAAGTTCATGAGCTGTGCCTTCAGAGACCTGGCCTGAAATGTGTCCAATTAGCTTTTCACAGATCAAGAAATAGCTTTAGTTCACATCTTCTGCTATCATTTGCTTTCGATTTATCAATCACCTCTATCACCTCAACCGGCTTCTTGAATTTCCCAAAGTGCACATCATGTCATTGGGCAGAAAACCAGTATGTTGAGCAATCCTCAGAAATAAGCTATATTTTAGAAGTTCTAAATAGTAAACTATCTCAAAAATTATTTTAAAAAGAATAAAAAAAGGAAGAAAAAGAAGTAAAGGGACTACATAGTTAAGTGGTAACCAGGTACACCACTCATACTGTTCAGAGATTCTTGCGGCATTAATTTAACTAAACTTTTTGTGAGTCTCTATGACAGGAAGACTTTCCTGTTGTAAAAATTCATAGCCCAATTATGATCTCTGGTGGAAGCAGACAGAGTTGCACTATCCTGAGAGCCATTCTCGTTGCTCACTGGAGACCTGAAGATACTGACAAACTGCTCACTCACACGGAGCCCCAGTGCTATAGTGTCTGCTTATTTGTTCCAGTAACACACCTCGCATCTTCTTCAACCAAACAGCCCTTCTAGGACATATATAATGGTATTAAGACAGGAAAACAATGCATACGATTTTTCTGTGTAATGTTTTCTCTCCATATATGTAGCTGAATCAACACCAAAACAACTGAAGAATGTGTGAAATTTACCAGTTGTCCTTGTTTTTACCCACTGGATGCTTGAAAAGGGGTCTGTGTGTGTTTGAGTTTTTAAAAGAATAATTATTTAGGGCGCCTGGGTGGCTCAGTGGGTTAAAGCCGCTGCCTTCGGCTCAGGTCATGATCCCAGGGTCCTGGGATCGAGGCCCGCGTCGGGCTCTCTGCTCAGCGGGGAGCCTGCTTCCTCCTCTCTCCTCTCTCTCTCTGCCTGCCTCTCTGCCTAATTGTAATCTCTCTCTCTCTCTCTCTCTCTCTGTGTCAAATGAATAAATAAAAAAAAATCTTAAAAAAAAATAAAAATAAAAGAATAATTATTTAATGAATTAGTTAGGTTTGCAGAGTAAAAAAATTAAAGATTTTTTTTTGGCTGATATTAGTGGTCATTTTTTCTTGTCTGATCTTTACATTTCTTTAGAAATAAAACAAGGTTTTCCAAATCAGATTCTTTCTGTCTGCAAACGACAGAAAGGTTGTCAGATGTGGAAGAGTATTTAGAAACACTGGCATAAATACTTCCTCTTTTCAGATAATGAGTCGGCCTTTGATGAGTAAGTTTCCCTGAACTTGGTATTTCTCGTTTTCATAACAAGACTAGATGTTCTAATGATTCAAAACACCTCTTTATCTTTGTCCTTGGAAAGTACAATATTACTGAGATGTCTCTTACACTCAGATTTCATAATAGTTAACTTTTTCCCTTACATAATTCCCACAACAGCACAAAGCACATTGCTCGTTCAGGGAAATCTTTCATGAATTGAAAAAGAAAATGCTACTGTGAAATACTGAATAATTTTTGGAGGGATGGGAGAATTTCAATCTTTTGTAAAAATTTCACCATGCTCAATTTATTCTTAAGGATTTAGTACTAGGTTCAGACTCCCCCATGAACTCCCCTTTTGAAAACAAGAGATAGTCTAGGATATAGGTGAAACAGCTCCAGAACACCCACTGACATTAAAGGGCCCCTGGTATTTTTTTTCCACTAATTGACTCTCTAACACTGAGAATTATTCTTCTACCATCTAAAAAAAGAAAGGAAGGAAGGAAGAAAAAATAAAAAAAAATTGAGGCCAAGTCCTTGGATTCACAGCTAGTCCTTTTACCACAAGGAGTCATCGGTTTAGATTATACAAATATAGTTTCAGGCCATCTTGGGATGTGACCTCTATTGAAATGAGGCACATTAAGATACACCTCTCATTACTGAACATTCTTTAACCTATTAGCCTAGATGGGTTGTTTGCTACTGGTATAAGATCACTTATACTCTTATATTCTCCTATCTCTCGTCCATCTATATCATTTTAGGAGAATAATTGAGTCATTTAATCTCTATCTTATACATCTAAATATTTACTAAAGTCATATCTTTATTCACATCAGAGAAAGAGGAGAAAGAGATTAAGGAGAAGTGGAAGGAGAAAAAGAAGAGGAAAAAAAAAAGCCAAAAGAAAGCATTCTGAAGCTGTTGGAGAAATTAGAGCATATTAAGCCTTTTCTATTTTTATTCATGCTCTCACATGAAGACTAGAAATACTGTAATTCCTATTGCTTATATCCTATGTGTTGCTTCTGCCATTGGCTATATTCTATGTATTCATATAATTTTAGAAAGCATAGTCCAAATTTTAATTTCCTTATTTCACTCTAGGTGATTTATATTTGATGTTTTCAATCAATAATATCAAGCTTACATTTTCTTGTGATATTTTATCATTTTTGCACTTAATAGTTGATTGCAAGCACCAGTGTAGGAGGTGGAGAGAATCTATAACAAATAGCACAGTTTATACAAATCAATGACTAGAGAAAGGCCTTTTAATTAGCTATTTTATTGAATCAGCAGTGTTTGCATGAGTGTTTAATCCAACTGATAGGACATTAACGTTGCCTCACAGTTGGGGAGAAGCTCTCTTCTGTGGTCCACTAGTCCTCCCTGTGGAGAGGCCATCCACCCCTCCCCCCATCTTCCAAGTGTGACTGATCTGTTAGGATCCTACTCTGCTCCCATCTCCCCCTAACTCAAGTTCACAGGGATTTTCTTCATTCAGTGTTCTCGTAGTGTAAAAGTCACCACACGGTCTATGCTGCTTTTGTGTAGCATCCTAACTGTCACAAGGAACTTCTCTTTCCTCCCAAACTGTAAATTCTTGGGGTGAGAGAACAGCCCCTTGGGGGCTGACTTACAGTTTGTGTGTATACAAGGTGTTGTGGGTAAGGGTCTCTATCAGTCTCCTTGCTTAAGGAGAGATCCTGAGGATATACACGTACTTTCAAAAAAATTCTTCTGGGCGCCTGGGTGGCTCAGTGGGTTAAAGCCTCTGCCTTCGGCTCAGGTCATGATCTCAGGGTCCTGGGATCGAGGCCCGCATCGGGCTCCCTGCTCGGCGGGGAGCCTGCTTCCTCCTCTCTCTCTGCCTGCCTGTCTGCCTACTTGTAATCTCTCTCTCTCTCTCTGTGTGTCAAATAAATAAATAAAATCTTTAAAAAAAAAAAAATTCTTCTCCTCACCCCCTGAATATTAAGCTCTGTCAGAAACTTTCATGCACTTGTTTTGTTTTCATTTACTGAACAGGGTTACCCAAGGGAAATTTTTTTTTCTCTATTTATTTTTTTCTCTATTGTCTATTGTCTATTCACCTTCATTATGACATGCAGAAATTATATAATCTTGATATTCCTCTGATTTACTGATGCTGGTTATGAGTAAAGGCCCACAAGTTATTGCTTGATTGCAAAACATTAAGTAAAAGCCAGATAAATTTGGAATTTTCCACACTAATGAGCAATACGATTTGTTATAAAATCCTAAGCCTCCAATGCTGTGAACTCAAAGGACAAAATGAATTTGGAGTTAACAGCTATATTGTCAGTGTCACTCCTAATTTATTCTTTTTCCCTAATATATAAATATTACACTCTTGAGAAAGGAGGAGCTATACTGGGTAAAATGTTTAGTTGAATTAAGGAAATGTTTAATTAATGTTTTGTTATTTTAAATATAACTTAATTTTCTACAGTTTGCCTATATAATGCCAAAAATTATTACAAGGTCAACAGACTCTTCCAGGATTATGCCCAACATTAGTACATAATTATTTTTGCTTTGCATCTTCTGCATACATTTTAAGCAAATTTGTTTATCTAATCTACTAGCTTCTGGAGCACATTTCAAAAATAGGGTGAGAGGATTTGTCATTGGATGGAATACACAATAGCAAGATAGGAAAATATATAATCTTAGAGAAAAAAAGAAGAGAATTGGACTTTCCACTTGAATAGAACAACTCAGTACCATTCAGTGCGCGGAGGGAAAGAGAGGCAAATACCCCTAGGCAGCTCAGTAGGATCTTAGAGTATAACCATATTACAGCATAGTAAAGTTGATGTTGAAAATGAGGACTTTAGAAAAAGTAAAATCAGGCCTTTCTTTAAAGACAGGGTTATTTTGAGAAGATGGACTGCAATGATGCCAGCATGGGTTTAGGCTAAATAGAGAACTAGATATCAAAACCAAAAGCACATTTACAACATATCTAGATAGCAAGATCTCTCTCCAAAATTCTAAATTCCTAAAGCCACACAGCTTGAAAATCTTTGGTATTTAATAGGACAAAGCAGAGGGAAGTTGTGGGACAAATGACCAACTTGATAATCCCAAAACATTAAGAAAACCCAAAAACTATCAATAGGTAGTCACTAGAAAGCACAGTGGATCAATTTAAGAACAACCAATAGAACTAAAAGATTTTTGTGCATTCCCACAGTGAGTAAAGGGGACCCTGTTGGGAGTAGATTTCCCCTTGATCTCTTTTTTTTAAAGATTTTATTTATTTGACACACAGAGAGAGATCACAAATAGGCAGAGAGAGAAGGAAGCAGGCAGGCTTCCTGCTGAGCAGAGTCAGATGCGGGGCTCAATCCCAGGACCCTGAGATCATGACCTGAGCCGAAGGCAGAGGCTTTAACCCACTGACCCACCCGGGTGCCCTCCCCTTGATCTCTTACATTTTGCCAAGTCTTATTACCAAGAAATAGTCTTTTGTTCTAGAGTATCATTTGAAAAGTATCTGTATAGAAATTATCCTGGAAAGGGGAATAGTGTCTCCCTCTGGAGCAAAATACAAGTCTGTTTAGAGTTCTGCAAGATAAGTATCATTCCCTCTCCATGGCAAGAAGTAGGCATGCTTTCTCTCCAGTATAAAAAGGATAATGTCTCCTTCTGAAACCAAGAGAAGGCATGCTACTTACCATTATAAAATATTTGGGTTCCTTTAGCTTCTTCTATACTGCAAACCCTCTCTGTGAGCAAGTATCCACTGGGTTCCTATCATTCACCCTCATGGGACTTGGGGACAAAAAGAGCTTACAAAAATATGCTGATGTTCATGCTGTTTGCTGTACCACAGGTAATAAAGTTCTTTGTCTCTGACTCAAGAGTCTCATGTCTTCTGAAAATGTCCATAAAACTGGTTGACTAACTTGTTTGCTTGCAAGTTATACAAAATCTCAGCTCTTAAGAGGCTGATATCAAGATTTAAGGTGGCAGAGAAATCTAGATCCTCTGAACCCTTAAAACTGACATGCCAGGCTTCTTCCCAACACAGAATCCCATACTAGGAAAAACTATTGGAAGCGGAATCAAAATCGAGCCAAACAGAGATAACAGAGATGAAGAGAAAATCTAGCCAAAAGGTAAACAGACCAAGACAATCTACGATCACAAGCCATCATAAATATTTAAATACTACATAAAAACAAAAAATAAAGATCTGTTTGAAGTTAGAAAGCCTACTGAACTTTTAACTATTTAAAGTTCAAGAAACCTAAGAAAAAGTTCAGGAAAACTAAATGCACATAAAAAATGATCAACAGGGGCGCCTGGGTGGCTCAGTGGGTTAAAGCCGCTGCCTTCGGCTCAGGTCATGATCCCAGGGTCCTGGGATCGAGGCCCACATCGGGCTCTCTGCTCAGCAGGGAGCCTGCTTCCTCCTCTCTCCTCTCTCTCTGCCTGCCTCTCTGCCTACTTGTAATCTCTCTCTCTGTGTCAAATGAATAAATAAAATCTTTAAAAAAAAAAAATGATCAACAGAAAACCATCGTGGTAAAACCATGAAAAGTTTCACCTTGACAACAAAGCTGCTGCAAGAAATAAAAAAGGTAATAGCCCTACAGATAAGGAAATGGCAAATTACAGTCCACAGGCCAAACCCAGCCTTCTTATCTTTATAAATAAAGTTTTCTTAGAACATAGTCACACTCACTTACTTGCATATTGCCTAAGACTGTTTTCACGCTACAATGGCAGTGTTAAGTGTTTGTGACAGAAAACATATGGCCTGCAAAGTATAAAATATTTACTCTCTTGCCCCTTACGGGAAGTTTGCCAACTTCTGCTATTGACAAAGAAAGCTTGCCAAAAAAGTCATGCTCAAAAATTTTCTTTTTTTTTTTTTTTTTAAGATTTTATTTATTTCACAGAGGGAGAGAGATCACAAAGAGGCAGAGAGGCAGGCAGAGAGAGAGAGGGGGAAGCAGGCTCCCCGCTGAGCAGGGAGCCCTATGCGGGCCTCGATCACAGGACCCTGAGATCATGACCTGAGCTGAAAGCAGAGGCTTTAACCCACTGAGCCACCCAGGCGCCCTCAAAAATTTTCCAAAACTGCAACATACTATTTCAAAATGAGCTAAAGGACATTTAAAAAAAGCATACAGTACATGAGAGAATAACATTAATCAGAATTAGAAAAACTTAGAAATAAAAGGGGATAGCACTCAAAGAATCAGAAATAAAAGAAATGTCATATTAGAAAGAGACTAATCTAGGAGGTATACAAGAGCAAATAAGCACAACAAATGGTACTCTAAGAGAAATCAAGCTGGGAAGGGAAAAAAAAATGTTAACAAAAACAAGTGAAAAGGGCGCCTGGGTGGCTCAGTGGGTTAAAGCCTCTGCCTTCGGCTCAGGTCATGATCTCAGGGTCCTGGGACTGAGGCCCGCATCGGGCTCTCTGCTCAGCGGGGAGCCTGCTTCCCCCTCTCTCTCTGCCTTCTTATAATCTCTGTCAAATAAATAAATAAAATCTTAAAAAAAAAAAACAAGTGAAAAAAGACACTCAAGAGAAAGCAACAAATGTTGTAGATGGCAAAGAAGACCCAACATACAGATTAGGGGAGTTCTGAGTGGGACAACAAATCAAAGCCAGGTTTGGGAGTGGGGGAGTGGTGGACAAATACTAAGAACTTTAATTCAAAAGAATGATTCTGAAATTTAAAAAAAAATTAAAACTATTTATTGAAAAATCATATAGTATACCTGAGATCAGCAGAGCACAACCAACACCAAGTGAAATTAAAGGATCTTAAAAAAAGAAAAAATTATTTGGGCACCTAGACAAAAGTAACATTTAACTTAAAAAGTAACAAATGTTCTATCATCAGACTTTTCCACAGCAACATTTTATCTTCAAGGGAAAAAATGAAGTTATATATAAGATATTTAAAAAAATAAAATGTGGGCCAGGGATTTTATGCATTTATATATGTTTGTATTTTTTTTAAGATTTTATTTATTTAATTGAAAGAGTGTGTGGGAGCAAGCACAAGCAGGGGGAGCGGCAGAAGAGGGAGAGGCAGACTCCCAGCTAAGCAGGGAGCCCTACTACACGGGGCTGGATCCCTGGACCCTGAGATCCCGACCTAAGGCAAAAGTAGATGCTCAACCAACTAAGCCACCCAGAAGCCCTTACGTGTTTGTATCTCTTAAACTATAATCTGAAACTCTTACCTAACTCTTTCTTCCTTCTGCCCTTTAAGGTGGTGAAGTCTGTATCACTACCTGAGACCTTTCTCTACTCCTTTAAATGCCTCCCTTTGCTCCTTCATAGGCATTTCCTCCAGTAACTCTTGCATATCTAACCACACCTGTTTCTCAGAGCACCTGGACTAACACAGTCTAGCAATAATGACCAACCTACTTACAATCAATTGTCAAGTAAAATACAAAGTGTCCAATTAATTTTGAATTCCAGATAAATGACAAATTTTTAGTGTAAGTTGTCCACTGTGGACTTTTGGGGGGTATACTTATACTAAACTTTATTTGTCATTTATTTGAAGTTGAAATTTAACTTGGTATCCTGTTTTTTTATTTGTTAATTCTAGCAACCCTAGTAGCAATGATTATCACAACTTAGATTATGGTCATAAAACAAACTAGGGCTTCTTGGAGAAATGAATCTGTGTCTGGAATGAGAAATGTACCAGACCATTTTGGAACGTTCTGACATAAACTAGCATGGAACTATCAAAAAATACTAGGATAGGGCACCTGGGTGGCTCAGTGGGTTGAGCCTCTGCCTTCGGCTCAGGTCATGATCTCAGGGTCCTGGGATAGAGGCCCGCATCAGGCTCTCTGCTCAGCAGGGAGCCTGCTTCTTCCTCTCTCTCTGCCTGCCTCTCTGTCTACTTGTGATCTCTCTCCGTCAAATAAATAAATAAAATCTTTAAAAAAAAATACTAGGATAATATTAAAAGGAATTAAAAGGCAACCTTTAAAAAGTTCTATCTGGCCCCCCAAAAATTTGAACTTTGATAAGGATAGCAATGATAGTTGATGGGAGTCCATCAGGTATGTTTAAGTCCCAATTGGTCACCTCCTGAGGATTAAGGGTAACCAATTTATTATTATGAAAACTGGGTAAAGAAAAAAATAGAATATTGATCCTGCCCTTTTTGGAAATTTGCTGACTAACCAAATTATAGATGAGAGGATGCATCGCCTTCTAAATAAAATTATTCAAGCTAATGGAATAAAAATTCTTCATATTATAATACATATTGTAATATATGCATAGTATTTATTACATATTATATATAAGGTAATATAATATATATATGATATATAATAATGGATATAATTGGAGTATTACCATTTTGGAAGCTCCAATAAAATAAAGAATTGACACATTAATCATCAGCATGTCTCCTGATGAACAGAAAACTACCTATAGTTGGGCCAAACACTTCAAACCTCTGCCTGACCAAGGGTCCTCTCCCATTTGCAGGAAATACAAGCAAGAGAACAGGCACAATTAGCACACAATTAGCAACTCTACCCTGGGGCAAACTCCGTAAGGCAAGTGCTCCAGTTCATCAACAGACAAATTTCAAGAAAGAGAAAAGAGCAGGGCGCCTGGGTGGTTAAAGCCTTTGCCTTCGGCTCAGGTCATGATCTCAGGGTCCTGGGATGGGGCTCTCTGCTCAGCAGGGAACCTGCTTCCCCTTCTCTCTCTGCCTGCCTCTCTGCCTCCTTGTGATCTCTCTCCCTCTGTGAAATAAATAAATAAAATCTTTAAAAAAAAAGAGAAAAGAGCTTGGTGGGGGTTGGGGGAAGGGATGACTTGATTAAAATGAAGTTACATAACGCATCAACTGGAAAATTGATGACTAAGCCATAGTGCATCCGGATACATACTTGAGTGATAAACCAACATGAAATACAAGGAAATGATTACTATAAAAATCAGGACAGTGTTTACTTTAGGAGGGAGGGAGGACAGGGCATTTGGAGAGGCTTGAGTACCTAGCAATGTTTTCTTCTTTGACTTGGGTGGTGGCTAAAATGGAACTTGCTTTAATAATAATTACGTGTGAGTTCCTGTATCTGTGTTTTACTTTTACATAAAAGCTTAAAAAGTGCCTAATAGAGTTCTTGGCTCCTAGTAAACACTCAATAAAGGGTGGCTATTAAAGACTATAAAGTAAAAGATAAGGACTGCATTTAGAACAATTCCTTCCATATTGTTTTTGTAAAGAGATGGTAAACCTCCAGCTCTCAAGGTCATGCTCTCTCTCCAATGGATGTAGAGTTACAAAATTGCTCCTGCCTTTCCAAAATGTTTGTGGCTTCAAAAGTGGAATGCTAACCTTGTTTATGCAAACACCAAGACAGGAGGTTGTAAGGGGAAAGGCACTTTTTGCTTTACTGGGGACCTCCTCTGGGATCTTCACTGCGAAACCATTAAGTCACTTGCATACAGTTAAATACTAAAGCAACTTAGCCTGCATTTGACACCATGGAGAAAATTGTGGATTGTGATCTATTTGTTCAATTCCAAGTGTATGTGGAAAAAGCAACGAGTCCCAGCCTGAGCCCACTCTCTCTTAGTGACTGCAGAACTACACAGGCTGTGTGATGTACAGGACAATTTGTGCTCTTCTTAGCGGGATTTGTGGCTTCAGGTGGCTATGGCTCTTGCCTTCCCAGACTCAGTGACATGCTTGTTTGAGGGGCTATAGTCTTCAGTCTGCAACTGTCTGGCTATAAACAGGTGTACAGTTGCTATTCAAGCTGAGCTTCAATTAGTATTAGAAGGATGCCTTCTCCTCCCTTTTGTCCATGCTTCTTTCTTATGTAGCACCTGCCTTGGCACTCTCTCTGCCCACACTGCCAGATCTTGGCACAGGGGCCTGTGTCTGAGGGTCCAAATTGGGTTCTTCCATCTGCCAAGAAGTGTTACAATCTCTGAATGTGCACATCTCTGAAAAGATACCCCCTCCAAATGCACATTTTCTCCACCTAAAAACATTTGCAAATTCATTTAGACTCTTCAAAGGAGCCATCCCTGCCCACTCCAGTGAGAAGTGATTTCTTCTGTTTTCCATTTCTAGAGCACTTAATCTCTATACCATGCATTTGTCGCGAACCATTTATTTCCTTATACCGCCAGTCATCACACTGGTATTCTAGCACTCTTTCCACTCTACCACTCTATCGAGTCTATTCCCATTTTGGAATTTTTCCTATGAATAATAATAATAGTGAAAATAATAATAACTCACATTTATTGACTGCTTAATGTGATTCAGGCACTGTCTAATGCTTTTCGTGCAACAACTCTACAGAGTAGATGTTATCTCTACCTCCATTTAAAATCATGCAAAGCTAGGCTTAAAAGAGGACATCCAAGGTTCCACAACGATTGAGATGCTTAACGGAGATCTGAACGCAGGTGATACTGTTGCAAATACCCTCAATAACACCTTGCCTTACATCAAACATGCAAAGAATAGGTGTCTATTTAACTTAATCCTTAAAGTTTCATAGAGCACCTGCTATATTGACTTTTTGCCTGGAATTATTATGTAATATATTATAAACTTTAGAAATATATGTGTGTGTGTGTGTATACACTATATATACAGATAACTATATGTACATAGTATATACATATAGCTACCTGATAAAAAGGCAATAAATTTATGTAGGTAGATGATTTACAACATTGAAAGTACTTTATATGATCTTTGTCCAATTTATCTATCACAGATGGATGTATAGTAGTTGTGCAACAGGATTTTTTTCTGGCTGTTGTAATTATCTCTATACTTCTCCATGATCTTTATAACTATTGGTTACATGCAGTCTTCTTCATTCAGATGTATTATTCAAAAATCTGCATCCACGTGAGAAGACCTGTGTTTCAAAATCTGTATCCAAAAGCCCACACTAACAATAAGAGACTTCGGCAGAAATTTTCAGATAAAAGAATGGAGGGTGCCTGGGTGGCTCAGTGGGTTAAAGCCTCTGCCTTTGGCTCAGGTCATGATCTCAGGGTCCTGGGATCCAGCCCCACATCAGGCTCCCTGCTCAGCGGGGAGCCTGCTTCCTCCTCTCTCTCTGCCTGCCTCTCTGCCTACTTGTGATCTCTCTCTCTCTGTCAAATAAATAAAATCTTAAAAAAAGAATGGAAAGCTTTGAAGAAAAATGTACATAATATTTTCTAATGAGAGTCCACAAGAAACCATATATTCATCTACACTTAAGTTCTTCTTTGACTCTCTAGTATAACTTATTCGATGTAAGCAACTGTGTTTTGTAAGACAACTGCATGAAGAAAGATACAAACAAAATATCAAAACTCTATGTGGACTTTGAGTCATCCTAGTGAGTGCAACAGTGTAGTGGTTCTCAGTCTTGGGTGCATCTCAGAATATCCCACTCCAGATCTCCATCGTGATGATGCCATGGAGAGGTATCTAGGAATCTGAATTTTTACCAGCATCCTAGTAGATTCTGAAGAGATTGAGGGTACACCCTTTGAGACCACAATTAAAGACACAGTAGTTAAGAGATGAAATTTGGAGTGGGAAAAACCAGAGTCACCAATTCAACATTTATCTGTGATGTACTTCTCTAAACTCCAGTTTCCTTTTCTGTAAAACGCACAATAACAATGTTATCTGACTCATAGCCTTGGGAGAAAATAAAATGACTGGCTTAGTGCCTGGTACATAGGAAGTGATAATTGTTAGCAAACAGTGCTTGTGATGGTATTACTAGTGTAAAAAAATGTAGGTGTTCGCAGAATCATATCATGAGAATGGAAAAATCCAGAACACTGACATCACCAAATGCTGGTGAGAATGTAGAACATCAGGAACCCTCACTCACTGTTGATGGGAATAAAAAAAATTGTATAGCCATTCTGGGACAGAGGTTGGCAATTTCTTATAAAACCAAATATACTCTTGGGGCACCTGGGTGGCTCAGTCAGTTAAGTGGTTAAGTGTGTGCCTTCAGCTCAGGTCATGATCCTGGGGTCCTGGGACTGAGGCCCCATGTCAGGCTCCCTGCTGAACAAGCTTCCAGGCTCAGCAGGAAGCTTCTCCCTGTCCCTCTCTCTCTCTTTTTTTTTTTTTTTAAGATTTATTTATTTCACAGAGGGAGAGAGATCACAAGGAGGCAGAGAGGCAGGCAGAGAGAGAGAGGGGGAAGCAGGCTCCCCGCTGAGCAGGGAGCCCGATGCGGGCCTCGATCCCAGGACCCTGAGATCATGACCTGAGCCGAAAGCAGAGGCATTAACCCACTGAGCCACCCAGGCGCCCTCCCTGTCCCTCTCCCTCTGCCTGCCCCCTCCCCCCTCCGCCTCACCTCCTGCTCCTGCACTCACACTCTCTCAAATAAATAAAATCTTAAAAACAAAACAAAACAAACCTAAATATACTATTATCAAACAATCCTGCAAACACACTTCTTGATATTTACCCAAAGGAGTTGAAAACCTATCCATATAAAAAATATGCATGCAGATATTTATAGCAGTCTTATTCATAACTGCCAAAACTTGCAAGCCACCAAGATGTCCTTCTGTAAGTGAATGAATAAACAAACTGTGGTATATCCAGACAATGGAATATTATCCACTGACAAAAAGAAATGAGCTATCAAGACACAAAAAAAACACATGGAGGACGTTTAACTGTATATTGCCAAGTTAAATAAGCCAATCTGAAAAGTCTACATACTGTATAGGTCCAACTGTGTGACATTCTGGAGAAGACAAACTATAGAGACAGTAAAAAGATCAGTGGTTGCCAAGGTTTTGTGGGAGAAGGGAGAGAGGGATAAATAAGTGGAGTAATGGGGATTTTTAGGGCAGTGAAACTCTTCTGTATAATACTGGGATATGAATACATGTCATTATACATTTGTCAAAACCCACAGTATAAAAAAACAAAGAGTGAACTCTAAATTATGCACGTTAGTTAATATATAATTGCTGACTCAGGAGTTGTAACAAAAGTATCATGTTAATGCAAAGTATTAATAATAGCAGGAACTTGTGTGTGAGATTGTAGGGGGGAATATGGGAACTCTACTTTCTACTCATTCTGAAAACATAAAACTGCTTTTAAAAATAAAGTGAATTATTACAAAACAAATGAAGACAAAAAGTAGGTGTTAACTTGCATGGCTAAATATGAAAATGTGATATTGAAGAAAGAACACTGGCTATGAACTCAGGGCTCTAGGTGAAAAAAAAAACACACAACTGGATTTTAAAGACAGTGCAAAAAAAGGAATCCATCTCATTTACAAATTTTATATTGATTACTATTAGATATGATATGTTACATTAAGTACATGTGTTATTAAAATTAATTTTGCATCTATTTATTTTTTAAATGTGACTACTAATATTCTATAAATTATATGTATGGCTCACATTAGACTTCCATTGGTCAGTGCTGATCTGTGAAATGGTCAGCAGCCTTCTAGCATATAAAAGGCCTTCCAAAAATTAGCACTCTTAGATACTCGTCAGTGTCCTGTCTTGTAATGATCTTTCATTATTTTTCTTAATTACAGTAAAAATTTCTTTTTTATTATCACTCTTTTCCCTTGATGAGTTCTAATAAAAAATTAAAGCCAGTTTAATCCTTTGGACATGACCTCGATTTTCCATCCCCTCTTATAACTGAACTGTCCAGTCGCCACCTCTGGACTGAAGTCACCTGCATGGCCCTGACTGGTGACATGCCAGTGTCCTCTCGAGTCAGCCAGTGTTGCTTGGTCTCTCCAATGTGTGCATCCTTCCTCCCATTCTTAGGCTTTGGTTGCCTTTGAGAGGCTCTGAACTTAAACAAAGGTGTTTCAGGAGCATTCCATCTTCCTTCAAGTAACTGAGAGGGCCAATCAAATGGTTTTAAGTTAGAAAAACTTTTACCATTTAAATGTTGAAAAATAAACCCAGTGACTTGTATACTCTGCTGTACACAGCCCTCACAATTCTCTGACAGATCTCAGCCTAAAGGATATCTGTATTTTCTTTTTCTTTTTTTTTTAAGATTTTATTTACTTATTTGACACAGAGAGAGAGATTACAAGTAGGCAGAGAGGCAGGGAGAGGAGGAAGCAGGCTCCCTGCTGAGCAGAGAGCCCGATGCAGGCCTCAATCCCAGGACGCTGAGATCATGACCTGAGCCGAAAGCAGAGGCTTTAACCCACTGAGCCACCCAGGCGCCCTGTATTTTCTTTTTTAAAAGATTTTATTTAGGGGCGCCTGGGTGGCTCAGTGGGTTAAAGCCTCTGCCTTCAGCTCAGGTCATGATCTCAGGATTCTGGGATCAAGCTCCGCATCGGGCTCTCTGCTCAGCAGGCAGCCTGCTTCCTCCTCTCTCTCTGCCTCTCTGCCTACTTGTGCTCTCTGTCTGTCAAATAAAATAAATAAATAAATAAATAAATAAATAAATAAATAAATAAATATTTTATTTATCAGAGAGAGAGAGAGAAAACACAAGTGGGGGGAAGGGGCAGAGACAAAAGGAGAAGCAGACTCCTCACTAAGCAAGGAGCCCTACGTGGGGCTCAATCCCAGGATCCTGGGATAATGACCTGAGCTGAAGCCAGACGCTTAACCAACTGAGCCACCCAATGCACCCTTATATCTGTATTTTCTTCCAGCATTTTGCTTGACATAGTTTGAAGTGGACCTGGAACCAGGCCCTAGAGAAGGGAAGACCATCTCCCTGAAGCTTAGAGGGAGATCTGCTAAAGGGATCTATGGACAGGCAGAAGCCGTACCTTGGAGGCTCTCTGCTCTCTACTGGTACTGGGATAGAAAACAGAATGGGATGTGCTAGGACACCCTTAGGTGTCTGAGAAGATTGCTCCAACATGATCACCTCATTCCATGATGTCAAACATATTTATGCCAGAAGATCAAAGAAATAATCCAAGATTCAGAAGACTAAATTCTATTAAGGTATAGCCATCCTCAGCAAGATCAAGCCTGTTGGACTCTGCAATGATTTGGCATATTTAAGACCCCAGTGCATTTTAAACCTTTTTTGCCTTTCCTGGCATTATCTGCATATCACAGAATTCATAGTCTTGTGGAAATGATTCTATATCTTGAGTAATGCCCCCATTCACTGAGCAGATCCATTCATTCTCTGTCATCTCATATTTTACTAATCTTTCAGGTCTGTTGATCACATCTGTTCTACCCTGGCATCCTATAATACTTTAAATATCCCCTTAGCCTGGGAAGTACCAATGCTGTTGTTATTTTAATAATCATAACGAACCATCACTTCCAGCTGCCTATATATTTTCATGACTATTTCATAACTAATGCTTCAACCTCCAACTTCTGAATAGTTTATCCATCCAGTCATGTGCTAGCAAAGGGCTATCCTACCAGGTATAGATGACGAATCCCTCTGCCTGTTGTACCTCTACATTATCCAGGGCAACTCTAGTCAGTCTCACAGCATCATGCTTGTCCGTATCTGTCACGGTATGGCCTACTGTCCCTCCTAGGACCAGGCAACATCCTAAGGCAGGTGAATCTAGCAGGGGGAATCTAGAACTCAGTACCTCCAGAAATCTCAAGCCCAATTACAGAGAGCTCAACAATGGACCTTCTCCAGGAGTAGCAAACCACCAAAGAAAAATGGGTCAAAAGCCCTGCCCCTTAATAAAAGCTCAAATTCAATTCTAGGACATAACCCACAAGACCAGGCAAGGAGTCACTTCTAGGACACCACACCACTACTAGCAAAGATGGCAGACCCTTCTCATAAAAAAGAAACACTGCTCAGAGTGCGGTGGCTTTAAAAGAGGAATGGAAGTAGATCAGGGACTCCAAAGGAACTCTGGAGCTGGGGATCTGGGGTCTGTAGCTTTGTTTCTTCCTTCTGGTACAGCAGTAAGCACTCCCAGGGAACAACCTCACTTCCCCTAAGTCTTGATAGAGAAAATTATAGAGCCCATTCAGAAGAGTGTGAAACCTGCGTAGATCTGGAGGGGTGTCCCGGTTGGTCACCTCTCTCTGGGAGCTTCTGGGCTACACCCACTCCTACTTTTTAGTTCATGTTTCAGCAAAACCTCCTCTCTGAATCAGTTAAGCATCTGAGCTGGAATTTCTGAACTTGGTCTGCCTCTGTTTAGATCAGCAGTGTTGGCTTCCATCCAATCTCCATTCCTAGGGCTAAACTCTTGGGTTCAGGGTACCTAAGAGCACACACTGCTTTGTTTCCAGGCTTTGACTTTGTATTTGGAACCTTGGACTCTGGCTAGCAAAAGCTTTTCCTGAATTCCAAAATCCACACTTGTACCACCCTTGCTTGAGCCCCTTTGTGGCCATGCTTGATTAACTGATCACTGCAGAAGGCAGTGAATGATTTCTGCAAAGCCCAGGATTATAGGCAGTTGATGAATATTAAACAGCAAGAGGAGTACAGCCTTTAAAGTAGAAACACTGTGCTATTATCTGATTCTCCTGATAGAACAGGAAATCCTTGAGAGCAAGAACTGTGTCTTATTTGGCTATGGAGTACATAGCTCCTTGCCTATCAAAAGCACTCAACGAATGTTAGATGAATGAATGAATGTAAGAATACACCTGTATACAGGAAAGCAGGAACTTTCTCCTCATGCAGATTACAAACCTGGACATGTTTCCCTCCAGAATCTTTTCTATTAATATGTTGTATGCACTTAAATTATTATTCCCCTATCTTACACCAAATATTTGGAAGCATCTTTTCGACTTCAGACAGAAATGGCTGCAGGTAAGTTAAAATGCTAGCACTATCCCATGCTAGTTATGTCACCAAGGTATAATGACTTAACCTTATTTTCCCCACCCCTAAAATAGAGCTAAGAGTCTCATCTCAAAAGTATGCTGGGAGGATCAATTAAGACAGTGTGGGAAAAGCAGCAAACACAGTATATGGGACACAACACACATTCTATAAATTTCCCTTTGCCTCGCTTCATAAATGTCAAGTTTCTGGGTATCAGTTTGAGAATGCCCCTGAAAGAAGCTAGGAAAATTTCTTTCCTGCATTTCCATTGGTGATTTTCGTGTTAGGAAGAGGCTGGAGAATCAGCTAGGGAACATTTCTAAGACATACATTTTGTAGCCCCTCTGTTCCGATACCACGACTGTAATGTGTAGAGGGCAGAATACTTCGATGTCATTTCAATAGTCTTAACCACTTCACCGAACACCTGAACCTTCTTGTCCTATTCAACAGTTTTCATTCCTGGCTGAATGCTAGAGTCCCTCAGGGAAAATCACAAACGCTGGTGGATTTTTAGGGCTATCTGGTAAACTTACGATATTCCTCTACTCCATGCATTCTCCTACTTTCCAAGATAAATGCTTCACATCTTCTCCTCTGTCCTTGAAGGTCCAATAGGCATCTCAAGATTATCATGCACAAATACAGACCCCTGATTTATCTCCCTCACATAACCTACCCCATTTCAGTAAATGGCAGCGCCATTCTTCTAATTACTTGGATTAGAAAACCCAGAGTCATCAATTACCACTCCTCACTGCCCGTCTCTCTCCTCTCACACACCATATCCAATCTGTCAGCAAATTCTGTTGACCCTACCTTCAAAACAGATCCCGTATTCCACCACTTCTTACTACTTCCACTGCTAGGAACTCCTCTCAAGCTATTAGCATCTGTTGACTGGATGGTTGCAAAAAACTTGGTGTCATCCCTTCCTACACCCTCCCTTCCCTTGAATTTACTCTGAGAAGCCAAAAAGAGCTATTTGAAAAAGAGGCCAGCTCATAGCATTCTTTTACTCAAAGGTGTCTACTGGCCTCTTAATGAAACCAGAAACCAAATTTCTCACAGTTCCCCAAAGGCTCTCATTGATCTGGCTCCTCTGTTGTCACTACCTCTGAGCCATCATTTCCCATCACTCCTGCTCACACCCCTGCAGCCTCGCTGGCCACCTTGCTGGTCCTTAAACAGAAACTCTCTTAGCTTCCCTATTTCCTCTGTCAGGAGCACAGCACTTTTCTCTACAATCCACATAGCTCATTCTTCACTTAACCCAAGTCCATGTCAAATGTCACTGTGTCAGGAAGCTCTTTCCTGGAGTATTCTGTCTTAAATAGCAGCCTTGTTATTCTCTATCTTTATTATGTTTCATTACTTTTTTTTAAGATTTTATTTATTTATTTGACAGAGAAAGATCACAAGTAGGCAGAGAGGCAGGCAGAGGGGAAAGGGAGAAGCAGGCTCTCTGCCTAGCAGAGAGCCCGATGCGGGACTCGATCCCAGGACTCCGGAATCATGACCTGAGCTGAAGGCAGCCGCTTAAACGACTGAGCCACTCAGGCGCCCCCATTATTATTATTTCTTAATGAAACCCATCAACACCTGGAACATGTTGATTTATTTGCTTATTATCTCTCTTCTTCGAGTGTAACATAAACTCCCCAGTTTGAGGCCTCTGTCAATTTTGTCTACTTCCATACCCTAAGTACCCAGCATGGGGTCTGCCACTTGGGAGGCATTTAATAGATAGGTGTGAATCTTGATCTCAGTGGGGGGATCCAGTGCTGTAAAGCTTAGATTTTCTAGCCTCGAACCATTTGCCTGGGGCAAAGAGGTTCATATTCAAGCCAGTTCCATGGCCGAGTTCATGTCTTGATGATAGGTTGATTCACGTACCATTAACACATAATGATCAAATTATTTTATAACAAAGTAGTCTCAAGTCTTTATTATTTTTACTTCTCAGATCTTTCAATTTCAGGTTTTTCTGTTAGTTCCCTAGATGTATCACAGGAGCACCTTTTCCTGTTTGCTTTTCACTTGCTAAACTGCTTTGAAACCCAATCCCCTCTCCTGCTTCACAAAGCTTAATTTACTAAACTTTTGATACTGAGACCAAACTGTCCATTTTTAAACCAATTTTTCTAGATGGTTATGGTTAGATTTACAACCAGATGCTCATGATATATTTCACTGTCTCAGTAGTATTTACCTGGCCTTTTAAAATGTGAAGGTTGTGTCTGTGTGTGTGTGCTCGCACATATGAGAGTGAGAGTGAGAGAGAGAGAGAGAGGAGAGATTGAGAATATCTTCTCAGAGTCCTTTGATAATTTACACTAAATAACTTAAAAACTAAAAAGAAAATCTATGAACTTCCCTTTTATTTTTGTCTCTGACATCACCTATAACATGAGTTCTAAACAGTGATGTATTTTCTCACTTACATGATTAAAATTTTGAATACTAAGTCTCCTGATTCCCTTTTCAAAGGTAACATACCATAAGTTAAATAAGATAGTTATTCTGTTCTTTTTGCATATATTTTTAAATTCTCTGTAATAATTACTGGAATAGTTGCTATTTTAATTGCTAATATAATGCCTTTGCAAACACTCTCTTGGAAAATGGAATTTTCTAGAGAGAATATAACTCTCAATCATATCTGTAGGAGAAATAAGAACTTATTTAAATAATAAATCTGTGTGCATCACACACAGCAGTTTGTTTTCCTCTACCATCAAATGAAATTCTTTTTTTTTACTGCCTGGAATTCACTGATGATTTTAGAGACATTTTGCCCACATCTAAGCTATAAGAATTTACTGTAGAGTGTGAATCAAGGAAATACACATAAATTAAACATAATGCAACAAAGTCATAGAGCTTAAATCCTCATAAACAGATATTGATTGAGAACTCTGATACCATCTACAAATGCAACTCTAGATGTGAAAATTAATGATATCTAATGCTTCCCAATGCTTTATAAAATTGTCAGTTAAAAAATTAAATCACCTTGGTTTATTTACTGAGGTATTGCTGGTGCTCTAATTAATAAAAAACACATTTGCATTTTATTTTCCCACATGAAATATATAGCAATCATTCTTACTCTAGGAGTTATTTTCCTAGTGAGTAATTATATCTATGTTTGTCTTATCTTTTAAAATAATGTTGAGTGAAAACACTGAGTTAATATAAATTAATGCACACTGTAAATGTGTTCTAGAAGAAATGGAAAAAAACGTTCTTATTAAATGCATGTGCAAGTATTTCAATGCAAATGCAAATCAGCCCTAATTTTATTTTCAAAATGCCACTCTTTAACCAATATAATGCACAATCAATTTTAAGTACCAGGCAGGATGCTTTATAATGCTGCTCTAGGGAAGACACACAATTTTTCATTTCATCATCAACACAGTTAAGTTGTATCACCAAATAATCTATAAACCTCTGATTAACCAGATGTTATTTTTCCACCCTCTGTTCCAGATTAAAATGCAGTGATGTGTTCAATAGGGTACTAAAAAAAATAAATAAATACCTGATAAACTTTTTTCTTTTTCCTCCACAGAGCCGCCCAAGCCCCCCATGTGGAGAGGAAATGGAAACTGCCAAGTCCTTGTGTATCTAACTGTTGGAAAACTACATTAGACTAAAAAAAGTATTTGTTCCAATTTGTAAGGTCCATCTCAATGCAGGTAACTCATGGTGGTGTTTCAGCCAGTCCCTACATCCTATCTTCTGCTTTTTCGTTCTTAAGCTCTGAATGTCTGTATCTGTATGCTGATGACCCACATTTCTCAGGGTAAGTCTGGCCCAGCCACAGGCAACATTATGGGAACGACTGGCAGCCTACATAGCATAGTTGAAGAGGACTCTGAGTTAGTTCTTGGTCTAACAGCACAGCTGTGTTTGGAATGTATTGGTTGTATGAGCTCTAAGTCACAACATTTTCTAGATCCTTCTTTATTTACCTAGCTCACTCTCTTGTTTCTTGATAGGCCTTTGTTAAAAAGAAACCCACAGGCCAAAAGTGGTGTCACTTAGACTCAGTTTCCAAGCCAGAGCTTCATACCTAACTTAACTGCAATTTCAACCTCTACCAGAAATCAGTCAGTCGGGAGTTTCTGGATCAGCACAAACGAGTCTGCCAAAGGGGCCCCTCTCCACCCCCACAAAGAAAGATGAGGTCCCCTGCATAAGACCCCCTGCTCTTCCCCTAAAGGAAAGATGCTGTGCCTGAAATAATCCTTCACTTTGCTAATAACTTTCTTGCCCCACTCCCTATAAAAACCTTCCATTTGGTACAACTCCTTGGGAGTCCTCTCTACGTACTATTTGGGATGCCGCCCAGTTCACGAGCTATTTAATAAAGCCCATTACGTCTTTTACATTTATTCGGGCGATTTCTTGTTATTTAACACCCCCCTAGTTGGAGGTCAGTCAACCTCTTAGCCATTCTTCCAACTGGGGAAGATTTTCTCCCTCCCGTAGCACTTAACTTCCCCCTCATTATGAATGGACTTCTCTCTAAAAACACAGTGCTAGTCAGTGTCTTCTTAACTAGAGCCTGACTTCCTTAATGCCTGGCCCACCTGTCAGACATTCTTCAGTATCGCGCTCGGATGCCTTCCACACCTGGCCTGGCCAAACACACGGGACGTAGTGATGTGGACCACTCATTCCCTTTTCTGTGTTGATAGCCTTTGCAGCCTGGGTAACTGGCCAGCCTCAGTCCTGACACATCTTGCACTTTCTCACTAGCCTTTGTGCTAAGGGGCTAGCCTGCCTCAAGTCCACACCCTTCGCTGTGCTGATACACTGGTTTTCTGCCAGATGGTTCAGTCAGATAGATGTGCTAGAGCAAATCAAATCACTGGCCAGGACTGGGATTCTTTTGTTGCACTCCCTAAAGCTCTATTTATTGTATTAGTTGTAAATCTATCACTCCGTATCAGAAAATGGAAAGCAAATAGATGCCCTTCACATACGAAGGTGAGACGGAATATGCCCTTTGAGTTTATTTTCCATTAGCACAGATGACCTCCTCTTCCTACCCACTCCTCGCGCCTCCCCCCCAACACCTGTGCATGGTTTGCATGCTAACTGCTCTGGCGCTGGCTTGTTCAAAAAGAGTGAAATCATCTGGACCATATAAGGGAGTAGCCACCACCTGCACCTAATGTTAAAAAACACCGCATTAACTGAATCTCGGACCCAAATGGAGTAACACCGACTTTATCCCACATCACTGGTAAGGGAAATGTTTTCTTTAAGTGAAAATATTTTAAAATCTATTTTGGATGGGCAGTTTTCTAAAATTACTACATTGCTCCCTGCTTTCTTACCCTGGGGATTTTAAATATGATGACTTTGGTCAACATTTGGAACATCAATTTCTGTGCTATGCCCCCAAAGATTATTAGCGGAGGTGTAATTGTTGGCTCCTAAAATAGGTGTCCTCACACTGCTTGGTTCTGTAAATCTCTATGTCTGCTTTACAGGTTTTCTATCTATCTCTTTGCAATTTTTGCCTTTGCCGATTGCTAGCAGCATTTCCCCCTTTTAATCTGTTTTGACCTGCGAAAGGAGATAGCCATGTTTGGTAGAATAGGTCGTAACATAAAAATACAATGGTTCTGACTGAGCGCCTGAGGACATCTCTTGAGAATATACACGTGAAATTTTAGGAAGAATAATTTTGGAAATATTATGGCCTTCCTTTCTTGCTCATAGCTGTAACTCTGCCCAGTTGATGTGTTCCTGCAAATACTATGAGAATACATAAAAGCCAGAAAAACATTCCGTTTGTTCCAAATATCTTCATGGCACATCCACATCCTCACAGAAATACTGAGACAGAACTCACACAGGTGCGCCCTTGTGGCTAGAGACTCCCAACACATTTTCCCCGACAGACACTTTGCCACACACATAGGTAGGCTTACAGGGATCTGGGTGTGTGTGGAATCCACCTCAGAGCCTTTGCTGCATCGTGATTTGTATTCACTATTTTTTTCTTTTCAGTATAAGCCAAGTAGCTGCTGTTTTGTCCCATAAAGTTCCATCAGTGAAAGACTACTCAAAGACGGAAGACCTCTCTTTTTTCTCCCCCATTCTTCCCGCTCCTTAAAAATAAATAATTAAAACTACCTCTTTGCCTAAGTGCTCTGTCTCTTGCTTCTCATGAAACTCTTCGGGTGGAAGATTCTGAGGGGCAGCAGGAGGCCCCATCAGCAGGCCTGAGTGCTCAAGTTAAAGGGGAAGGGGAGAAAAGCTTTACGACTTTACGACCTTCCGGCAGGTTCATTTGAGGCGTGAGAGTTGCAAACCATGGGAAAAACACGATTGATCCTTGAGGTGGAGGTCAGGATAGGCGTTCTGCAGAAAGGCCTGCTATTGGGTGTTAAATGTTAAAGATTGAATATCCAGCCTCAAAGACTCATAGGAAATGACCCCAGGGGCTAGGTTGGTGGTTTGATGTCACCACTCACATTCACTGGGAGAACTAAAAAGACCCCATTTACCATGTTCAGGTCAAACTCCTCAGAAGGTGAGAAAACCAAAGTTCATTGTACTGGGGACCAGAAATTGTTTTACCTTTAGTGTTCCATCTTCAGTCATGAACAGTGTTCTAATGAGTAGGCCATGCAGTCTGGCAGTAATTTCTTTTCTTTCTGGGCATTAAAAATGGACTGTGTAAAGTCTGAGTTTTGTTCTGTTTTGCTTTTAATAAAATAAGTAATTGAGTGCTACTGATAAAGAAAGCCAAAATCAATATATTCTCCAAACCTGTCCGGTATACAAGGAGGTAACTGGGGAATTGGTGCAGAGGACACGTATTTGGAAGAAAGGAAGGAGGGAGTAAAAGCTATGTGGAAGAAAAACTACTCAATTTTATTTGCTCTTTTTACCATTCTACTCTCCTCTTTGCAGTCTCTGGATTGTGCCTCATCAACAGAACTGCAGGGAGAAGGCACACAAATACAGTGAGATGTAGCCTGGGTGCCCCTTCTCAGGGGAGCTGTAAAGGAGTAGGACCCTATTGGAGTAGGACTATCCGTCCCCCGGGATGATGGACTTTCCTATTGACTGCCCCCCTTTCTATCTCCAACATCTGGCATACTGCCTGCCCGATCAGTTTAGTACCTGCCTGACTGTTCCAGGAAATAGATAAATAGAAGTCTTCACCTCTGCTCTCTTCTTCAGTATTTTCACCCGGCCATGACTACCCTTCCTATCCGGGGTTTGAAATCAAAGTGAAATTTCACAAGTCAGTGCTAACTGCCATAGTTTGTGTTTAGTCAGAGCAGCACTGTGGAAGCTTCCCTCCCTCTGCCCAAGCTAAACAATGGCCTCACAAGGCTCCTCTCCCAAAATTCTTCTATAATTTGATGTAGAGCCTTGTCCTAAAATGCAGTTATCATGCTTTATTATGAGTTAAAATTTTTCCATTACTAAAATAACAATGTAATGCAGTGAAACCACTGTTCCCATTGTGGTGTGTTTCCTTCCAGTCATTTTTTTTTCCAAAAATGCACTTATCCTTGACCCTGTGGATATTATAAATATTTTATTATCCATTACACTATTCCTCTGATTCTTTTGGATGAAGGCTGTATTTGCATCACTGTGTCTTCCTTGTATTTCGAGTCATTGGAGTTAGCATCCTATAAGTAAAACAGACAAAGACTTAGGAATCAGATAGGTGGGTTCAAATCCTGGCCTTAACAAGTAAGGTGTGTGAGTTGGGCAATTAACCTAACCTCTCCCAGACTCAGTTTCCACCTCTAAGATTATAGGAATATATATTTCATATGATTGTGTTGAATATCAACATTAGGCAGTCTATGTGTACCTAGCCAGCTGCCTAATGCAGAGCAGACACAGTAAATATCTCCCTTGCTCATGTGTAGAGGATAGAACTCAAATTATTACACTTATTTGGGGTCATACTGATGAGTAGCATATATATGAAATTATCTATTAGATACTTGATTGGACACTCAAGCATAGGATAGTCAGTCCTTTATAAGAAGTTCTGTGAATTTGCACCTAAATCTATATATCAAATAATTATTATTCTTTATCATGTCTCTTAAAGGAATGTTTTGCTAATCCTATTCCTGCTCTAGCTATTTAACTGTATTTAAGATCCAGACCCTCAAAAAACCCCAAATAATAATAAAATTCTCATTCTCACAAAACATGTTTTTAGAGGAGTATAATTTAATTCCTTTAAAAGAATCATCATAATCAGTTGTTTTATTAACATGGGGCCAAAACAGTTCCTGGAGTTTGACAAGTGTTCTTAATAGCACACTAAAGATCCTCCGTCAATTGGGCCAGTGTTTATTGAGTATGGCAGAACACGGAGCTAGACACTAGGGGAGCAGATACAAAATATCTTCAGCGAGACCTGAATGAAAAGCAGATAGATAAGGGCTTGGTTCACTTGTCTCCAAAAGGGTCTTCACCTGTGTTAAAATTGCAGGTGCATATAAGAAAAGCAGCTTGGGCCTTGAAGGTGAGTAGGAAAACTTCGCATTCCCTCACTTAAAGGTGGTCTTTCTAGAAGCAAGTCACCTGTGATTTCTGAGCAGCATGCCTCCTCTGCAGAAAGAGGTTTTGATGATAATACACATGCCTATATAAAGTCTTTGGCATTAAGTAAGTAGTCGGTTTTTATTTTCACTTATTTTTCCTCACGTTTTTGATAACACCTGCTTACAGAGTTTTTATAAAGATCAAATGAGAAAACCTATCTAAAATGCCCATGAGTAACAGATCTTGGAATGTAATAAGTTCTCAGTGTTCAGTTCCTTAATTTTTTTTAAAGATTATTTATTTATTTACTTATTTATTTGAGAGAGAGCGCACACGCAGGAGCAGGGGGTGGGGCAGAGGCTGAGGGAAAGGGACAAGGAGAGTCCACACTGGGTGCTGAGCCGCACATGGGGCTTCATCCCAGACCCCGAGATCATGACCTAAGCCAAAAGCAAGAGTCAGACCTTAATCTGCTAAGCCACTCAGGTGCCCCTCAGTTCCTTGATCTTTAAGTTCCTAGAGAGAAATGTTCTTATTTGGTCTGTACTTTTTGGGATTACCCATTAATATCACTTTTAATGTGTAAAGTTATATTTACATGTTATTCAGGAAATGAAATAAAAAGCATTAATGGATCATACATTAATTTCTGTATTGAAATTCAAAGGAAGCATATGCTGTACATTTACTTTTATAGATGTGGTACTGGGATTCTTTAATAAAGCTCTTAGCTCTCTGACTCTGGTAGCAGTTTGAACATGTTTCAAAAGCTGTCCACATAGAAGGGTTTAATGAATGTGTACTGAAAGTATCTGAGGGACACCTGGGTGTCTCAGTTGGCTAAGCATCTGCCTTTTGCTCAGGTCATGGTCCCGGGGTCCTGGGATCAAGTCCTGCATCAGGCTTCTTGCTCAACAAGGAGCCTGCTTCTCTCTCTGTCTGTTGCTCCCCCGTTTGTGCCCTCTCTCTCTCTCTCTTTGACAAATAAATAAAGAAATAAAATCTTTAAAAAAAAAAAAATCGGATTAAATGAAATGTTTCTTTTTTCTTTTTTTTTTTAAGATTTTATTTATTTATTTGACAGAGAGAGAGAGATCACAAGTAGGCAGAGAGGCAGGCAGAGAGAGAGAGAGGAGGAAGCAGGCTCCCCGCTGAGCAGAGAGCCCGATGCGGGCCTCGATCCCAGGACCCTGAGATCCTGACCTGAGCCGAAGGCAGAGGCTTTAACCCACTGAGCCACCCAGGCGCCCAAATGAAATGTTTCTAACAGTTCAAGTAGTCAGGTGACAAAATTTCAAGTTTGCAAACTAATTTTTCTCTTAGTCCTATAGTTCATAGCAATATTTAGAAATTTCCCCATTTACCAAATGGCATCCAGTGAACCAATATTTTTGACCCTATGGAAGCCCCGCTAACCAAAGGAACACCAGAGAAGTCATTATAGATAAATCTGTACAAGTTTCATCTTTGGTCTATTTGTTTCAACTGTATGGTCATTAGTGTTGGTTTCTGCATTTATCCTGTGTTTGTTTCTTGCTAATTACCACCACACAGAATAGGTCATTACAAACGATAGACTTGCATATTAATGAACTTAGAGGGCCTCCTGGTGTGAGGTGCCCTGGGAAGACAGATTTGAATAAGATAATTCCTCACCTGAGGGAGCTGCCAGGCTTCTGTCTGCCAGAAGTTGCTGTCACCCTTATTATTAACCTAGAGAACCCTTACGCATCCTTATTTAGGTTGGGCTTTCTCAAACAGTCACATTTCTAATGTAGAATAAAGCACACAATGGTAATAAAAGGCATTTGCTCCATATACCAAAGCTTTAGGGGATGGTGACTATCCAGTCCAGGTCCTATTAAAATTGCAGGCTCACGTATGAGCCCCCCATGTGCTTGACTATGAATGCTAGCCCTTGGCAGTGAATTATGCAATATTCAATTGTAAATACAAGTGATTGCCACATACTTTTCTCCCTGTACTGCTCTTCTCTAGCAGGATCTTGGATTTCTGGTTTCCTGGGACTTAGTTTTGGTGCTGGCATTATGAAAGGCCTTTTTCGTGGTCCTGCTCCCCTCCTTTGGCTCATCAAATGGTGATTTTTGAAATTTCTTCTCTGTTTGGATTTTGGAATCCCTCACAAACTCCTGGAATAATTCCCTTTTCCCCAACAAGGTTTGGGAAAAGGAAAAGTAAACTGGGTGTGGAGAATTCAGGAATGAGAGAGGGTTATCCCTGAGGAAAGTTTTCAGATATGAGTCAAAGATATAAAGGGGGAAGATGTTGCACAGATGTGAATAGGCCACACCTAAATTAGATGGGCAAGTTGTTGAGATTATGCATTACTAGCTAACGGCTAACAGAGAAAATTTTAAGAACAATTTGCATGTTTTTGACCCAGAATCAATTTGAACTATTGCTTTATTTTCATTTATACATAGTTGTTAGAAGGAAATGTTGCCTGAGGAAACACATCTCGTTTGGATTATTTACTTTCCTGTCCCGTTCACATTGTTGCAACCTCAGGAGACCTTCCTTGCCTTTTGTGGACCTGCAAGGAGAAACCCATTGAGGTGACTACAGTTTGAGGAAGGAAGCTTCTTCACTCTGGAGGGAGTGAGAAAGATTAATTAGAAAGAGCCCTGCAGGTGAAGAACAAGAAAATCTAGGAGGGGACAGTTATTACAGTGCAAGTAAGAAATCATGAAGAAATGTTGAACTAAGTCAGTAACGTATGATAGGAGAGGTAGGAAAGAAATGAGAGTTATTCAGACAGTGGAATTGGCAGAACTCACAGATAATTGGATATGGAGGGTAAAGGCAAGGAGCAATTGAGAAAGGCGTTTCAATTCTCCAGCCCAGCTAAGGAATATAGAGTAGAATGAGGGAAGAGCAAGTAAGTTCAGTTGGGAGTATGCTGATAAGCAGAGGTAGCTAACATGCAAAGAAAGACATGAGGCTGGAGCTCTGGAGAGAAGGTACAGTCACACATCAAAGGAGCCAGTAGCACTGAACTCGGTAGTTGAAATCTTGAGAGTAGGCAACATTACTTACAGAAAATGTGTAGAAAGATAAAAGAAGACAGTGAGGATGGGTGGGTGAGGTAATAAATTTAATAAAAAAGCAGAGGCAGAGAAATGAAAATGAAAGATCTGAGTCTTTGTAGAATCAGAACAGGATTAGGCCACAGAAGCTGAGGGAAAAGAGAGGTTTAAGGAGTATGGAAGGCACCAAGTGAAGTTTAGAAAATGCTCATCGTGTTCAGCAATTTTAAGTAATTGTGACTTTAAGAAGTTTCAGGAAAGGAATAGAGCAGAAAGGCAAACAATGAGCCCAAGAATGCCTAGAAAGTGGAGTAGGCTACTCTTCAGAGTATCTTGAAGGAGAAGGGAAATCTATCTGAGCTAGCAAGCTATAGGAAAGGCAGACTCAAATAAAAAATTTTTTTTATTATTTTTGCAGTCGTAGTGGAAGATATATGGATAGGAAGGGCTTTTATTGGGCACAAGATAAATTGTGAAGGTGGTTTGGAGCGTTCCAAGCAAGGTGAGTCATTGAAAGGAGAAGAGAGAAAAGCTGAAGAAATCTCCCTGGTTAACAGGGACAGCTGAGAAGGGGGCAACACAGTAAGCCATGTGCATGAGGCCACAGTGGAAATGCAGAAGACAAATAGAGCAAATCTTCTCAAACTTTAATGAGCATAAGAATTACCAAGGGATTTTGTTTAAATGCACATTCTGATTCACTGTGTCTGGGGTTGGACCTATGATTCTGGATTTCAAACAAGCCCTCCAGTGATGCCCATGCTACTGGTTCTCTAACCACCCTTTGAGAGATAAGGACACTGAGGAATGTGCAAGAGTGAGGCACATGGATTTGGAACGTAATCAACATAAGTGCAAAGTAAGGACTTAGTTTGACAAGTCAGAAAACATGGCAGGGAGGCACAACAAGAATGCATCCTACAAATAGTTCATGTATTAATTAAGAATGTACTAAAGTTTCATTTAACCTGCATCTGCCTTTTTTTTGCAAAGCATAATACAAAGCATGTTAGGTCCAGTCTCTGAGAGTTTAAGGATATCTTAATATGTAAAAGAAAACAGAAGCAAAATGCTAGTAATTAATACATAGATACATAACTATTTCAGAAATAAACAATGGTCAACACTTGTTAGAGATGGTAGCTTGACAGCTCAAATATTTCTTTGGATTAACTTTTTTGGATGGAGAGGTCATGAAGGCCCTTCATTTTGAAGTTGAATACATACTGAATATCATCCATCTTTCCTACATTCATCTTTAAAAGAAGATATGACAGACGTAAAGTTTCCATCAATTTGAGAATAGTAGAGGGAAAAATGAGGCTGCCCTTTGAATCTAAGCGATCATATCTCTTTAAGCCTCTTTCACAGTGGAGAGCTACATGAAGCCTGAGTCTGAAATCATTCAGTTCAGGTAGAAGAGACACGACAAGGAACAAGTGTCATGAAGAGAGAAACAATGTTAGAGGTTCAGAGATTACCTAATTTTTTTTAGGCATTTCCTCCTGTTTACTGAATGAGGGACCCGCCCCTGCCTTTTGCTACTGCTCCATCATATTAGCTGATGGATAACACATTGCTTGTGCCATTCTTACCTCCATCACATACCATTTGCTCATAACTGTTCAAGGATGTTGGAGCACAAAAAGATTAGAAGCAAGTTCAGTGTCTTTAGAAACTTGCTAGCTGGTTTAGAAGAAAGGGTTAATCATAAAACTACACTATGAAGTAGCATTGCCCGTAGAGCCCTTTGCAGAGTAGTACTGCATAAAATTCTACTAGAAATATGGACTGAAAGAAAGTTTGATGCTGATAATAGTTCATAAAATACGATGAAAGTTCGTAAAATACCATAAGTGAAAACTTCTCTTCCACAATAGGCATAGGACAGCATGCAAATTGTAATGGTTCTGGAAGTTACTGTGGCAAGTAAATCTGTTCTGAAGTTTTTAAAGTTTTGGGGTTTTTTTAACCATTGAACTATTTTATATCATAAAACTATTATTAATTCAAGGACTTGGTATTCCTTAGAGGACAAATAAGGGAATATTGTTGTAAAGATTAAAGTGTTTGCTACAGTCAGTTTAGTGCAATCACTATTATAGAGGCCAGCGATCGTTTCAGAAATCTGGGATCACATTAATAAGGAGTTGGAACTGACAGTGAATGATGTGGGTAGTTTGAGCACTGACAAAATATGACATTCTGGGTTTGGGTGGAAGTTGAGAGGGTTAATGGAATAAATAAAAATGTAGAGGAGGAAACAGTTCAGGGTTCAGGTGTGTTTAAACCACAATGAGAAAATCAATATGCCTGGAGAGGAGGGTTTTGATTGAGTGAAAATCAATTTGGCAAGGCTGATTATAAAGACCCTTGCATTTTGGGTTAGGTTCTATGAAGATTGAACTATGCATTAATTGCATCCAGAGGGGAACAAATAGGGAATATGTCTTTAGCATTCTGAACAAACCATTTCTTTCATTTTTTAAAAATTTCATTGTTGCTTCTGTTTTTAAAAATAGCACAAGCCCATGGTGAGAATTTTATAACGTAAAAAAAAAAAGTAAACAAAGGAAAGTTAAAACCACTCATAAATGCAATGACCGCATAATGCAGTTGACATTGGGAGTATCCCATGCCAATTTTTTCTAAGCATACATGTATTCACATACTCATTTTAGAAAAGTCAGTTCACTCTACATCATAGTGGCTATAAACTAAACTCCTAAGAGGTAAGTTAGTTAATATGGACGTGGAAAGGCGAGAGTGGGTGAGGTGTTGAAGACGCAGTCTTTTACACAGACACGTTACAAATTAAATATATGGAACATTCTTTGCCTTCCACAAGGAAATATACTACTTCCTCACCCTACACCCTTGCACTGTGTTTTATTTCAAACATATAGCCATATCTGGGTCCATTTTTAATGTTACTACACTTGATGGGAATACAGGCATAAGAAATTTTTATTTTGTCAACTCTAACCTTAGAAAAACAATAGATAAATGGTACCTGACTCTAACCCTCAGTGTGTGGGAGTCTGACAGAGGAAGAAGGGTGCTGACTGAGGGTGCACCCACCACTTGGCAGCAGCTACTGCTACCAACCAGGAGTGGGGATCAAAGTTGGCAGATCCTCATAGTTTTCAAAAGAAGACAGAAATCCAGTACTTACATGTTAATTTCTGACTTTTTAAAAATAGGAATTAATAATATTCACAAGAGAGTCAGAATTCAAGAGTGAACAAAATACATTCTAGACCCTATAGTTGTTTCCTTGTGCTTATACATACCCACAAAACAAAACAAAACAATAGCAACAAAACTTCCTAGCTCTTTACAGTTAGGAAATGATACTACCCTGCATCGTTTCTGGCAGAAAATCTTGAATGGGTAATGGACATTTCTACTTACTAGACTTTTCCATCCTTAGCTGTGATCTGATATAATATTTACATTTGTATTAGCATATTATGAATCTTTCATTGTAAAAAGACTCATTTGGAAAGTCTGTAGCAAATCAAAAATATGCTTACTGAATGTATATTTTGTTGATTTGAATAGGTATTTACCCACTGGAGGAAGCTCTATTCCCAAATGCCACTTAGGTTATTTTCAAGAACTCCCTACTGAATATTGATGCAGCTGTGTGCCTTTGCAGAAGTGGGAACAAAGCCGGCTGTGTCGAACCTTGGAATCACAGTGAGTAATTAGCACAATGCCTGTAATCAGGGAAAGGTTAGGTTAGGAAAAGAGGAATATAAATGTCTGTGACACACAAAAAGGAACGAGAGAGATCATCTGAACAAGAACAACAAGAACAAAAAGAACACTTGAACTTTAAATGTAAAAAACAACTGGTTTTTATATATTTATTTATCATATCTTCTCTACTTTAACCAGAAACTTTTCTCTTACTTGAAAAATCCTAGGCATGTGATACTATACTTTTATCTATTTATGTCATTAGTACTGCTTTTAAATAAATATGCTTCAACTACTTCAGGTAGACAAAAGAGCTTTCGTAGTCAATCGAGATTGCCTAAGCACAGAAAACACAAAATAACTTGAACAAAGTACTACCTAATTTTAATCAACAGCAAAGATGGTGTAAAGTACAAAGAAATGTTATGAACAGAAATATCCGGGCGCCTGGGTGGCTCAGTGGGTTAATGCCTCTGCTTTCGGCTCAGGTCATGATCTCAGGGTCCTGGGATCGAAGCCCGCATCGGGCTCCCTGCTCAGCAGGGAGCCTGCTTCCCCCTCTCTCTCTCTGCCTGCCTCTCTGCCTCCTTGTGATCTCTCTCCCTCTGTGAAATAAATAAATAAAATCTTTAAAAAAAAAAAAAAAGAAATATCCAACAATGGGCGCCTGGGTGGCTCAGGGGGTTAAAGCCTCTGCCTTCGGCTCAGGTCATGATCTCAGGGTCCTGGGATCAAGGCCCGCATCGGGCTCCCTGCTTGGCAGGGAGCCTGCTTCCTCCTTTCTCTCTCCCTGCCTCTCTGCCTACTTGTGATCTCTTAAATAAATAGAATCTTAAAAAGAAAGAAAGAAAGAAAGAAAGAAAGAAAGAAAGAAAGAAAGAAAGAAAGAAAGAAATATCCAACAAATGAAGTTGTTTCAACAAAAATTTGTATTTGGTCTATTGTGAAAATATAGATACAATTCTGAGCAGGGGACAGGTAATTTTACTTAGCCTAATACTAGGGCTTCTTAAAAATCTAACTGAAATATTTTTGAAATCAAATTATGGATCTGAACTGGATCATTATTTAAAGAAACAAAGATATGAAGTAATCTTAAAAATCTTACATGAACTTCCAATTTTTCTGATTCCCAAGTTTGTATTGTATGTGTTGGTTGTCCTCAAATTAGAAATGTCATTTTTTTTTTCCACATTGGGGGAAAAAAAAAACCAAGTTAGATTTTTTTTTTTTAAAGATTTTATTTATTTATTTCACAGAGGGAGAGAGATCACAAGGAGGCAGAGAGGCAGGCAGAGAGAGAAAGGGGGAAGCAGGCTCCCCGCTGAGCAGGGAGCCTGATGCGGGCCTTGATCCCAGGACCCTGAGATCATGACCTGAGCAGAAGGCAGAGGCTTTAACCCACTGAGCCACCCAGGCGCCCTCCAAGTTAGATTTTAAGACGTCTGCCAAGATCCAAGTTTCTAGTCTTTATTTTGCCTTTTCCTACTTGGAATTAGTCTGAAAATCCTTTAACAATATCTATCGTGATTTATATGCATGCCCAAGGATGATTTTCATCAATGAGGGAGGAGAAACAGTTGCTTATGGTCTCAAGATGTTTTTTTCTCCTGGTATTACTGATGTTATTACTTCTACCACTTGAATTTTGGACCCTGAGATGAACACTTCAAGCAATGTACAACTTTATAAATTGGTTAACTAATCTTCACTAATGTCCAAGTTAATGTTTGGGATTCTTTCTACAGTGACAGTGAATAGGAAAGCAGTTGAACTTTTGAGAGAAGGAAAGTGGAGAGAGACTTTTTATATTATTGCATGGACTTGGTGATGTTATCTAAAATGGGAATAAGGATGGATTATCTCTGAGGTGTCCCTGGTTCTTTTCCTGGTAAGTAGATATAGGATGAAGCTGCATGTCAGTCAAAGAACAGAATCAGAATAGTTCTACAGTTATTTTTCTAATCCATTGGTTGATTGATCAATTTAATAATAATTTACTAAACAACATCTAGATGTCAGGTACTGTTTTAGACACTAGTGATGTAATAAGTAACAAATAGACATTGCCCATTTATTACTACAAACTTAATGTAATAAGATTTATATGCTAGAAAGGAACAAAAACATTTATTTATTTATTTTTAAAGATTTTATTTATTTATTTCACAGAGGGAGAGAGATCACAAGTAGGCAGAGAGGCAGGCAGAGAGAGAGAGAGAGGAGGAAGCAGGCTCCCCGCTGAGCAGAGAGCCTGATGCGGCCTTGATCCCAGGACCCTGAGATCATGACCTGAGCCAAAGGCAGAGGCTTTAACCCACTGAGCCACCCAGGTGCCCCAAAAACATTTAATTACATAAGTAATTAGTTATAATTCTAGGTATTATGAAACAGAACATAAAAGAAGATTTGATCTAGTCTTGAGTCAAACAATAATGTCACATAACAAATGCCCCCAAGGAAGTGGTCTTTAAGATGGGTTCTGAAATAACATCAGGAATTAAGGAAATATGTGAGGTGGTCCAGCACAAGGAAGATGGAGGAAGCTGCTCATGTTAAGGCTTAGACCAAAATGTGTCCTATATGTCTAAGAAATTTGAATTAAACCAGTGGTTCTAGAGATCACGTAATGAACACATGAATGGCAAAGATGTGACTGGAGAGGTGTGTAGGGTTCAATCAAGCAAGTTCCCTTGGAGCTACAGATATCTTAACCTCTCTACTTATTTGATGATAGAAAGAGATGGAAATTAGTTTGAAGGAGTAAATAGTTTAGGTAAGAGATGGTGTGTTGGTTCAGACTAATGGGATAATAATAGACTAGAGAGAAATAGAAAGACTTAAGAGATATTTGGTAGATAGGATGAGCAAAAATTGGTGGTCAATTGGATGTAGTAGGTGAGAAAGGAAAGGGACAAAAGGTAATATCTAGGTTTGGGTTTGAGCAACTGGCTGGATGGTGGTGTCATTTATCAAAATTAAAAACTATCCCAGAGAAGAGATGGGTTTAGATGAAGAAAGCTTTGCTAAGGCAAAAATTACTGTCACGTAAAATCACTCCTGAACAGCCACCCTAGGGAATCCTTGCACTTGGGAATCTAGTTTTACTGAGCATTTCAGTGTTTTCTCTTTCCTCCATGTTCTTTCACCCTCCCCACAACATGGTTACTTTAAAGGTGTTTGAGGCTATATATACATATATATAATTTGAGAGAACCAAAGGAGAAAGAGAACATTCTTTTCTCCCTCTCTTAAGCTCCCCTGTGTCATTGTACCTATTTATTTTCATACCTCCACAAAATTTTTAACAAGATCAGCCCAGTCCAAAAAAAAAAAAAAAAAAAAAAAAAAATTAAAGAAAGAAAGAAAGAAAAAAAGACCAGCCCAGTCCTTTTCATTCCTTTTCATCATATGTTGAGCTTACAAAATCTCTTCAGGAAACTATGCACAAGTCAGTGCTCCAAAGGTGTGAAAAATATATCTGAAATATGGATATACTTTGAAATATAAATATTAACAATTATTTTCAGGCAATTCACATTCAAACACAGAGCTCATTAGCACACAAAAGAAAAAGCTGGCTAGTAAAATTGGTATTTTGATTTTCTACCTGTGTGGTAGCAGACAGTGGATTTTCAGCCTCTGTAATTCTGTTTTTTTTTTTTAGACTTTTAAAAAGATTTTTATTTATTATTTGACAGAGAGAGACACAAAGA
This sequence comes from Ailurus styani, assembly GCA_002007465.1. Taxonomy (NCBI): domain Eukaryota; kingdom Metazoa; phylum Chordata; class Mammalia; order Carnivora; family Ailuridae; genus Ailurus; species Ailurus styani. The sequence continues at coordinate 680,902 of LNAC01000627.1, forward strand.
GAGAGGGAACACCGGCAAAGGGAGTGGGAGAGGGAGAAGCAGGCTTCCAGCTGAGCAGGGAGCCTGATGTGGGGCTCAGCCCCTGAACCCTGGGATCATGACCTGAGCTGAAGGCAGACGCCTAATGACTGAGCCACCCAGGTACCCCTCTTTTATTTTTAATAACAAAAGTTCATATTATTTGACTTGATGTACCTGTAAATAAACCAAACATTTGCTGTCATGACCAAAATCAATCAAGCAATCACCAAATATTGATTGAATGCCTACCATGGCAAAGTCAATACACTGGGAAGAGTGAGGAGCTACAAGGAAGTAGACAAGTTTTTCTCACAGAAATTTCTGTCTAGCTGGCAGGACAATATCTAAACATATTTTAAAAAGGTTATTTTTACACATGAGTGATTACAATGAGAGATAAATAAAAAGATACAGCAACTAAGAACAGATTGTATCATGTATACATTCTACTAGTTCCAAGAAAATAGAAATTCTATGCTTTGGAAATTTGGTAAAGATTTATGGAAGCTAAAGGTTTTGAGCTCAATGTTACTATGTACATATATAATTTTAGCTAGAAAGAGAAGAAATGAAAGAAAAGGATGGTATGATATTCCAATTACGAGCTGCTCAAGAATAAATTGTGGTGTTATGGGTGATGTATTAACAAGATTAAAAGCTAGAAATTTGTGTTTTAACTCAACTTTAACAATAATTATATATATGTGCAAAAAGCACTAACCTTCTCTGGACCTCCATTTTCTTTCTTTTTTNACCATTAAAATGAGGGAACTGGATTAAACGTTCTTAACAGAATCCTTGAAATTAAATATTAGTTTGTATTATGAAGAAAGAGTAAGTTCTTACTTGTCCGCATTATATGAAATCAACAAAAGGTAGAGCATTTGGAAATATGCAGATTATAGTTTAAATCTGACAGGCCAGGATTCAAATCTTGACAGACNAAAGAAAGAGTAAGTTCTTACTTGTCCGCATTATATGAAATCAACAAATGTAGAGCATTTGGAAATATGCAGATTATAGTTTAAATCTGACAGGCCAGGATTCAAATCTTGACAGACCCATTTGGTATCTAGGAAACTTGGACAAGATACTTAACCCTGATGTCCCTTTGTTCTTTATCGATCAATTGATAGATGTTATAGATGTAAATAAAAATAGTAACATAGATAGTCTTTTCAATAGTGAAAATAATACATAACAGTGCTGTGTTACATAGCTAGTCGTGTAGGAGGCACTGATAAAGCTTTGGTTATATCCCTAGGTATCCATGGGTGAAAACCCTAGGATGCAGTCAAGAGATCCAAGTTCAAATCTCGGCTATGCAATAGATCGAGGGTCTGAAACTAAAAGGGGTTTGAACATGTGCCTTTTTTACATGTATCTCATACCACTCAACGTTTTACAGGAAAACGAAAAGTCAAAATATATATGGGACAATATGAATTGTGTAGAATGCAGCAGTTGACAATGCTAAACAGTTAGAGAATGCTATAGTTATCCCTGTTTCACGGTATTTTTTTTCTTTTAACTAGACATATATTCCCCTCACACCATTCCCCACTGATGTTTGTGATGACTTACAATTTCTCTTCAATGTGCTTTGAGATTCTTGGATACTGTTTAGGCTGCACAACATTTCCACTCCACTGTGCTAATTAACATCACAATGAATAATTATCAGCAGCTTCACAATTGTCTCTAGCATACTGTTTTTATTTTATTATTTTTATAGATTATGAGGAAAGCAACATAAAACACACCACCAGTTTTCATGCCAAGAATACTTCATCTAACTAAGAAATGCCATGCAGTACATTTCAGAAATAAGTGCCACTCATAAACACGGTATTCTAATGCATATTGAAGTTTCATGTACTAAAGATTGGAGTAGCTATCGGTAGTCAATGAATAATGGATAGGAATGATTAATGACTTTGTGAGATAAGGGATAATTAGATTTGGCATGTGCATCCACCATTTAAGCAAATTGGTATGTGGAATGCATAGTTGAAAGAGATACAGACAAATGACATTAAGCTTCAATGATTCAAATGGGTCTCCTGAGAATGGATGATCCAAATTCTTTTCTAATTTTCCTCCAACAACTCAACACAACCATAAAGGTAACAATGGATCTTATTTTTATGCTAGCAATGGTTGCCTCAGCAACAGTGACAGACTCTGAAGCCCAGCAAGCCTCTTCACACTTTTCTGCCTTCAGGTCATTCACTCACCCTTCTCTTCCCACATCTCTGTCATTTATTCAAATAATGCTCTACAGTCACACTACCTCTGGACACAATGATGTTGGGGAGCAATAAAAGCTCTTGGCAAAACTGTGAAGAAGGATCAGTTTTCTATAACATCTCCTGCCAATCCCCCATCCTACCTCCTCAATGCATGCCCATAGCCATACACATAGGCAAGTGTACCTGTAAACAGCTTATGTGGTACCCTATGGCTAATCACCTCTTCTCAAAGTGGTACATTAATAAGGATTACCCTTTGCAGGTGATGTGAAGGTTTGGATCCTCTTCATTCTTAACAAACCACTGATGTCCCACGTCTCTTGTTTCAGCTTTCTAGTTAAGTCGAGGAATTAATTTATGCCAATGTGTTAATGCTACAGTTCTGAATCTGAAGTAGAAACACATTGGTATGCCCTCATCAAGAGAGAGGTATGCCAAAAGAAATTCGTTACTAATATTAGATAAAATGCAAAAATTACGTGAAGGAAATTTATTTAAATTAGAATTTCTTCAATGTTATCAGTATTAAAAAATACTCACTTGTATTGAAAGGTGCTTTTATTTTCTCCTAGCAGAAATAAAATAAGTGGAATTAAAATTAAAATGCAGTAACCTGAGTGGGCTGGGGAGTGAAGGTGGGTGTGACGGTTGTTGGCACATAAGGAAGGTCTAAATTGTAAATATAAGTCTTTAAGAAAAAATGTTGGTGGAAGCTAATTGAAAATGGGCTGATTATTTATTTTTGGGGGGGGGGAGGGAGAGAGAGAGAATCCCAAGCAGGCTCTACATACAGCGTGGAGCCCAGCACAAGGCTGGATCTCACAACCCCGAGATCATGACCTGAGCCGAAACCAAGAGTTGGATACTCAACCAACTTAGCCATCCAGTCACCCATAAATATGTGTATTCTTAATAAATACTTATAATTTTAAGTGGATTCATGTAGACTTAGGAAAATAAATGAATGCATACTATTAGAAATTAGGGTGAGATACTCATTAAATCAAATGCCTGCCAATCATACTTTCTTTTGTCCGTGTTTTTAGAAGGGTGATACACAAAAGGAATAATTGTGAATAGGAACCAAAAGACATTATTATGTGCTGTAGAAAAGCCTGGTACCTTATACACAGCTCTGGTAAATTCTAGTTTCTAGTACCTAGGTGGGACCTTATATGTTGCCCCAAAATCTTTACATTAAGAACTTATCACCCTCAGACTGGTCACATAAATAAAAAAAAGTACAGACAAGAAGAAGCTTGTGATGGCCAATTCTAGAAACCTAGCACTTGGTGAGTTCATTCACCCACATGTAAGCATCAAGGAAGATAGAAAGGAGATGGAAAAAGAATGGAGATAGAGAAGATGGATGTGTATGATTTAATGCACACTCAACATTAGTGAGAATGACTTCCTTATTGTTTGCTGACTAAGCAGATCAGAAATGTCTTCCTTGGGCCACGGTGTGGGATTGGGGATGAGAAGGAAAGCCAGGAAGGCTGTGGGAAGAAAAGAGCAGAAAACATGACCAAAAAATGTACCTTAAGAAAATAGTTAAAATAATGAGAATGTGAGGCTAAGGAGAGGAAACATTTGGGAACAGAAGAACCATTCAGGACATTTAGATTAAACACACACACACACACACACACACACACACACACTTATAGTATGTATGTGTGTGTACAAATATAAAACAAACATGTATGTATTTGAAAAGTATATGTATTTGTATATATACAAATATATAAATCATATATAACATAACATGTAAAAATAAAAAACAAAATAAAGCATCTATAAAATATGTAACACATACAATTATATATTAAATATAGAAATATATAAGTATTAAGATTATATACAAACATCATGTATAATATATATACATCATATATATGATATGATATATATGATGCATATATAGTGTGTATATATATATATAAATATAAATACATAAATAAAACCTAGCCCTTAGTGATACATACACACACCCCATGCATATTTAATAGTCACTTAGGGAAAAAGATTTATATCTCTCTGCAGAATAAGCTATGAAAACTACCTATAGGAATCAAACTAGTTGTTTTTATTCATGAAATAATCAAGAATCACTAAGCATAAACATAATATTAAAGAAAATACCAGGGTGGAGAAACATAACAGCTGACTAGGCAGAAACAGAAATAATACAAAGCACAAAAGAGCATCTACAAGATAGATTTAGGGTATTCAGAGGAAAACAAGCATTTACAGCATTTATAAGAGACTGCTGTCAAAGAAAAAAGAATATGAAAAGTACATAGACAATTTTTAAAGTCAGCATATAGAATGAAAAGTAAGATGAACAAATCTAAGGATCTAGCTGTTGATCTGAAAGAGAAAAATTGACAGAACACTCTAGAAGACAAAATCAACCCATAGTAAAAATGGAACCCAACTAGTTGCACTACAGATGTGAAATTTATAAACTTAGATATTTAAAAATAATAATATAAGCAATAAACTTTAGGAGACAAGGGAGAAAACACATAGTTGGATAAGTCACTGTATGATTATTTTTTCAAAGACTGGAATCAAATAATACTGTCAAAAATTAGTAACTCATGAAAAAAATAAAAATATTTATTTTAAGCATGTAAAGGGTAGTACACAAGTAAAACTCAGCAACTATGAAAATAAATTATCTAGAGTAGAAATGGATATGAATGTGGAAGAAATTTTGCACTCTTAATTTGAGATTCATCTGTACAGACTTTTAGAAATTTTGTAGCTAGTTCTTTAAAATACAACTTTAAAAAATTAAAGAGCACCCACATCAACAAAAGACTAGGTAAATAAATTACAGTGAAATAAATTTTAATAGCCACTTATGGCCCTCAATTTAGATAATGCTCATACCTTCTGAAAGTGCTTTCACATGTTGTTGAAGCAAAAATCATTTATTGATCACTTCTTCTAGGCAAGCCATTGCTTTCCCTATTAAGTCATTTGTTTTCATCCCTGAGACATGTAAGGGAAAATGTCTTTCATCCTTTTGACAGTTAAGAAAACTAAAACAGGGCACCTGGGTGGCTCAGTCAGCATTTACCTTTGGCTCACGTCATGATCCCAGGGTTCTGAGATTGAGCCCCAAGTCTGACTCTCTGCTCAATGGGGAGCCTGCTTCTCCCTTTGCCTGCCATCCCCCTTCTTGTTCTCTCTCTCTCTCTCTCTGTCAAATAAATAAATCAAATCCTATAAACAACAACAACACCTAAAACAAGAGTAAGTTGCTTTGCCTAAAGTCATCAAACTCTTCCTGGGGGTACTTAACCTCTGTTCCCTATCTTCCTAAACCCAGATTCTTGTGGCTAGCCTCTCTTCCCAATTAATGGGAAATAAATGACAACCAAAGGAATTAATCCTATAGAGCCAATGTGAGAAATGGATAAAAGTCAATAGGAGAATTGGGAAATGCATAAGCAATTAATATTTTCTACCTGATTTTATTTGCCAGGCACCGTGGTAGGTGCTTACAGAGATTTAATTTCATTAATCCTCACAATCCCTACGAAATAAATAGTATTATCCCTGGTTAATACGTCAGAAAATTGAGGCTCAAACTAGGTACCTATGACAGTTTACCTAGCCAGAAAATGGCGGCAAACTATCCAGTTCTCTAACTTGTGTTTTTTCCCCTAAGCGGAGTTTCTCAGCCTTGGTATTATTGACTGTTTGGGCTGAATAATTATTTTTCATAGGGATGTTTAACAACTTCTACCCACCGGACACCTGTAGCATGCCCACCTCCATTTGCAACAACCAAAAATATTTCCATATTCCCCAGGGGATGGGATGAAGGGATCAATCTCAGCTGAGAACCACTGCCCTATAGGTATGGATTACCTTCTGGAGTTTTATTACATTGCTTAATATCCCCCAGTGGGTGGCTAGTTCTTTGAACTTGGATTCTCTTTAGCTTTCTCTTTGTACCTTACTGTGAAATTCTTATTGACCGTGTTGAATTTTATCTGGGTCTTGGGAGTCTGGAGAGCAGCAATGATTAGGTAATCCCTTCACCCCTTTGTGTTCAGGAAGAGACTTACTGCGAGCCGCCGGTTCCGCATTTGCTTTGATAAAACAACAGACGATCTGCTCGTTCACCTCTGACAAGGCCAGACACAGACCCTCCAAATTCCCCTTCTTTGTCTAACAAATGATTAGATGAACTGTTTTGTCCACACTGATAAATCAGAACAAAATTCTTGTAACCAAATTCCTTAAGTCCCTCTCCTCCCAGGCCTCTGGACTTTGATCTACCCTCAGCCTGAGGCGATATTTAAGCCTTCTTTAAGGTGTCCACCCTGAGAATAGACAGACCTCCTGATAAAACCTTCTCAGACCTACTGCCTGGCCACCTTATCCTTGCTCATCCACTTCCTCAAACCTCATCTTTTTGTAGCTTTGTTTAGTCCTCTTTATGAAGAAAAGAGCTTTTCTGGCTGATCTTTGAGAAGCTGGCAATCTCACGGTCAGACACGGTTAGACGTTCTTCCTCTTGCAACAGTCCAGTGACTCATCCCCCCAATCCACGGCAACAATTTTTTTCAAATAAAGTTTCTCTTTACCTAAATCCACACTTTTTATGTGACATTATGATAACATACAGAAACAAACAAAAAAGAACGCTAATGACTTGATATCTCTGTCTTTCAGGACAGAATCAAAATCCTGCATTTAACTTAAAAGACAATTTTAATTTAAAAAAAGTATGTGGAATATACACTGTAAATATATAACTGAGTAAAAAAAAAATAAGGTGTTCATCCAGTGACTTCAAAGGTTGCTCATATTCACAGCCTTCTAAGTGGACTTGTTTGGAACCCTCAGGGCTGGAAACAAGAGTAAAAAGCTGCTCAAGAACTAACATCTATGCATTTGTCAGCATAGGACACAATTGACATGTCAGCCGAGTATTAAAATGGTCAGGGCAAAGCTAGCTGGAGTGAGTGACTCTAAATGAGAAAACTGTGATGAGATTCATTGCCTGAGGCATAGAACCTTTGCTTAAACTGCCTCCCAAAGGTCTGGATTGATGAGAAGCCAGCTTGTCTCCAAGAGCAGTCTCAGTGACGAAGAAATGGTTCACCACTGACAAGGTTAGTTCAAGGGAACAAAGGTGGAACAGAAATAAAGCCAAAACTTGCTCTGCCATGGAGAGGTTACCTTTTGCAGCCATGTCAGAACTATCCCCTGAGTGTATTTCTTCTATCCTGAAACCCTTTAATTTATCCTGTAATCTAAGAGGAGGCAGAGCCCATGTGGGCTGTGGGAGTGAGGTGAGGGAGGGAGAAATGGGGGAGCAAAACCAGTTCCACCAGTAGCTGAATTCTGTCTACAAAAATTTTATAGCCATTTTTCATTTGCCTCATCTGCTAATTATTGCCTTCAAAAATGACTGCTTCTCGACCCAAATTTTGGACTTGGTTCCAGCTCTTTTTTTTTTTACTCCGCCCCCAGGACTGACAGTCTACATTAGCATTCTCTGTTGCTATTTTAACATAAAACACCTTTAATGACATGAATTCAGGTTTTCTCCACATAGCTAGGGATACCCAAATGGATGAAGAGGTGCCACTCTTGATAGGGATTGTCTCAGTTCCTTGAACCAACCTGTCAACCAATCTCCTAAATCTCTCATCTCCATTTCTCAACCTCATACCCACCCTCTCTCTCACTGATAAGTGGTCACACTAACATTGTCATTGGGATTTCTGGACCAACACTGGTCACAATATCAAGAGTATTCAGAAGCCTAAAATCATATAAAAGGATATGAAAAAAAGTAAGCTAAGAGGCATGAGATAATAAGAATGATAGGACCATGACTGAACAATGTTGAAAGATACTAAAATTCAATTAAACATTTTTTTTTGCAGATTTCTGTTATAGTAAGTTTCTAATTTCTACACAGATCTATTTATGGGCTTAAAACTGGCTGTTGGTAGACAGTGATGTATTTTGCATGGTGTCTATATTGTTCAATAATTTGAACTAGATCCCTACATTTAATGGAGAGTTGATGTAAAAAAGACCTATTTCTGACTTCCCTTCCTTTGTCGGTAATATCTAGTCCACATTGCAGCAGGGAAACAATTGCTTGACCTTTGCAGATGCTCTCTTTTTTTGAGAGAGCATAGGCCTTCATGTTCACTACAGTCTATTGGATTATACCTGCCTGTTCAATCTGTTTATATTACCTTCCAAACCTCTGCTGGCATCCAAGTTTGAAAACTCTAGTCTACAAGTGCTATGATTCTTTGATCCTTCTCCAGATTCCAAATTCACAATCTCCTTCCCCTGTATGTTTCATCTATGTCACGTAATACACACACGTATTGATAATGAATAGATTTTTTTTTTTCCAGGGATAAATATCCATCGAGGGTCTCTGTGTAACCCTGGGAAATAGCCTGGTCAAAGAGAGAACCAGGACCATGAAAAATAATGTGTGAGTCAATGTTATCCTGCATGGTCAGATTAACAATAACAATTATGACAAGATTAATTTTGTATAAAGTAATCTCAAAAGCTTATGTTGATCAAGATATGTGCATACTCAATAATTTGCAATAAAATAAATGTCCTTCAACTTCATTCCTCCTCCAAACAAAGATGAGACTATATTAATATATTCTTTTTAAAAAGAGAATGTCTTATTTAAAATTTTGCATGTTCAGGTTTTCTTAAAAAAGAATGACTAGAAAAGTTCTATAAATCTTTTGAAATTATAATAAGTAAGACAGTAATGGCACAAATCACAAGTACTGTAAAATTGCCTTAGGCATTATATTTTCTTGAAATTAGCATTTTAGAGTACATTTTGAATTTATGATCAAGTGGTAATGCATAAGAGCATTTTGGCTTAAATTTAAAAAGATGTACTATATACATACACACACACACATAATTATCTATCTATCTATCTATCTATCTATCTATCTATCTATCATCTATGCACCCATCTATCTAGTTTGAGTCACTGTTAAAACAGTATCTGTCCAAATTTATGGGCTTGGTTTTTAAAGTATAGGCTTTAAGTTTCTAGCTATCTGACATATAGTCAACCTTATAAATTATCTTTAAAAATGAAATAAAATAAAAATAAATCCGTAACCAATCCAAAAACATTTTTATTGTTCCTTCTTTATTGTATTTCCTTTTTTCCTCTTTCTCTACTAAATCATTACTTTTTAAACCTAGAGTTCTAATATTTAAAGAAATTTCGCTTTATAAACAATTAGGCTAAGCAATAGATTGTCAAATAGGTGGTTTCTATTCCTTTCAGCTTATATTACCCAAATAAAGTAATACAAAAATCATTAAGATGAAAGCCTTTTACTTTTCTGTTACCTCACAAAATTCTGTGTTTGGAGTTATAATAATCTTTGCTAATTAGAGATTATCAGAATTTAGAAAATTTTTTGAGAGAGAAAAGGAAACTTTTTTCATTAATTTCTAATTTGTACATAGAGTTTTCTCTTGGGGCTAGACTGCTTGCTTTGGATGCCAAAAAAGCCATCTTGTAGGAAATCAGTCACTGTAAGACATCAGCGCAGAATAGAAAAATATTCCCATCCTACTTCACTAGAAGATGCTGTCTGTGGAAATTATCAGTAATTCTAAGCACACACACAATCACTGTTCAAAGTGACATTATCAGAGACATGGCATTGACAGGAAGAATCGCAAAACTGTAAGAAAGATAAAGTAATTTGCAGAGTACAGTAGGCCATCACAATGATGCCAGCATAGCTTTAGGTGATGGAAATTACATGTATGTCCATGTCTTTAGGTCTAGGAAACAAAGTTTAAGAAACTCAGTTATGTCAGGAATTAATCTGACCTGTGCCTTTAATGTGTCTAAACTACACTAAAACAAAAATTAAAACCTTTGTGTTGCCATTAGTATACAGTATCTCTTCCAAATAAGTTCACTTGTTTATTTGGAGTCTTTGCCTGTATATTTTTCCATGTAATCACTGAAAATTTATGTAATGAAAACAACAACAACAACAAAACACAAAGAGTGAATGGTTCATCAGATATATGTGCTTAATTAACTTCAGTACATATTTTGTTAGAAAATATAGCTATCTTGTTTGCCAAGGATTGATATTAACAATAGGCTTTGGAACCCACTCAATGATCTATAACTGTGCTAACCCATTTTGATGTGCTAAAGCATATGGATTTTTGGAATCAAAGTGTGGCCATCTAAGACAAAAATTAAAAGGAAGCACAATCAATAGTGAGGAAGACCTAGACCCCGAGTAGGTGCTAAGGATAAATTTTAAAATATAAAATCAGTTCTATGTCATCTTAGGCAAGCTAGAGTCTCTCCTTGTAACCATGGGGACATTCAATCAATTCAGGCAAACACTGATTTTATAAAACAGATTTTTCTTTTCTAATTAAAGATTGAGAAAATGTTTTATTTAGTTGATTAGTCATTTTTGGGATGTTATAAATGTTGCAGGGCAGGGGTCTCTCACTGAATTATTGGCAAAGAGAAAAAAAAAAGGACTACGTCTTAATCACACTGATGAGACTTCACTTAGTGTGGAGAACCAGAAAGATCATGTATATTGTTACTAAAGATATAGTAGATTGCTTCTGTTTTATATGTATATATAAGATTCTCCAAGATCCTTTACTATGGTCATGCAAAATATTGGCAAGACATGCATTTAGTTCTCAAAATATAATCTTGGCTGTGAAACACAGTAAAGCAAACTACTTATTTATTCATATATTAACCGGTTATATATTGAGTATATGCTAGGAGTCAGGCACAGCTCTAAATACAGATGATTAAGTGATGAAAGACGGACATCAAACTCATAAAACTTATGTATTGGTAAGAAAGGGCAGGTATTAAGCAAGCAAAACCAAGAAATAAACATGATTATTTCTGATAGTGAGAAAGTAGTATTGATAAGCCTAAAATGGAGAATGGTACCAGGAAATGGGGTGTTGTTATAACAACTAAATAAACTACAGTGGCTTAGAGGTTGGGTAGCAGGCAGGAAGGGAACTGATAATATTGGAAAGAGTCCAGATGGGAACCAATGTACATAGTATGTAGCTGTAAACCGTTTGATAAAATTGTTGCTCATGATAATTGGGGAATCAGATCTGGTATCTACTGAGCCTGTACCTCGAGAGAAAATAGTTGAAAAGGATAATGTAATATTGTGTATTGAGATAGTAATATAATAAAAAAGTTTACCTGGGAAAGGATTGGTTGAATTGCCAAAGGAAATAAAAAGGAATTAAAGAGTCTATACTTGAGAGTACTAAATGGTTACCAAAATTTACAGCTTAGACTACGAATAAATGCCTCTGATAAGAGGCAGAATACTTTGAATGATTAAGGGTTATTCATATGTAGCCTGGAAGCAAGGATCAGATTAAAGCTGTGGTCATCTCCTCCAAAACCATTGTGCCAGAAAGCCCCAACATCTCCACCATTAACGGAAATGTAAAGTGCAAAGGCAAACAATTAAATAAATCATTACCTGGCTTGAGAAATAGATCTAGAAAAAATTTTGGATGGGATTACAAGTACATGGAACATGACTGGAATAAAATAGATCCTATGCCTACTAAGTTTTTGAAGAAACTGTATTGCCAAAACTTCTATAAACTTAGTCTTTTAAAAAGCCTTTGGCATTTGCAGCCTGAAACAACTCTTGGACTCATAATCTTCCAGGAGCAGAAAGCATGTGGTGAGAGACATTCCTCCCCTACATGCATTTTTAGAAAACACTGCAGATATATCATCATGGAGAGTGGAATCAAGAACCACAGAGAACAATAGACAAAAGGAATTTCTGAAAGACAGCAGAAAATGTCTGCTGATATAGAATAGGATCTGATATAGAATTTATCCACCCCCAATTTAGGAAGCCTTCATGATTCATACAAGAGTTCACAAATGATATGAACCAAGAATTGTTTGTGTTTCTTCCTTTACTGAATGATGTAATCACCAGTTATTATCTGCCGGGTCCATCATTGTACATTAGGTCAGGATACAGATAGTTTTTATTTTGGTTGATAGTTTGCTACATCATGAAGAGCCACACCTGGATCTGAAAAAAAAAAATGTTCCTCACCTGAAAATTCTAAAATTTGAGCTGGTGGCAGTAGCTGGGTGGAACTTTGGGTCATCTCTCTCTAGAAGGCGTTTAATATGCAGAGGAAGGGAACGGAGAGATATTTGAGGCACATGAGAATGGACTGTGACATCTCAACTAATCATTACACCCCTTTCTACTTCTTTCTGGAATAATAATTTCTCATTATTGGTTGTAGTTAAGAGTAACCATATGGTCTAGAGAATGTCAGCAAAGTGATGTATGCTGGTTCTAGGCCTAATTTATTAAAAACCTCCCTTGCATCATCTTCCATATTCTTTCACCCTTTCCTAATGTTGGTAATGAGATGCTCTCCACAGTAATTTTGAAGCCAAATTTTGAAGATTGTTGGAGCCAAAATTTAAAGGAAGCCATGGTTCCACTATCATTGTTTGGAGGAGAGTCACCTGACTGGAATCACCCTGATTTAAATGTCAAGTAAGAGAGATGTAATTTGTATGGTATCAAGTTATTGATATTTTGGAGTTTATTTTTACAGTATGTATTATTGCATTAACTAATCCAAATGGCTAGAGCTTTCAATAAGAAAAAAATCTTCTTAGTGCACTAAGAACCCCAGGAAAGTTTGCAGCTTGAGGATATCATTGATATCCTGGGAGATTATCATCCTTCCACTTTTTCAGTTCATCGCCTCTTTTGTCCTTGTGTTTATTGTTACAAGGACACAAAGTAGTTACCATAATTTCAGACACTATGATCATAGAGTGAGAGGAAGATATGGAAGGGGTAGGATGTGGAGAGTGAGTGACAGGGGCTACAAAGGCATTTTTTTCTGTATTACTTCTCTTTTTAGTCAATGAAGGAAATCTTTACCAGAATTCCCTGTATTGTGGACTGAATATTTGTATTCCTCTAAAGAAATCACGTGTTGAAGCCCTATCCTCTGAAGTGATGGTATTTAGAGGTGTGGCCTCTGGGAGATGATTAGATTTAGGTGAAATCATGAGGGTGGATCCTTATAGTGGTATTGGTGTCCTTACAAAAATAGGAAGATCTATCAGCTCTTTTTTTCTTTGCCATGTTAGAATTCAGAGAGAAAACCGTGATCTGCGAGACAGGAAGAGAAACTTCACCAGGAACCAAATCTGCTGGCATCTTAATCTTGGACTTCTCAGGCTCCAGAACTGTGAAAAATAAATGTCTATGTAAACCATCAGAGTATCGTACCTTGTTACAGTAGCCCGAGCAGACTAACACACTTTACTGTATATTCACTGTCTTGACCCAACACTATGTTAGCTTCACCATTTTTCCTATTCATAATTAGTGAGAAGAAATCTGGACCACGTAGATACTTTGTAGAATGGGTTCCTGTACCCAGACATTTGGATCAGCTCACCATATCAAAAACATTGTGTTAATTGGACAAGAATAGCAAGAAATTACAAATGTGTTGGGGGCCTCAAAAAGACACATGCGTACCAGATAATAAAAGACAAACCCTGCGAAGATGTAGGAGCCAGCCCCATCAGAGATATTTTTAGGAACTCAATGATCTGGGGCATGTTGGAAAAATTTAACAAAATTGAAAGACAAAGTGATCACACCACTTTGGACTCTAGAGGCAGCATGTACCACACTGGGGAATATTTCACTGATCCATTAACCGGGTGAGAGCAAAGGCTGCCAGTTTTCACTGGAGATGAGAACATAAAATAAGATCTCTGTCGTAGGTCCAGAATGCAGGTGGTTCTACCACATGGAGCATATGACGCAACAGATTCTATACTATTTCATGTATCAGTGATGGGAAAGGATGCCACGGAGAGGTTTACTGTAAACTCTAATAAAAGAATCACAACATAGACCCAAGGGGTCTGGTGCAAGATTTTGCCACCTGCAGTGGAGAATTGCACTCTATTCAAAAAACATCTTCCAGAAGATATGGGTCAGCTGACCATGAGATATTCAAGGGATCATTCATCCAGACTTCCCATCATTAACTGATTTCTGAAAGACCCAAAAGTCCTAAGGTGGGATGAGCCCAAAAGAAATTCATCATAGGATAGAATTGTACCTTTGGGTTGAGCAAGAACAGGGACAGATGGCACAAGTAAGATGCACAAGCAGGTAGCTTAGGCCTCCTGTCATCCATCACTCTTATACCCATATTTCTCTCTCAGCGCACACCTATGGCTCACAAATACATGCAGAGATCATTATAACTAGCTAATAGATATGCAAATGATTAGTAGTTGGCTAATTATGAGAGTGCAAATTAAAAATGACCCTGAAGAACAGCTGTATGAGGAAATCTTCCCACAGTTTCCCAAACTGAGCTTTGGGTGGTACATCTAGTTTTCTGTTTGGTGTGTTAGGACCAATGTGTCAAGGGAAGAATATATATGGACTCATGGACTATGGTGAATAGCCTAATGACTGAGATAAATAAGTATATGAGGAATAAGTATGTGGATGGGTCTATGGGGGTAGTCACAAAGTGTGAATACCTTTTTGTCATAAGTGAGCACTCGACAGAGAACATCAAACATAGAAGAAGCACTTATCAACAAAATTGAAGTGAGCTGGTTCAGATCAGCCATGCTTTCTCAACTGCCTTCTCAGTGCTGGTACAACAGGCAAATAAATAGAGCAGCTGTGATGACCAGGATAGAATCTGTGCATAAGTCCAATGGTATGGGCTCATACTCACCCAGTTTGAGTGAGTTACTGTTACTTTTAAATATTCAACCTGCTAACAGTAGAAACCAGTGGTGCACCTGTAATATGGCACCACCCTTTGAAGAGACCAAAGCACATTGGTAGTGCATCGACTCCATTAGATCCTTTTTACCCTGGAAGGAGTGGAAATTCATCTTGACTAGAATTGTCCATATACCAAAGAGTGGATTTGCCTTTCCTGCCCATAGGGCTTCCTCAGCACCATTTAAAAATGTACTAAAAAGAGTTTGATATTACCAACATGGATTCCACATAACACCATATTAAACTAAGTAATCGACACGTCAACAAGAGAGGTAACTGTGGGATTCACTGACTCCATCACAAACCACAGCACTCAGAAACTTCCAGCCTTATACAGCAACAGCAGACCCTTATAAAGGCACAGCTGAGACCAGCTTGAGAGGATGGGGCCCCATATTGCAGTGGATAGAGTATGCACTGTGCATCAATGACCGTTATGTATAACTGTGTCCTCCACAGATATATGGTATGGGAACAAAGGGATGGCTTCACTTTCTATTACTCCCAGGGATGCAGTTAAGGAATTTGTGCTTCCACAAATCTTGATTCCTTAAGTTTAAAGAGCTAGATCACAGAGGGTCACAAAAGCCTCATTAAAATTTAAGCTATCGCTGCTACCCAATCACTCTGAGCTTTTCATACCGATAGACCAGCAGATAAAGAAAGAAGTTAGTCGTTATCCTGGGAAGACAGTTTACCTTGATCATCAGGAGAATGTAAGGCTACTATTACACACTGGGGACAGGGAAAAAAAACTGCATGACCCCCACATGATATACCTAGTGATTTACCAGGCATCTCTTCATATTCTCTTGCCAATTTTTTATGGTAACAGGACAATGCAATAGGCAAGGCCTGAGAAGCTTATAATAAGTAAGTCCAAACCCCTCTGGCATGATGTTCAGTAATGCCCAGTCTGAAAGGCACCTAAATTAGCACTGACACTAAATAAAGGGGAGGGGAATCTAGAAGTGGTAATAGAGGAGGGAAACAATGAGCATAACTTATGGCTATGGACTAGCTGTAGGGTGTGGACTACAGCTCATCTTATTTACCATTCGTATGTTTCCCCAAGAATTCTGGAGGAGTTGGTCCCAGAAATTACTGTATGAAGCACAAGGATCTGAGTAGTGGAATGCAGGATCAGGAAGGATCAGGAAGTGGAATGCAGTGGTTGCTCTGTACACCACCATTCCTCACTGCAGAACTGAGGGTCTTACAACCCTGGTTTCTGGAGTAGTTTTGGCTGATAGCTCTTAGCCAGGACCTTCCTCTGGGATTTACCCTCAGCCAAAGAGAGTTGATATACCCACAATTATGCCCCCACTGCTCATCAGTACTTGACTGATGGGGAGGTGTACATGTTTTTGTCCTTTGCAACAAGTTGGGGTAATTATTTAATAACATCCTAGCACCAGAGCTTGTGGGAAAGTCAGTCTGCTGAGGCTTTCTTTCTAAATTTTTGGTTAATTCTGACTGCATGCCTCTGCCCAATCTGGTTTCCTTCACTCCTCCATGGGTGTGAATTCCAAGGACATTGACCAATAAACTTCCTACACATACATCTCTGTCCCAAAGTCTAATTTCTGGAGAGCCTTATCTAAGACAGTGATCAATACTGGTCTCCCTATAAATGTGGTATTTGAACTGAGACCAAATTACAAGGATTCAGCCATAAGAACTATCTAAAAAACAAAACAAACAAACAAACAAACCCAAACACCAAAAACAAAACAAAACACTTCAGGTAGCAGGATAAACTTTATTGTTTACCAGTGATCATTGTCCCACTCAGGGTACCCCAATCATACCTCTATTTGCTATCTGAGGAAAGTCAAATATGGTTTCCAAGAAGTTTTGGAGCCTTATTATGCTTTAAAAGTTGTACTCAAATGAATTTTGAGCAAGACTTGTACATTTCATTAATGCAATTCTTTAATCAGTTATAGGCAGAAAGCAAAGCGATACTTTTATCATTTAGAGATTTTGGGTCATGTTTATTGAGGGATTAATGTATTACACGTTCATGGCATAGTTTGTTAACTAGACAATAGTGGTCATTATCTAAAGAAATTCTTCATTAGTGAGATTTCAGTGATCTAAGAGTACTTAAATGAGAATCGATATTTCTAATCTCTTTCAAACTATTCTAGCAAAGATCTTCACATTAGAATTCAATACAGATACAGATCTGAAGTATCTATATTTTAAAAATTTGATCCTTAACTAGGATCAGAGATGATCTTTAACATGAAGTTAGGGGAACACTGATTATGTGGAAAAGATTTTTTGAGGGTCTCTGCTAGCCAGACTGCAACAGCCTTATTACTATTATCACCTTTAATTATATAAAGAAATTGTTCCAATATCTAGGGTCTTGAATATGTGGCCAATTGGAATGTCAGCCACACAGTTACACAGCTTTCTCTGTTTAATCTCTACCAGACTAGGCTATCTCCTTACTATCAAAGTGGTTATTTTCACAAGAGTATAATATCTAGATTAGGCAGGCATTCAGCTTGAGCAAAACCTTTTATTGCTATTTAAGAGATAGCACCAAGGGAAAGAATTTAAATTTGAGAAATAGGTTTAAAATGAGCATTCATTGATTTATTTGTCTGAAACACTTACAACTTTGAGAGAAATATAAACTAGATACTATCATATCTGAAATAAGCATCGCCACAAATATAGAATGAATTTGCTAGCAATGATTCTTAGAGAAACTGAAATAAATACATACAGGTATACATATGTACAAAGAGGTATGTATTATATACTAAACTTATTAAGCTCTTTACTCTAGTGGTCCTCATTCCTTTTGACCCAGGCTGTCTCTAATCTACCTCCTGTCTTCCTTCTCCCCATTCTCCAATTAAGTATTTATTTTTCATTCTATCTTCATATATTTGTACAATGTGTATCTATATATCTATGTATCTAAATCTAATCTGACTTCAGCAAATTATAATGTGGGACGGCCCCCCTTCTTATATATAAAGATTTATTAAGATATACCATGCTCATTTTAAAAATATTTATGGTTGCTTTTGTCCTACAAAAAAGTTGAGTAATTGTATAAGAAACTATGACCTACAAGCCAAAAATATTACTATGTGGCTGTTTCAGAAAAGGTTTGCTGACCCCTGATATAACATACTATATTAGTTATCTTCTGTTGTGAAACTAATCATCCTGAAACTATGGAATAAAACACCCGTCCTTTATTTGCTCTGGATGCTAAATATTGGCAATTTAGTCTGAGTCCATTTGGAGAGTTCTGCCACAGGTCTCCTTGAGGCTCTCTCACTCAGTTGGTTGTTCAGCAGGGAGTAGAAAGTCCAAGAGAGACTCTCCCTTGTGTTTAGTGGTTGGTGCTGACTATTGGCTGGGACTTCTCTCACTTGGTCTCTTAACCTTAAGAAGGCTAGCATCAAAAAAAATTTTTTTTTCTCAAGGTGCTGTCAGGGCAGCATTCTAAGAAAACAAGGGCAGATGGGGAAGGAGACAAACCATAAGAGACTTCTAATCTCATAAAACAAACTGAGGGTTACTGGGGGGTGGGAGGGTAGGGATAGGGTGGATGGGTTATGGACATTGGGGAGGGTTTGTGCTTTGGTGAATGCTGTGAAAGATGTAAGCCTGATGATTCACAGACCTGTACCCCTTGGGCAAATAATAAAAATAAAATTAAAAAAGAAAAAAAGAAAAAAAAAAAAAGAAAACAAGGGCAGACCTGGAAGGTAGCTTAGAGTCCTATATGTGGAATATCACAGCCATCAAATTATGATGGTCAAATTAAGCCATGAGACATAAGCTGAAAAACTGACTATTTCTTCCTGGGAGGATTAGAAGAATCAACATTATAAAAATCATATTTTAAAAGCTTATCATAAAGAAATTGAAGACATTTATAATCTCTCCCCCCTTTTTAATTTTTTTGCAATGTCCCCTCTCACATATGCCCCAGATTATATTGATATTGTATTATGTGGCATTTCAGGAAATGAAATGTTACTTATAAAAATGTCTTCCAGCACCTCAAAAACAAATCTATAAAAACTTGGAAATATTCACGATAGAGCATCTTCATTACTCTCTGGCATTTTATCCTATCTTCCAATAGAGAATATTTTGATTACAACTTAACCTATAATCACGAATAGCTTTGTCACTCTCTAGTGTCATTTATATATAGTCCTCTAATATAGCAGTGGCCTTGGGAGTTATTGATGGGTAAAATTGTATGGAACAGTTGCCCCTGAAGCAAGTGATTAAATAGCTCTTTTTAATTTTCTATGATTGTTTAGCAATATCCTCAGATTTTATTTCCTCTTTCTAATTTTTAGTTCCCAGATATTGGCTGGAAATTTACATTTAAAATGAAGTTAGGATTGTGTCTAAAGCAAAAATATATAGTTTTATAAAATTTTTATTTATTTAATTATTTTTAAAGATTTTTTTTTTTATTCATTTGAGAGAGAGAGAGAGTGAGAGAGAGCAGGAGCAGGGGGAAAGACAAAGGGAAAGGGAGAAGCAGACTCCTCACTGAGCTGGGAGCTCAATGTGGGGCTCAATCCCAGGACCTAAAGATCATGACCTGAGCCAAAGGCAGATGCTTTACCACCTGAGCCACCCAGGCGCCCCAATATATAGTTTTTTAAATGAAAGCCTTCCCTAAACACTCTTCAATTTTAATGCAATTTGATTAAGTCACCAAGAATTCTCAGACAGGACTTTGTCTGGTTCAGTGGTCAGGTGTGAAACTGATGTCTCTCTAACAAATAGCCTGGAAGACATTGAGAAAAACCCAAAACTATCAGTTCTGTGGTCTGAATGTCTGTATCCCTCCTCACAAAATACACCAAATTCACATGTTGAAATCCTAATGTTCAATGTGATGATATTAGGAGGTAGAGCCTTCAGGAAGCAATTAGGTCTTTGAGGTGGACCCCTTATGAATGGGATTAGTGCTCTTATAAAAGAGACTCCTTCTACCATATAAGGACATAACAAGAAGTTGATGGTCTCCAAACCAAGAGAGGACCTTCACCAGAACCTAACTGTGCTGACACCCAGATCTTGGACTCCCAACCTCCAGAACTATGAGAAATTCATTTCTGTTTAGAGCTACCCAGTTTGTGGTATTTTATAACTGTCGATACAGACTAAGAAAATAAGTTTTAGTGATGAGTCGGAAATTGTGCTAGCTCTCTCTCTTTACACACACATACATGCATTATATTTTATATAATACAAAACTTGTTTATCAAGTAACCACTAATCTTTATATACTAGTATTGGTGAAGTCTTTCAGTGAAAAGTATGCAAAACCAAAATTTCACTTTGGTCTTCACATGTTTATGTGATCTTTATGGTATTCAAAATTTTGTTTTTAATTAGCTGTCAATATATTAAGATTAGCAGATTTCACATAAGAGATCTAGATAGCTGGCTTATCTAAATTAGAAGATCTGACAATGGTGGTACTGCTTTCTCACCTCAGAATCATCTAACAAAGCTGGAAAACTGAAAACATATTTGATACACTTGAATCCCACATTTGAACATTCTCTATTTCACTGTTCTTTCCTACAACCCATGTCCTCTCACTCTTCTGGCCTATCCTATCCACATGCCATTTAAGTCCGAGAGCCCAGTTTTTTATTATACTTTCCTTGGACCTGCATTCGTCCTCACTAACCTGGGTTTATTTACTCATATCAATGTCCTAGTAATTTACCTTCTGTGGGGCTCCCCTGATTGTGCACATAGTTAAGATCAATTCTTAAAACACTGGCCTTTATGCTAGTGTTGATTTTCTGTTTCTGTGACTTATTGTGGGCTAATGTTTGTTCCTTTGCACCTGTACATTGCATGGCATCAAGCTGCCAACAAAAAGATAGTTTTCTCAGTCTATTTAGGAAAGCAATGACCCTTCTTTGGTTGTATGTGTGTGCGTGTGTGTTACTTAGACCCATATTTTAATTTCTGCTGGGTTTAGTTTCCCATGTATATTGGATACAGTTACTTCTGATGTTAGAATTTTCTGTAGCAGGAATCTCAATCTTTGACAACTGGTACATTCGTCTGAAGGTCTAAAGGGGTGAAGTTTTCCTTTCCCTCGAGGAGTACCCATACCTTCATGGAAAGGACAATCTACTACCTCGTCACATCTGTTTTTTTCATTCTAATGACTGCCTGCCCAGGAAACATACTCACTGATGGGACCTCGCCCTAACAAACTCACGCAGATTGCCCATTCAGATGTTGAATCACCAGTGATTCTCCTCCACTCACTTTCTTTCTCTACTCACCATTCATTCCCCACTTTTATTTTATTTTATTTTATTTTATTTTTTTTAAAGATTTTATTTATTCATTTGACACAGAGAGAGAGATTACAAGTAGGCAGAGAGGCAGGCAGAGAGAGAGGAGAGAGGAGGAAGCAGGCTCCCTGCTGAGCAGAGAGCCCGATGTGGGCCTCGATCCCAGGACCCTGGGATCATGACCTGAGCCGAAGGCAGCGGCTTTAACCCACTGAGCCACCCAGGCGCCCTCATTCCCCACTTTTTTTTTTTTTTTTTTTTTTATTTTTTAAAGATTTTATTTATTTATTTGACACAGAGAGATCAGATCACAAGTAGGCTGAGAGGCAGGCAGAGAGAGAGAGAGGAGGAAGCAGGCTCCCCGCCGAGCAGAGAGCCCGATGCGGGCCTCGATCCCAGGACCCTGAGATCACGACCTGAGCCGAAGGCAGGGGCTCCAACCCACTGAGCCACCCAGGCGCCCACATTCCCCACTTTTAAATTCTCATCATACTCCTAGGAATGAATGGAAATACAGTATAGTACTAAAAAAATTATAGTGAATGTAAGGTCTCCTGCATATGACTAAAATTCCCTCCCCTTCCCACTGCACTACTAACATATATTAGGGAAAAATGGTGTTTTAGGGTTCCATGCAATTCTTTTTTTTTTTTTTAAGATTTTATTTATTTATTTGACAGAGAGAGAGATCACAAGCAGGCAGAGAGAGGGGAAGCAGGCTCCCTGCTGAGCAGAGAGCCAGATGTGGGTCTCAATCCCAGGACCCTGAGATGACGACCTGAGCTGAAGGCAGAGGCTTAACCCACTGAGCCACCCAGACGCCCCTCCATGCAATTCTTTTAGAACCCTCACCTCTAGTGGGTCCGAAGTTGCTTTGTAAGTCTATGTGGTTTTGTGGTTAGAATAGTGCAGAACAAAACAAATGTGGTTGAGTTTTTAAATCACAATGACTCTGACAGATATACTTAATATTTGGCTTACTTAGCCTTAGAAAATCAAAAGCACTAGAAAGACATGACCCAGAAAGGATGTATACATCCTCTGAGAGATTCCCAAGCTTTCTGGATTCACAGGATGTTGAGTGGCTTAGTAATACCTTTCAAAAGTATTGATCGTATATGTCCTAACAACCTGTTGAGCATTGTGCCACTACTCAAACCTTGGAATCAGATTGTACACCACCCTTCACTTCGTGTTCCACACTGATTTTCACATGGGGCCTGCTGTTTGCCAGAGCACCAAAAGCCAGCTCCTACAATGTAGGACATGATTAAAAGGAACAAGTTGAAACCGAAAGGCAGGTTATCTCCCACCTTTTGCAAGTTCATGTTATGAGGCCGCTTTGCTTTTACAAAAGACCTGCATTAGTACCTGTTTTCTCTAACCAAAAGAAACATAAAGAGGATTTGCACTCTTACAAAAGAAGGCAAAAAAGCAAAAACAGTCTTCTGCATTGGTTTTGTGGTGATCTGCTAGGGTCCCGTGGGAGCCCTGAGCTTCGTGCATGGTCCCACCAGGCCCCTGCTGGGGAAGTGTTTGGCATCTCAGCATCAAGCTGCCATAGCTTAGAATTGTGTCTTTCAGCATCTGTCTTTATCTCAATTTACTTTGTATAACTGTTAGCAAAATAATAGCATATCCTGGGCGCCTGGGTGGCTCAGTGGGTTAAAGCCTCTGCCTTCAGCTCAGGTCATGATCTCAGGGTCCTGGGATCGAGGCCCGCATCGGGCTCCCTGCTCAGCAGAGAGCCTGCTTCCCCCTCTCTCTCTGCCTGCCTCTCTGCCTACTTATGATCTCTCTCTGTCAAATAAATAAATAAATCTTAAAAAATATATATATTAGCATCTCCTGATGACATTTGGTATCAGAGAAGCCTAAGTGAGGTTACTTTTTGGGTCTGGGAATGCTGGAAAAATTTTTCTATTTAAACCAATGGTAAATGCTTCTTTGCTTTATGCTATTTTGGCTTGTGAACAATTCCACAGGAATACTCTACTTTTGTATAGTGGGGGAAACCTGTATCTCCACGTAAAAGTTTGCACAGTGTCTCTGTGAGTTCCCTGTGGTGTCCTAGGACCCTTTGGCATACAGTTTGGGAACTAAGGGTCTATGTGTTGAATGAATATATACATTTACAACTGTGTACCATTGGTGGTTTGATGAGTAATTTTGCACTTCGGATGTTTAACTTATAGAAAGTTCATGGCTTCCTGGCATTTCAAAGATGAATAGGTCATTAACAATCATCAGGTAAATCTCTTCACCTGACCCATGAAGAAGCTAAGGCTCCAAAATGTTAAGGGCCTTGCCCACCTTCATAGTTTTTCAGTTTTTCTTTCAAATTTTATCATTATGCCACTTGAACGTACTCTAGGGAAGATATTTTACAGTTTGGAAAGTGGCATGTGACTCCTCTTATAATGCAACATTAAAGGACCACAGTCTAATCTCATTCAAAATACAAAAATGAGTTGATTACAGTTCATTTCCATTGTTCATGAGTGTTATATTGCACATGTTGTTAGTTAGAAGTGCAGAATTCTGGAACACCTAGGTGGCTCAGTTGGTTAAGCATCCAACTCTTGGTTTTGATTCAGGTCATGATCTCAGGGTCATGGGATCGAGCCCCATATAGGGCTCTGTGCTCAGTGGGGAGCCTGCTAGAGATTGTCTCCCTCTTCCTGGCCTTCTCCTCTGCTCCTCCCCCTTTTCTCTCTCTCTCTTTCTCTCTCTCTCAAATAAATAAAATCTTAAAAAAAAATACAAGTGGAAAATTCCTTTTGGCAAAGGGTAGCACAGTTTCCTCACCTCTCTTAAATATTTCCCAGTGCTAGATGCTTTTTTTTTTTTTAAAGATTTTATTTATTTATTTGACAGAGAGGGGGAGAGAGGGAGAGAGAGAGAACACAAGCAGGGGGAGTGGGAGAGGGAGAAGCAGGCTTCCTGCTGAGCAGGGAGCCTGATTCGGCGCTTGATTCCAGGACCCAGTGATCACAACCTCAGCCAAAGGCAGATGCATAACAACTGAGCCACCCAGGCACCCCTAGTGGTAGGTGGTCTTGTGTGGAAAGTCAGACCTCAAAGACAGTGGCCTGACATGCCCATCTAGCAGGCTAGTGGCTCCTGCTCCAACTATCTCACCGTCACATTGTTCTCAAAGTCCATTTGCTTATGAACTTCCTCCTACTGCCAGGAAGGTTATGTTCCTTTATCTAAATCCATCTGTTTTCTAAGGTGTACTTTAAGCTCCATTGATTTTTTTCTCCTAATGATGTCATTCTCAGTAGAATCTCCATATTTATTTAAGTCCTATTATCCATATCACCCACACAGCTCCCAGAATTTGCTAACGTACGTGCAAAAGAAAGGTATAATTAAACAATTCGTTTCAATTGTTTACTTTGAATTCACAAGAAATTGATTTCAATTCGTCACCTGATTACCATTTTGTCCATAAATTTGCATCATGAAGGAACAACTCTTCAGAAATATTTAAGTTGTCTCTGTGAACAAAGTCTTCAAATTTATTGTACAAGGATCTATTTCAGAGGTCAGCAAACAACAGCTCATGAACTAAATGTGCCTGCTGCCTGGTTTTATATGGCCTGTGAGCTAAGAATGGTTTTTATTTTTTTATTTTTTATATTTTAGTTTTTATGATTTTAAATGGTTACTTTTTTTTTTTTCTTAGAGAGAGAGGATGGGGAGAGGAGCAGAGAGTGAGGGAGAGAGAGAATCTTAGGCAGGCTCCACACCCAGTGCTACGCCTGAAGAAGGGCTTTATTTCACGACCCTGAGATCATGACCTGAGCCGAAATCAAGAGTTGGATGCTTAACCGACTGAGCCACCCAGGTGCCCCTTAAATGGTTACATTTTAAAGAGGTAAATGAATACTACATCACAGTCTCAATTTTGCTTTTTGATGCTCTAAGCTTAACTTATTACTATCTGACACGTTATGGAAAATGGTTGCAAAACTTTGGTATACTTATTTCAGTGCCCATTTTAATGCTGTTTGTCACCATCAGCTAAGTATAACTAATTACGCTAAATGAATTGCTTAGGTAATTCAACTACATTTGAATTCAGGTAGTTGAATTCTGTTAACTTCAATAAATACGTATGGTGCTTCTATTTCAAAATAGGCATTGTGCTAAGTCCAGGGGATGTAAAATTTAATAAGACAGTAAGCTCACAATTCAATAAAACCTCCTCATTTTACTCAAAGAACATCTCTTTACATTTCATTCCAAATATTACAATTGAAGTAGTTTACCACCTGTTGTAAGTTAGAGGATTGAGGATTGCCTTTTGACTCTTAGGATCAATGAGAAAGTTTGCTAAAGGTAGGAAAATAATTTTTCTTTCTCCCAAGATCTATACCCAGTGCAGATATTTGACTTCTTTTATCACTTCCACTCAATTCACACTAGAAATTGAATAACATCCACAGAGCTTTTGTTGCAGTAAAGCATAACCATAAAGGTCAGCTGCCATCATATTTTTAACTCTGAGGGGAATAAACCTATTTAAATGACTTGATCTTGATTTTAATTGGCACATCACTCTGTAAAGTAACAGTGATTAAACCTACTATATGAACATTTTTCTCTTTTCATTTACTAGAAACATGAACTCCATCATTCATATTTCACTACTTCATACTTCAAAGTTGCCTGACACCCCTAAAAAACAGTAGGTAAGTCTCAAATCCTCCCACTCACTTTTTTGTGGTTTTTTGTTTTTTGTTTTTAAAGATTTTTTTTTTAAATTTATTTGACAGAGAGAGAGATTACAAGTAGGCAGAGGCAGGCAGAGAGAGGAGGAGCCAGGCTCCCTGCTGAGCAGGCAGCCCTACTAGGGGCTCCATCCCAGGACCCTGAGATCATGACCTGAGCCTAAGGCAGGGGCTTAACCCACTGAGCCACACAGGCGCCCCGCTCCCACTCAGTTTTAAAAGAAATCATACTGTAACATGTGTGACATTTTTTATCCTTAAATTACCCATTCGGTTTCGTAAAATATCACTGAAAATGTATGTTTCATGAACTCAAAGAAGAATTTCTTTCTTGTTAGAAAGTTAAAAAGATGATCTCTCTCTCTCTCTCTTTTTTTTTGGGGGGGGGGATGAGAAATGGTGGTATATTAAAGCATGGGGACAGGACCCGTGGGCAGAAACCGCTGCTACGCTGGGGTTGTGAGCGGTGGCTGATTATATACTATGGGGTTGGGGGAGTAAGGAAAGGGAGGTTTCAAAAGAACTTTCTTTCTTCTAGGAATCTCTCAACTATCTCTATGTTAATGCCTTGCTAGAGGGGAAAAAACAACCTAAACTTGACAATGGCAAGGCCTCTGGTATCTTGTAGGTTCTTTAAGACGAGCCCTTTTTAAAGAGGTTCACAAATGTGTCCACACAGAGAAAAGATATATGCTCACAAATGACAACAAATTTACTTAGGAGAACAACGATCATATTAGGTGACATATAATGCATTTCCCTAAAGCTTACAGTTTTTTAAAAAATTCTACTTTTTAAATATAAATTAATGTCCCAGTACTCAGTGGTCAAAAGAATCCTTGTTACAGTCTTGTCATTTACCCAGGAAGACTGTCTTGCTTATATTCCAGTGGCTGCCATTCACTCAACAAATACTTATTAGGTATATATACTGCTCCCCAGACATTAGGTGACATGAAAGCATTGCTGTGTCTCCAAATTTGGTTACCCCACAAAGCAAAATAAAGAAACTTTTTATAACTACCCATTTGAAAGTCTGGATTAAACATGGAAAGTTTCCTTTTTAATTATAACTGAATTAGAATTGGCAAGTAATAATATAAAGAATAATAATATAAAGGATCGTATAGTCCTTCACTGTAGTATATTCTTCATATTAGTCGGATTGACATATTACTCGTTGTTGATATTTGCAATACCATCCTGTGATGTGTATCATCGTGTCTATGCGACTCAGAGCACATTAGCGGATTCCACAGGAGCACCCCATGTCAACTGTGTTTGCAACTGTATCTCTGTGTAGTGAGTCAGTAACAGTTTTCCCAGGTCCTCTACCCCTGCTCTAAGGTGAGTCTTGACTTATCATGGTTTGTTTCATTGAATTCTAGCTAGACTTTTACCTTATATCTACAATTTTTTTCTAATTTTTATCTTCTAGCCTTTAGGGGAAGCCCAAAGGCAAGGTAGAACCAGGTCACTTCAGCTGAAGGAAAGACAGTGTCGACAACTTCTACAACTGTATTTCAGGTTCACAGGCTTGGCTTTACATTTTGTTTTTGTTTTTCTGTCCACTATATAGCTGCCTAAAAGTCACTTCAATAATTAGTCAATCAATGGTTTTTCAGTAACAATGCTAAAATACAATTACATAGCACTTCATGAGTCATAAAACACTTCTATATCCATTATTCTATTCAGTTCTCTCTTTAGGTGAAAAGTAATCCAGTATTGTTCTTATTATTACCATCTTTCCGGAGGACAATATGATTGTGCAATACCATTGCATTTGCTAGCATTACACTGCTAGGAAATGCTAGAATTGAACTTACGTCTTCTTATGTCAAGTGCTATGTTCCTTATTTATTTAATTTTGTTTTGTTTTATCGTGCCTCCTCTCTTCACATTATTTTTTGAAATCAAGTACTGAAAACAAAAATGAAAACTAATCATGTACCACATAGAGTGGGAGATGCAGAATACAACTCTTGAGACCTAAAGATGGTAAGTGGTTTTCTAACATGAACTGGTATATTCAAAATAAGCATTAGAAACAGACATACCTTAGTAGAATAGAAAAAAGAAACATTACTTCATTCAGAGTAATCAGGAAGAACAAGATTCAACAAGATGAGATACAAACTAGCTCTTTAAGACTGGAAGGGATATTTTATGTTAAAAGAGTGGTAGAACCATTTTGGAAATGAGTAATAAAGTGAACAAACTGGTGGAGAGATAATGTGTGAATCACATGATAACAGACTTAAATTGTTTGGAAAGTGAGTTATTTGGTATTAGTTTGGATAGTATTCAAGTATATAGACTGGAGTCAAACAGAGAGAGTTCACCATCTATTAGAGAGAGGAAGTAGTACAAATTATTTAAGCTTTCTGTGGTTTAGGTTCTTTATTTAAAAATGCTACTAGACAAGTCGCAGGCTGCTGAGGTGATTAAAACTTATAAAAGCCCTTAGCAGAGGGCCTGGAATAACACATGCACTCAGTGGCACTTACTAGCAGTAGTAGTATCTTTGTGTAAGATCACTATTTTTTTTAAGATTTTATTTCTGCATTTGAGCAAGACAGAGAGAGAGAGAGAGCAGAGCATGAGCAGGAGGGTGGGCAGAGGGAGAGAGACAAGCAGACTCCCAGCTGAGCAGGGAGCCCAATGTGGGGCTCCATCCCAGGACCCCACGATCATTACGACCCGAGCCAAAGTGATTGCTTACCCAACTGAGCCACCCAGGCACCCCCAAGATCACTAGTTAATGGCATTGCCCAGAAAGTCTCAGAGCACCATCATAACTATTTTCAGTTTACACTAACAACAGGATGTTTTTCTCAGTACTAAATGACACAAGCTATACACCAGATAACACAGTGAAGGGGCAGGTGGGCTGCACATGTACAGTGGGTCCCCCCTTATCCACTTGGGAGTATATTCTAAGAACCCCCCAGTGGTGTCTGAAGTCATGGATAGTATTGAACCCTGTATTCATACTGTGTTTTTTTCAAATATATATATACACCACACATACCTATGATCAACCTTAATTTAGAAATTAGGCACTGTAAGAGATTAGCAATAACAGTAACAAAGAACAATTATAGCAATATACAAAATAAAAGTTATGTGAATGTGGTCTCCTTCTCTCCATCAGAATACCTTATTGGCCTGTACTCAGCCATGTTGTGATGCTGTGAGATGATAAAATGCCTCTGTGATGAGGTGAACGACACGGCTACGGTGACTTAGCATTAGGCTTACTACTGACCTTCTGACAATTCCTCAGAAGGAGGATCATCTGCTTTCAAAAGGCAGTGGACCGCAGTTAACAAAACTGCAGAAAGCAGACTAGCAGATAAGGGGTAGTCCGGTACGCTCTGAGAGGAGAGAAACTGAATTGAGCTGCAGGTCAAATGAAAACAAAATGAAGCCTTTCCCAGAGCAAAGTATAGCTACAAACAGGTTTGTTTGTTTGTTTGTTTGTTTCTTTGTTTCTTTCTTTCTTTCTCTTTCTTTCTTTCTTTTCGTAATTCTGCCTCTTTAGTACATTGTTCATAAAAATAATTTCAATGTAACTTGACAGGGCTTCTGGTGAAAACAGCAGAGTTAAGTCATTTTTATTCTATCTCCTTCCCTCAAGTCTCACTGAACAAATACATGCACACAGGGGGAGAAGGGAGGCGATACATTTTTTTCAAAGTGCCAAGAAAGGACCCTCACTGCAAACCTAAAACTGAAAAATGTTCTTGTTATGTGCTAAAATTTGGACCAAACTGGCTATGGCTGCTTAAAGTCAATATTTATCTTCTCAGACTTTGGATAACTGCAGCCTACTCTAAAAGAGAGTAAGACGGTCTTGAAAAGGGATTAAAAAATACTTTGTGGAGAGTGTTGACGAGGTCCAGAAGTGTGCATGATCTGAGGGAGGAAGGGAGAGTCACCCTGTGCAGACCCAAAGCTACAAGGCAGAGCAGGAGAGGAGCACCTACGACGTGGATCCATGCTGATGTGCCATTTTATGATCTTCGATTCTGCTTCTGAGCACGCAGTGGTGACTGGCCATAAGAGAATAAAGACAGAGGGGAAAGAGTGATCACCTGACTACATCAGAGGACTTCACCGTGAACTGCAGTTTTGCCCTAAAAGCTAAATGCTAAACTGAGAGATGTTCCTAAGTCAGAAGACATACTAGATTTTGTGAGAGGGAATTTGAAACAACAAACCTAGATGAAAGTTTTAGTTTGTTCCAAAGCACGTGTGCCCTATCCCCCACTTTAGTCTCCATTCTACTCATCTTCAAATAACTACTCTAGATGGCGTTCATGGCCATGCCACCACCTTCTTTGAAACAGGGGTAGTAACCGAAAGAAACCAGCAGGAGATCCAGGGATGACACATTTTAAATATGCATAGAGTTTTGTTCAGAACGTCATCTAATGAATGCCAACGGAGGTCACCTCTGGGTGAGCAGAATTCTTCTTCGTACTTTTATGTCCTACTTACATTAAAAAAAATAAGATGTAAACATTTGGCCAGTGGATAAGGAAATGAAACATCATGCAAAAAGTAATAGCAAAGAAGAGAAAACTGAAGGGAAATAACATGGGGCACAAAATAAGAATCAGGAAAAATGCAATGATGAAAAAAAAGGATTCACCCACAGATTCATTAACTGAGCAGTCCCTGTGATGTCCCAGCTCCTGAGCTAGTTGTTGGAATCAGAGACGAACGGTGAGAGTCCCATGGAACCGAAAGTGTACAGTCTAGTTTAGGAGTCAGGGCAGGAAAGAAATGATTTCAGTAGAGTGAGGTTTTGCTTTTGGTTTCATTTTAATGGTAAACAGAAGTGCAGACTGCTATGGGCGGGCCCCGTTTCTGAACACTGAAGTGTTGCCTACTTTGTCAGGCACCACCCTGGGGATGGGTCATAGAAAGTGAAATGGGCTAGTTACTCAATACTACCCATGTGCTGGCTCTCGTTTCTGCTCTGTGTTCCTCTGAACCAGGAAGCAACGAGGCACGGACTAGCAAAGACAGAAATATCAGCATAGGGAAGGGTGAAGGAAGTTGAAAGGGACCATTGACTGATGGCTATTATTAATAATATTATTTATTTTTACTATTACTATTATTTTATGTGGCTGGCATGGGAGGAAAAATCTTTTCCCCAGTGTGATGGACAAAGGGATATCAGTGATGAGAATCTGGACTGTGGAAAATGGCAGGAAGTGCTCATCGGGGGCATAGGGAACTACTGCTCAACTAATATTGGAACTCACACATTTCCAGTTGCAAAGTCACATGATGGCTATACCATCCATTTCTAGCAATGATCAGTAATGTAGATGTCAAAGGGAAGAAGAGGATTAGATTGGATTATTTTGGCCACATATAGGAATGACAAGAAAGCAATGACATTTTTAATAATAGAAATAAATGGTCATTTATTTGTGACTGTGATGATTGCCCATAAAGTCTAGATGTGTTCAGAAAAATAAAGAAAACCAAAGGAAATGAATTGAAAACTTCAGAAAAGAGGCGAAAAAGAGGAAAACGGAGACTGGAAACTTCAAGGAGGTAAGAGGATGGCATATGAGAATTTAAAACATAAGAGACGGAGGAGGTTTGCATAATGACAGTTTTCCAGGATGTTACTCTGGGGGTGAGTAGCCAAAATGGGAGAGCAGTAATGAGTGTAGAATCTGCTTGTGCAGGAATTCAGATCATGCTGGAATTCAGAGTTTTTCCACTCATTGTTCAGTGGAAAAGGAATGCAAGATGAGTATAAACCCTATTGTGTGTGTGTGTTTGTGTGTGTGTGTTGTTTTTTATTCCTTGTGGAAGTTAACGAGGTAGCACCATTTTTGTTTTTCTTAAACAATTCTCAAATAATATTTTAGTTAATTCTGATGAAATCCAGGTTGAAGAACCCTCTTTAATAGTTATTATTCTAGCATCCCTGGGTTGAGAGTCCAACTCTTGATTTCAGTTCAGGTCATGATCTTGGGGTCATAGATCGAGCCCTGCGTTGGGCTCCATGCTCAGTGTGGAGTCGACTTCAGATTCTCTCTCTCCCTCTCCTCTCCCCCCACTCACATGCTTTAAATAAATAAGTAGGTAAGTAATAGTTATTGCTCTAGAAAAATGGTTCCCAAAATGCTCCCCAACTAACAACATCAGTATAACCTAGGAACTTGTAAATAAGTATATTCAGACCTTACCATAGATTTACTGAATGGAAACTCAGAAGGTGAGGCCATCAATCTGTGGTTTAACCAGACTTCTATGTGATTCTGATACATGCTTTAGTTTTAGGACCACTGCTCTAGAAGTTATTTACACTAATTGATCGGATGATTTCTTTTATTATTTATTTATTTACTTATTTGGTGACACCAATTTCCTACCAGTTTTGACATTCATCTCTTCCTTCAGCTATTTTCTTGATGGTACCTGCCACCATCATAACACTGCTATTTTAACACCCAGTGTGTTCAGCTGGATGTTCCAGTTTGGCAGATTCAGTTTCTTTTAACCATGATGGATCATGGTTTACTATAAGATAAGATAAATGGCAGCACCATGAAAGACAGCAGCAAAATAAGCAGCAAAATAAATAAACCACATTTTACTCAAGTTAGAAAACACAAAGTTTATTGGCTGAGGATGTCGGTCCCATGACTGGCTAATGTTCATTGGATTAGAGCAAGCCACACACCTCAAAGTGCTTGCAATCATGGGATAAGGGCACAGTTTGGAAGATAATGTAAGGTAACTTAGCTGTTTATAAAACATATTTAATATTATAAAATAGTTTGGATATAAACAGAATTCTAGTGAGCCAACACTAAGAAGGCTGATTTAAATGGGGTATTTTTTGAAGGAACACTTTTATTTTCCTTCCTTCCTTCTTTCCTTCCTTCCTTCCTTCCTTCCTTCCTTCCTTCCTTCCTTCCTTCCTTTCTTCCTTCCTTCCTTCCTTCCTTCCTTCCTTCCTTCCAATTGTTCAATAGAGGTTGGGGGGGGAAACCCTGAGATTTCCTACCTTATATCTTAATGGCTTTGACCAAGTATTCAGGTTACATCTACTTCCGATTTTTCAGTTTAAAATTCAGCTTCTTGGGAAGTATTATTTTATTAGAATGTTTCCTTTTAACTATGTATTTTCTCTTTTATTCAGATTAATTTATTATAATTTGGAAATGACTGGGTTGAAATGAATACTTCTATTCTTTTTAAAAATATTTTCCAGACATATTCTTATCTAAGGGGACATATTTAACCTGCTCCAGCAAATGGCATGCTTTCAGTTATTGTAGCTGAATGGATATGAACACATACTCGGGCGCCTGGGTGGCTCAGTGGGTTAAAGCCTCTGCTTTCGGCTCAGGTCATGATCTCAGCGTCCTGGGATCGAGGCCCGCATCGGGCTCTCTGCTCGGCGGGGAGCCTGCTTCCTCCTCTCCCTGTCTCTCTGCCTACTTGTAATCTCTCTCTCTGTGTCAAATAAATAAATAAAATCTTTAAAAAAAAAAAAAAAAAAAGAACACATACACACACAACCCCCAAAACTATATACACAGGAAATCAGGGTATCCTATCTAGGACATACCTGTCCTGAAAAGCTAACTAGAAATTAGTGTTACGAATATGTTAATACTAGTCTTTACTCTCTCAGTCTCTTTCTTTAAGTATGATATGTAGATTAGAATAAGACTACTTTTAAAAATTATATATTTTAATCAGGATATTTTCTTATTTTAGCCACTCTCCATTGTTAATCCATTATTGTAAAGATGCAACATTCACATAATACCATTCCTTCTAATAGAAGTTAATAAAAATATTCTTCCTTTTCTTAGTGTTTTTCCCCAACTTTTGATATGCTTTTTACTACTGCCAATATTTTCTTAAAATTTCTTCCCCTGCAATATTTACATGTTTATTAACGTATTTTTCTTTGCTAACTGCTAAGAAACTAACCTCTACTCTTGTCTGGAAGGTATATGAGTATATAGAAAATTCAAGTCATAAGATCTATTATATTCACTCAACCAGGCAGTCTGATTTATACTGAATATGCACGTATGCAAATGGCATATATTTATATATGTATCTATTTGTGTCTATTTACATATGTATCAATTTATAGAAATATACATGGCCATGTGTGTATATGTATATGTCAATATATATGTATTCATGTATCTATTTGTATATGTATCTATTTATAGGTACATATATAGCTATATGTTTAATTTATACAGAGAGAGAATGAAAAAGAGGAGAGGAGGGAAGGGAAGGAGAAGGTGGGGGAGAGTAGGGGAAGGGATTGCTTGAGTAGATAAAGCAAATAGTACAAAAGAGCACATAAAACAAATCAAGTGAAAGTTTTGTATTCCCTGGGTAAGCTATTGGCTCAAATTCAGTCTATTATAATTAATAAACAAACAAAACCACACAAGTAAATACAGATTGCACTTTCAGGATGTTACTCATTTCAGGGGGTCTTAGCTCTGAGGTAAACTCTGTCTAGAGACAGCATTCTGTCTCTAACCACACTCTGTGCTACGCGCTTTCCCCAGAATAAACGTTTCACCCAACTGAACAGCAGTGTGGTGCAAAAACAGAACTCTTTCTGAACTAGCGAACTTGCAACTCTGTAACCAGGAAGAATAAAAATAAACTCTCTTCTTAGAAGTGCTAATCCATTTTTCCGAGGCTGTGTTGTCTAACAGAGTGCATTTAGGTATGCTTGAAACTGTGAGCCCTCTGGGGGAATATCAACCCCACACAACTTGAGGCAATCATTATTACCACGGAAGCAGCTCTATGGGGCCAGCATAGGGACCACAAACTGGCAGAGAGCCTGAGCTCTCCAAGGAAGGACGCCAGGGCCCCTCTATCGTTTCCTTAGCTGTTGGGAGAGATTTCAGCTCTTCAGCAGTTTCTCTTCCTGACCAGCTTTTCCCAAGATAAATCTTAGCTAGCACCATATGTTTCAGGAACAAAAAAACAGCTTCTGAATTATTACAGCATAGTGTACTCTTGCCCAGGAAATTCAAGCTGCTTAGGCACTAAAATCATAGCACCAAGCAGACGTTGAGAGAGCAGTGAACCTGATTTCACAACCCTTTGTCAAACAGCACTTGTCTCCATAGGATAGGACTCCTTGGGAATTTTTCTGAGATAAGAGAAAATGTTGCCTATAGCCCTTAGTTATTTTGGAATCATAATCCTGGCTGAATGTCCCGTTCTCAGATGATGTTGAGTCCACAAGTATCATTGGAGTTTGGGGAGGTCAGTGTTTTCCATAAGTGGTTTTGTTGTTGTTTTTTGTTTTTATTTTCTCCATTTTAGAGACACTGAATGACTATAATTATCAGGAACTATGCTAAATTCTGGGAATATAAAGACATTTAAGATACAGTACTTGACTTCACATAGTTATAAATAAAGTAAATGGACACATCATCCAAAAAAAAAAAAACCCTGCAAAATTGTAAATAGGTATATTTACAGAGATCCCCTTGGGATTGGACAAGAGCACAAAGCAGGAGCATCTAGATGTTTCATAAAAGGGTACCGGAAAGAAAAGAGTTGAATCCTAAAAGAAGTGCAATGGTGCATGTAGTGAATAGTAGGAGAAAGGCTGAGCATTCCTGGTGAAGACACAGCATCAGGAGAAATGGGGAGGCAAAGAAAGGAAGATATAAAAGAGGGACAGCCAGAAGTTGGATTTTTGTTTGTTTACTTTTGGGCAAAATGTTCAAGAAGGAATGGAAAAATCAATTCAGAAGTTATGGACAGGGGACAGCTGATAAAGAATTTCACATTGACTCCATTCATTCAGAAACTCAGTACAACAGGTTAAAAACAGGCACATATCCTTTGACACTCTCTTGATCAACAGGTCGAATCCCTTCCTATTGAGTCTGGGCCAGCCTTGACCCTTGCTTTGTCAATAAAATATGATGAAAGTGACCTGAGACTTCCAAGGTCATGTCTTAGGAATTAATTGTTTCCTAGTGTGGGCTGCTCAGAATTCTTGTTCTTCAAATCTAGCCACCATGCTGTGAGGAAGCCAAGCAGCCCCATGACGAGACCAACATAGATATAGAAGTTCCTTCCCATTGCATTGGCTGAGCACCCAGGCTACTATCAATATCACCTCGCCAGTTGTGTAAACGACCCATCTTAGAAGTAAACACTCCATCATGAGTGAGGTGTCCCAGCTGGTGGTGCATGGAGCAGAGATGAGCCCTCTCTGAGCCCTGCCCAAATAATAATTTCAAATAAAGTAATTTATTATTGTGGCTATAGGCCATGGAGTTGGGGCATAATTTGCTATGCAGCAATATAATTAATTGGAAGAATCAGTCAGGATTTACTGAGTGCTTACTCTGTTCTTAAAATATAATATTAAGGAGTTTACACTTGAATCCTGATAAAGATTTTTCTCCTTGACCAACTCTAGCCAGACTCCTCTAATCCCTCTTAATGACTAGGTCTCAATCTTGGTCTATAAAAACTGCAGACTCTAAACACAAATAATTCTGTCCACTCAACTTCTCTCACATTAAAAGAATTAAACAAACACTAACACAGTTTCTGACAGCTCAAGGCCCCATCCCTAGGGTGACTCTGGCCTCCCTTAAAATGGCTGCCTGAGAAAACTCAACTATCCCAGAAGGTCTTACTGGGTTTTTTTTTTTTTTTTTTTAGGTCAACATCTGAAGGTAGGCCTCAAACCCCTTTTCTTAGAGCATTTACTATAAAGAGGTTTCAACTGTGAATCTATTCTTCGTCCATTTGACATGTATATGTATCTCCTATAATTCAGGAGTATCTTTCTTAAGGACCTGAAAGCCATTCCTTTATTTATTTATTTATTTAAGATTTTTTTAAGGGATGCCTGGGTGGCTCAGTTGGTTAAGTGTTTGCCTTTGGCTCAGGTCCTGATCCCAGCGTCCTGGGATGGAGTCCCACATTGTGCTCCTTGTTAGCGGGGAGCCGGCTTCTCCTTCTGCCTGCCCGTCCCCCTCCTTATTCTCTCTCTCTCTGACAAAAAAATAAATAAAATCTTTAAAAAAAAAGATTTTATTTGTTAATTGGAGAGAGACAGACAGTATGAGCAGGTGGAGGGGCAGAGGGAGAAGGAGGCTCCCCGCTGAGCAGGGAGCCCAATGTGGGACTCCATCCCAGGACCCTGGGATCATGACCTGACCTGAAGACAGATGCTTAACCAAAAGAGCAACCCAGGAGCCCCAAAGCCATTCTTTTAAAATATTATCATCAGAAAGGATATTGCCTCAGTCTCAGTTCCTGTGGCAGGATAGAATCCTAACTTCTATATTTACCTTCTAGCAGACACAGACAGCCTAATTGACATTTACACTGTTCAATCCTTTGCAGTTTTTCTCTTCCATGACTCTACTGAGCCCCAGTATGGCCTTCTTCCTACTTGCTCATTGTCCCTTTAAGATACCCAGTCAACTCTGTACTAATCAAAATTGAGTTCAGTTCATGCTAGATCCTCTTCCCTGTTGCAATAGCATATTACTACATATTACTAATTAAAATCTGTCTTTAGGGATGCCTGAGTGGCTCAGTTGGTTAAGCAGCTGCCTTCGGTTCAGGTCATGATCCCAAGGTCCTGGGATCGAGTCCCGCATGGGGCTCCTTGCTTGGCAAGGAGCCTGCTTCTCCCTCTGCCTCTACCTACCATTCTGCCTGCTTGTGCTCTCTCTCTCTGACAAATAAATAAATAAAATCTTAAAAAAGAATAAAACCTTTCTTTAAGTTTTAGTGTCCAGCTTTCTTACCACTGACAATCTGAAGGTTAAAAGTAGGCAAGTAGATTTCAGCTTTAAAGCTACCTCCTGGCCAATAGTAGTGGCTGGGCTGTCTTGTAGATTTGAATTCAGGGCTTACCATGAACTAAAATAGGAATCACTTTGGGATGACTGTAGGCGACAGAGAAGATAATTGTGGTAGCATATGTGCTTATGATTTGCAAACCTGTGCAGTAAATGCTAAGCTTCTGAAAGTTTTTGTATGTTTGTTTGTTTTTTAAATAACTTATTTTGGCAGTTAAGTTTAAGATGGTTATAAGAGAAAGAAACTAGAGTTAGGGAGACTAGTGTAGAAGCTATCAGTGTCTCAGGAGAGAGAAATGGAAGGCATGGTCTGGGGCATTGAGACGGACATAGAGAAGACACAACTATAATGAGGAGGACGGAGTCCAGTAGAGTCCCATGTTACCACCACGTTTCTCTAACTGGCCACTGGGTGACTGACTACTTGTGACAGGATATGAGTTGGAGGAGTAGCTAGCCAGCCAGCAGGTGGCAGAGAACAGACATTACACAGTTTGGGATATGTTCAATCTTAGGGTCTGGGGACATGTACCTAACTGTCAGCTAAGTGTCACATTACGATTGAAGTTTGTAATGCAGGAAGAGGTTTTGTACAAAGATAGAGATTAGGTTATCATAACCACACAGTAGGTTGTTGAAAGAAAAAAACAAGGGGGTAGAGCCGATAGGAGAGTCTGTGGATGGAGAAGTGGCAAGAAGATTGAAACCTAGCTAACACTTACAGGAAAAACCAGAAAGAAATGAAATCTACAAGGGAAATGGAGAAAGAACTGGGCAGAACTTCTAGTAGAAGCAAGAAGTTATGGTGTCACAGAAGTCAAGAGTACAGGTTTTTAAATAGTAAACAACATTGTCAAATGATGCAAGCAGTTTCCTTAGATAAGGGCTGAAAAATGTTCATTGATTTGACAATTAGAGGTTTTTAGTGACTCTAACAAGAATAATTTTTTAAAAAAATATTTATTTATTTGACAGAAAGAGAAAGAGGTTACGAGTAGGCAGAGAGGCAGGCAGAGAGAGAGAGGGGGAAGCAGGCTCCCTGCTGAGCAGAGAGCCCGATGCGGGCCTCGATCCCAGGACCCTGAGATCATGACCTGAGCCGAAGGCAGAGGCTTTAACCCACTGAGCCACCCAGGCACCCAACAAGAATAATTTTAATAAAGTAACATAGCTATGTGAGTAAGCTCTTTCTGAGAACCAAACCACTTCTAGATTTAGTGGCTTAAAACACTACCAGTTATTTAGCTCATGAAACCACAGGTTGACAGCTTTAGATGGGCTTGGCTAAGTGGTTCTAGTCTGGGCCAGAACTTGACTGAAATCAGTTGATCTCAGGTAA
Source organism: Ailurus styani (assembly GCA_002007465.1). Taxonomy (NCBI): domain Eukaryota; kingdom Metazoa; phylum Chordata; class Mammalia; order Carnivora; family Ailuridae; genus Ailurus; species Ailurus styani. The sequence goes on from LNAC01000627.1 coordinate 720,375, forward strand.
GATTGCTCATGGATCAGTAGTCAGCTGGTAGGTTCCCTGCCTGAGTGAGTGGGGAATCTTCCCATGTGGTTCCAAATCCTCCAGTAGTCTAACATGGGCTTGCTCGCTCAGGTGAAATTCACAGGCTTGCAAAAGTAAGAATGGATGTACTCAGATTCTTGAAACTCTTCTCAGAACACATATAACATCTCATTTCTGTAGCATTGTGTCTACCAAAGAAAGATAAAAGTCTGCTCAGATCCAAACGGTGGAAAAGGTACAGTGAAGTGCCATTTTCTCAATCTCCTGAGTACCAGCAAACAGTTCTTGGAATTCTGGTTATCCACCATAGGCACGGCCCTTTAAGGACAAAAATGGCCTCCATTTATTTTAGAATGAGCTTTTTAAATGTCAGAGCAAAAAAGAGCACGAGGAATTTCTATAGCCCTTTACATCTATAGAGAGTTAAAGACTGACAGATTTCCCCTGCCCCACCAAGGCAGCAGAAAAAGCACTCTCCTTAGCAGAAAGCTAAGGCCTCATTTAGCCTAGCTTCGTTATTTTTTAAATGCAAGTTCAGAAGACTTCTGGTTTGTAGTAGTTCAAGGGCCAGGTTATTGATGTGTATGCTCCTATTGAAAACAACTTTAAAAAGATGGATAGAATATTACAAACACAGACAACAGGACGGTAAGGAATTACCAGGCCCAAGTGAAAATATGACAAAACCCAGAGATTTATGCCAGCACAGGAAGAAATTTTGCCCTGAAGGTATATGACTTTTTGACAGACACCTTCTGAGAATGGGACCAAAATCAAAGCCCAGAACTGAACCTGGGAACCTGGGAAGTTGAATTGGACTCCTTCTTGGTCAGCCAGACCCTAAAGAAGTGGCAGAGCCTGGGCAGAATTACAGTCAGATACTGAATTATCTTTATCAAGCCCTGAGCTTGAGGCAGCAATGGCCCTTATCTTTGGAAAGGTGTTTGTCAAATTAGCCCAAAATACTTTTCAAGTAGAACGTTCATCACGTCAAAAATAAGTAGGTGCAAACACATGCTAGACTCTATGAGGATACACAGAAAAGGCAGAAATGGAAACAGAAATGCAGCGAAAGGCAAAGACATCCGATGTTGAAATAATTAGACACCAACTGCAGAATAGCTATGCTGATAATGCTTAAATAAATGAAGGACCAACTGAAAGATATTTGCAGAGGGCTTGGGACTGTAAAAAAAAAATGACATAGCAAGTTTGAAAAAAATAAACAAATAAAAGTTCTGGAAAAAAGTACATAATAGAAATTAAAATCCCCTGTGAGTGGACTTAACACCAAGCTAAGGAGAGCTAAAGATAGGGATGGTCTACTGAAGACAGTTTGAAAAGAATGATCTAGAAAGACCAAAGGAGGACATTCTAAAAAACAGAGACTAGTAACCATGGACGACACCCTAATAAGGTCTGGGATATGTGATCAGAGTCCTACATGGAGAAGAGAGTATCTGGGACAGCAGACACATCTGAGGAGACAGTGGTTGAGAATTTTCTAGACCCAAAAGACAGTAATGTGCAGATTCAAGAAGCCCACAGATTTCTTTCAGGTACTTAAAAAGAAATCTGCAACTAAGTACATTACACAGAAAGTGCAGGAAAAGATAGACTAAGAGAAAACACTTAAGAGAGGCCAGAGGCAAACAGGGAAGGAAAGATTATCTTCAAAGGAGGAAGAATGAGACTGACAGTTGACTTCTTAACAGCAACAAAGTAAGACAAATGATAGAAGAATGATGTCTTCAATCTGTAAAAGAGAATCATCCCAACCCAGAAAATATTTCAAGACTGTTGGTGAAACAAGGATGTCAAGCAAAGGTGAGAAGGGTCATTGTGGCAGACTCGCCCAGAACAAAATCTAAAGGTTGTACTTGAGGCAGAAGGAAAACGATCCCAGGTATGTCCAGGGTATAAGAAGAAATAAAGAGCAAATAAAGTGGAAATATATGGGAAAATACGTATTTGGAACTGAGTGATCTCTTAAGTTAGGGGTTGGCAACTGTGTCTATACAGGGCCAGAGTGTAAATATTTTAGGTTTGTATGCTTTATGGTCTCTTTTGTGAGTGTTCTGCTATTATAGTGAACAAATAACCATAGGCACCAGGTAAAAGTAGGAGAATGTGGCTGGGTTCCAATAAAACTCTGTTTACAGAAACAGGAAGTAGGTTGCACCTGCCCTGCACACCTAACTTCAGTGAACTTCCAGTTCTACTCCTGAGCTCTTTTGATTTACCTCCGTGCACAGGGGAAGGATACAGAGGCCCAAACAAGTTCCCATCCTGTCATTTACTGTTGCAGTTTAACATATATAGGGCCAGGACCCATAGATTGAGCATAGGCTCTGACTCCTCCCTCTCCAGACATCTATTTCCACTTAATTCTTATAAGAAATATTCAACAATGAAGCAACTGGAACGGTTTTCTGAAACACACAGCTGATAATGCCTTTTCCTCTGTTTACATTTTTTTAAGGCCTTCTCTGTGGTCATCAAGCCCCAATTACTCACAATGATATCAGGCCCTTATGACCTGGCATTGATCCTTCCTGTCTACGGGAGCCACTTGTCTCCCACTCCATCCAAGCTCAACTCACCACTTGAACAGTCTCCTGAGCTTGGTGCACTGGCTGCTACTGTAAGGTGCACGAATTGTTTGTACTGACTCTTCTCCCCAGCTTCGTCTAGTGGACCAAGTACTGATCTTTCAAGACTCCACCCAGGCTGTGCTTTCCCAGAAAGTGATGACGTGCCGAATTCAGCATACACAGTTCCTCTGGACTCCTAGTGCTCAGCTACAGGTCCCAAGCACAGCTGGCTATGCAATATGTCCCTGTGTGTCTATCTCCCACATTATTCTGTGATTTCCTTGAGGATCTCTTTTTTCCGTGTCCCAGCATGTTGTAGATTGGGCAAATAGTTAAGCGTGCGTATCTGTTTCAATGAATGGTTGGATGAAGCAAAAACAAGAGCGACGCTAACTGGAAAAACAACAAAACTGTTACCCTTGAGTTTATTACAGAATCAAGCCAAATCAAAATCACCCATTAATCAAATAACCCATAAATATCTATTGAGCATGATTGTAAAGAGGTCAAATTAATCAAAATATTATTGTATAGTAATTATGGTGTTAGGCTTTCGGCAATTTAACTAATCACTTGAGTAATTTAAATTATCGGTAATATTTAAATATGTCTGTAATTTGAGTGAATGTGTGGAAATAATGGGAATGGGTATAAAGACAAAGGGAACTTTTTGTTTTAATGAAGTGCATAATTTGAAACAGTTTAAATATTCATGTCAGTTGACCAATCCCATGTGTCTATTACAAATTCAGGACTGTTTAGGTCAGCAACCCCTTAAGTTAATTATTTCAATTTTTGCTTTAAAACATCATCTTTAAAGTTCACATTTATAGATTCTTTATATTGTTTAGATGTTCAGTTATTTTCAGTTATTTAAATTACCTTTAGTAAGCACTGCATTGTACAAATAGCTATTTGTTTACGCCTGCCTGCATTATAATGTGTTCCATTTGTTCATTGATTTAAAACACATAATGGAACTTCTGGTGTGATGTTATTTCCCTTTAATTATTTCTAAAATAAATGACTTTAAAACAGTTTTACAATATTTACCCTATTCTTTTTTTAAATAGCAAATTTCCAACAATGATATGTTTGTGAGATTACAGCATAATTTTCTTTTATTGCTTATTTCAGTAATGTTTAATATTTTCATGTAATACAGAGTTAATTTAATATTGACTAGTGTGAAATGAAATCATTTGGTGTTCATTTGAATGTCACATATATTTTCTTAAATGTTTCATTATAATTTAACAATACTTAATAGGCATTAAAAACAGTTACCTATGTATTTGCTTTAGTTGCATTAGCATGAGGTGCTTGTGTCTTTGAATTTAAATGGTGAATGTGATTTCCTTAGGCCTTTATGGGGTGGGTGATGGTAGAGGAGTTTTCTTAAAGATACCTAAGTGAATCAAAACAAAAACGACAACACCAAAATCCTCTAAGATTATTTCTGTTTTCCCCCTAAATTTAAGAAGCTTAGTTTGATGCTTATAGAATAATATTTTGAGCGACTAAAAAAAGAAACTGAATAAAAAATTCTCTCCAGGGCAAATATATTCTAGGGTGGCGGGGGCATGAAACCACTATTAGTACTGGCTAATTAGTTTACCAGATTGTTTAGCAAGGAGAAAAGTCCTGAAATAATAGTCAAGTAATAGGGGAGATGATAGAGTAAGTAAGTGGAGCAGCAAAATCTTGATCACTTGAACTGTTCTCCTGGACAAGAGGGTCAGCATGTTTTGCCAAGGCATCACACTTCAGGGCCCCAGGTTGCCAAAAAGTCAGGTGAAAGATGTTCAGAGTTAAAGGTTGTAATGTGACTTCATCAAGGCATTTTACCCCTTTGGGTCTCATAATTTGAAAAGTCATTTTTCAGCTTTAAATAAGGAGCTTGGGCAAAATTGGTAGCATAGTCATTTTAATTCTAAAACTAAATGAAATGAAGGGTTTTTGAAGAGGAGATAGAAGGAGCTAAAAAATGAACAAATGAAATTTGTTCAATTTCCTAGTTTCTTGGTCACATGAGATGCCATATATCTGAGTCAAGTATGGGAAGAATTTTGTGCATGGCTCCTTTTACATGGTGAATCTGGTATGTTCTCATCCGTGCTGGCATAATCCCTTTATTTTTTTATTACCGAATAAAAATTATAATTATTTTCTTTGTCAGTAACTAATATATAGTGAACAAAATATTTTACTTATATTGTTATACAGTTGTGTATTAGACTACAGTATTTCGTCCATTCCATTGTACATAGGTGTTTAAGAATTGCTCATACAAAAAGAATCAGGGAGCTGGTGGTATTTATAGAGAGGATGACAGTGACAATGTTGGTAGCACCAAACTTTTCATAGACAAATAGCTGTGAAATTCTGAGGTAAAATTGTGCCACCATATGAAAAAAAGAAAATACTAAATTTTGGTAAAGAAGTGAAAAAAAAAAAGTACTCCTACTGTTACTACAGTTTTACAACTATTTCAGAGAGCAATTTTGCAAGGTGGTGGTAAAGGTTAACAATTTTATAATCTATATTAAAAAGTAAATATCCTGCATATACGATTTTCACATATGAACACAAGAAGGCATGTTGTAGAACAATAGTGCTCACTGCCTCATTATTTATAATATAAAATTATGATCAACCTAGCATTCATCCCGGGGAACATGGAAAAGGACATTGAGGTGTAATTGTAAATGGAATAGTACTGTGGGGGAGGAGAACATTTTCCTGACCCTCTTAGGTTTCCAGGCTGGTTCTGAAAATTACACCAACAAAAGGAGACTAACAGGAGAAAAGCATGCAGATTTATTTAATATAGGTTTTATGTGACACAGGAGCCTTTCTAAGGAAACAAAGTCTCACTTAAACCTGAGCATTTTTATGCTACTATTGATGAGAAATGGATAGTTGTAGAGAAATGTGGTAGGTCAAAGAGTATGAGATACGTGTAGTGAGCTGGAAGAAACTTAGCAAAGCCTGTTTCTTCAGTTTCAACTGGTATCCCCTCGTCTTTGGAAACAAAGATGCTCCTTCCCTGTAGGTATAGGGAAGGGACCTCTTACAGGAGAGTTTTATGATCTGCTTCAGGGCAGAAGGGGAGATGGAGATCAGAGTGACCTTCCTGCTTCTGTTTCTCAGATTCCTTCAACTTAAATTATTCATCGGCCAAGATACCATATTTTGGGTTTGGGTGTCCTGAACCCCATCTCTGTGTACCAGTTGGAATGAATTAGAGTTAGCTCTACCAACATAGATAATATTCAAAAACAAAATACTGAAAAAAGCAAGGCATCCAATATTATATGTAGTAAAACACAATTTAAATAAAGAGAACAAAAAATAAAATACTACATGTGTTTATGGATACAGAGTTATGAAATGAAAGTATCAAATGCATGTGTAGAAATTGTTATGATTTTAACATACAGGACCAGTGTCTATAGATTTAGCACAGTCTCTGACTCCCTCCCTCTACAATCAAAAGTAAGGGTATTTAACTATTACCAAAAAAAAAAAAAAAAGCTTTTCTCTTATATGCACTGAATTGTAGATAGTGATTAGTTTGGAAGAAGAAGGAAATGAACTGATAACAGAGGAAGAGTAGAAAAGGGACCTCGACTATATCTTTAATGTTTAATTTCTTTAAAAAAATTTAAAAAAATCAAAAGTGATTATTTCTTAATTTAACACAATGAAACTTGATGTTCATTATAACACTTTACTTCTCACCTGAATGTCTGCCATATTTCACAATTAAAATTTAAAACTCCAACAACAACAAAAACAACAGAAAAGGCCAAGTCCTTATGAGGAAGGCACGGGGGTAGGGAAGTTGAGAAATGTGTCTTGCCACAGAACAGTCAGTTCACAAACACACACTGTGGGCTGGCTGGGCCAAAGGGAAACCTAGACCTTTCAATTCTGAGTGTGGTGCCCGACTCACAGCAGCACCCTCTCTTAATTGCTTCCTGCACTCTATTTGGAATCCAAATTATCAAAGCACTCTTGACCCTGAGTGGTAAGATTAAATTTAAGAAATGGTGGACTAAATTTTACTTGTTGGAGTTTTAAATTGCTTCACTGTCCTCAAATAGTAAGAATTCAACCACACTGCCTTAGGTGGATAGAAACAGAATTTTCGGTAACAAGCTGGTGTTTTCTGCATTGTGGAGTAGAGAGAGTTGCTTAACATTGGAAAAAGGCTTCATCATTGCTTCTTGCTCTTTTCCATTCAGTAAGATGGGCAGAACTAGTAATTCTCAAATGCCTTTAAAGCTGCTAAGATTATTGGAGATTTAGAAAAGATTTAGGACCCCTAATTAAATTTGAGATTACAGACTGCAGCTGACAAACATGAAAGTTATTTTTTAATGGAGCCCATTTTGGCAAAAGCTCCATGGGTAACTATTTCTTTAGGGATTCAAAACAATCTCAGGATTCTGGACTGGATTCTGAACTGAACTGGCAAAACAATCTTCAAAGTTCTCAATCTGGTATTTCTACTTGATCATTCTGCACAATGACTGTATCAAAGGGCCGCTCGGAAAATTGGCTTTTCCTGCTAGGACTTCAAGTATGTGCAAGAAACAATTCTTGATGAGCAACTTTGCTTTCACCTCTGAACAGTGTCTAAGGAAGAGGACCTATGGGTTAGGTATTTTATGCAAAGCATCAGCGTGACTGGCAGTCAGTGTCAGTGTAGGCAGCCCTCAGTAAGAATGTGCACACTCTTCTCCCTGTGTGTTTTATCTGACTGTGATTTCCACACTCACAACCTCATTTGCCCCCTTACCATCCATAGTCAATGACCCACAGATGTCTACCTGCTTCCCTGGCTTCTCCTTTTGGATACCTGAAGGGAATTACAAACTCAATGCGTTCAAAGAACATGATCTTTCACTCCAAATGAAAGATTTATTTTGTACATACAATTTTCCTGAATAGTAGCATCCTTCATCTGGCTACTCAAGTCAGATACACAGATATCACAGGCAAGGTTCTCCTTCAAATCCTGTTGACTTAACCCCTAAAATAGAACATGTATAAATCCTATGTGCACATCTTGTTGATTTTCTCTCCTGCATAGTTTATGCAAATTAATTGTTCACTCTCCATCACCCACCCTAGTCCAGGGTACCTACATCTCTCCTACCTAGGCAACTTTGATACCTCTCAATAGTCAGCTGCTATCCACATTTGATTCCCTCCTAACTGTGGCATTTTATTTGTTCCAGTGACCGATAGGATTACTTGATCAAAATCTATTTTTCTGTAAAAGGTGTACTGGAGAGTCAAAAAGTTGCTTGTTTTTCTCCAGTTTGCATTCCTAGCACCCTGCAATTGCATTATATTGTCATCCTGCCTATGTGCCCTAAATTCTGGAAAACAGTTTCACATGTGTGCTTATGATTTTTTTTCATCAGCAGCAGTGTCTTTGAAATAACCTCATAGCTCTCATAGCTCAGGATTTTAAGTTGAATGGTACTTATTAAGACAAAAACATTTTGCTTTGTGTGTTTAAAAAAAAATCATTTCCCACCCTTAAACATAAAAGTACCAACCTTTTCTCCAGTCTCTCTCTCTTTTTTTTTTTCATTTATTTGAGAGAGTGAGCACAAGGGGGAGGGGCAGAGGGAGAGGGCAAAGCAGACACCCACTGAGCAGGGAGCCTGATGTGGGGCCCAATTCACATCTCAGGACCCTGAGATCATGACCTGAGCAGAAGGCAGATTCTTAACCAACTGAGCCACCCAGGCGCCCCACTTTTCCCTAGTACTAATACTTTCCGTAGGTACTAGTACTTTCCCTAGTACTTTTCTCCATGTACTAGGCTGACTTGATTTTGATCAGCTTTATCTGATTCTTCCTATATTATACTAAAGGAGTAACAGATTATATGAAAGGTTACAATTCAGTTATAAAGGAGGAGGAAATACACGCTGAATATTTCTTGTGTGCTAAGTCTTAAATATTTTATCTTCCATTTAATTTGAGCAGCCTCTGGGTTGTTGAATGTACTTTTAACCACCTCTACTTTATAGATGAGGAAATTGATATTATAAGAGATTAGTCTTTTCCTAAGCATCTCAGCAGGTAAATGGCTGAGCCAACATTCCAGTTGACATTGTTGATTCAAATATCCCCTTTTTTTTTTTTTTTGGACAGAGAGAAAGAGAGAGAGAGAGAGAGAGAGAGAGAAGGCACATGTACACAGGTATGCAGAGGGCTCGGGCGGGGCAGGGAGCAGAGGGAGAGGGAGCTTGGGAATCTTAAGCAGGCTCCATGCCCACTGTGGAGCTGAATGCCGGGCTCGATTTCACAACCCTGAGGTCATGTCCTGAGCCGAATCGAGGGTCAGATGATTAACCAACTGAGCCACCCAGACACCCCTCAAAACCCCTCTTCTAATCTTTATAGACCTACGTTTTCTCAAATCAGGGGTGGCCAAGATTAACTCCTTACCAGGATCATTCTGTGATAGAATTACAAACTGAATGAGGTTGATTTCATTTCTAAAATTCAGGAGGAACTTTCCTGAATAGAATAATATATTCTATTATATAGTTAGGTAGGTTTGGAGAAGAGAAATTTTTTTCAGTCACAGGCAGGTCCTAATACAGTGATTCTCTACCATGGCTATTCATGAGATTGACCAGGGGGAATTTTAAAAATCAGAACTTCTCAGGGTGAAATTCAGGTTTCAGTATTTTTAAAGCTCTCTAGAGGATTCCAATGTGCAGACTGTGTTGGAAAGCATAGCTCAAATTCTTTTTAAGAATGTATCATTATGTCTTTAAATTTAGTGTACAAATGAACATTAAATTTTAGGCAAAATATTCTTTAATATGGGAGGCAGATTCAGGAACATTATGCTTACTGTTTCTATCTGAAAGAAAATATATCCTTTCACTTTCTTTTTAATATGTATCATTTCCACTCATTATTAATAAATCCTTGCATCTCCCCCACAACTAGGGGAAGCAGAGTATTTTAGATACTTTAAATGCTCTTCATAGAGAATATGCCTTCTTGCTGCTCTTGAGTTTTATACATTCTTTCCAAGATATATGTGTGTGTGTGTCTGTATGTATATATTTAAGCAAAGTGTTAATTCAGTAATAGCATCAGAATACAATTTTCTGAAAAGGGGAGATACGGGCTCACAGAGAAGGCAGAAAAGCAGCAGTCAGGGTAACAATGTTGAATGTACTACAGGCTGCTGTTCAAGGGCACAGGTGAATTTAAAGCTACCATACTCACATCTACACACAGCCCAAATCACTCAAGGCAATAGAGTAAAGAATGGCTTCTATGAATAAAATATAAGCCAAGATTGTTTCTTTTAAGAAAAAAGACATATCTATGCTGAATCGTAAAACCTGTTTCTAGGACTGCTCCCTATAGCGATGTTACTTGTCTGCTTGGCTTAGTCTGATTGTCATCTTTTTCACCAGGGCTCTCGTTCAGATAACCATCAGGTGATATATGTGCTTTTTAAAAAAAACAGATGGGAAAGAACGCATAAATGTGCATTTATTCCATTTCCAATCTGTGACTCATTTCTGTCCTTTCTCCAATCTATTGTTGAGTTCTACAGTGTCTCTCTTCTTTATATTCTCAATATCTTCCCTGTCTTTTCCGGATCCATGACTATTATCTCAACTTTGGGTTAAAAGCTCATGTGTACAACTTGCCCTTCTTAATCCCTCCAGCTCTTCAGTCTCTGGCCCTGCCTCCGTGTTATTGCCAATGACAATGAGCCATGTCGATATTGTTCATTGTCATGAACGATGTTATCTTCTATTCATTTGAAAAAAAACCTAATGGAAAAAAATTTTTTTTAAGTCCCTAGATTACAGGCCAGGGAACATCCTCCTTCTTGGCTTCAAAATATTCTAAACTAAGGTGATCAGGTCTTCTGAACATTGCATCCCTCCTGTGCCTCACCTATGTCCTCAGCTATGGCTTCCCACCTTGCTTGACATCAGCCCAGGTGGGTACTCAGGGGAGAGAAGAAAGGAAAGAGCAAGCAGTAAAAGACAAAGAAGATGAAAGAAAATAGTTAAGCATGAAGAATAAGAGAGAAGTATACAAAAGAAAGTTTATAAAAAAGAAAAAAAAAAGAATTCTCTGTTGCTGACTCCTTGAAGAGCAAGGACATTTATGAATTCTAAGATAAGTGTTTAATTGGCAAGCAGACAATTGCATAAACATTGATTCATTAATTTCTACTTATGAAGAGAAAATAGTCATTTAATTGCAAAGTTAGGCAAGTAAGCTTTCGACCTTTATAAATATTAATTTTCAAAATACTTAGAAAATTATTGGCATCGATTGGGCAGATTTGTTTTTGACTATCTGGGAAATTTCATGCCTGAAGCCAAATACACATTTTTACTAGGTGAAGGCTAAATGCACTGACAAATGAATTTGAAAAAATTTTAAGTTATTTAATGCACTTTTTATTTAAAACACAGGGGGCAAAATGAAACAGTAACTGTCAATAATCGTGAATTTGACCATACTTCATTAACAAATTAGTATTGCTACACATATATTTGTACTTATTATTCCTTTTTTTTAAAGACTTTTATTTATTTATTTGACAGAGAGAGAGGAGGAAGCAAGCTCCCTGCTGAGCAGAGAGCCCAGTGTGGGCCTCTATCCCAGGATCCTGAGATCATGACCTGAGCCAAAGGCAGAGGCTTTAACCCACTGAGCCATCCAGGTGCCCCATACGTAGTATTCCTAAAATAGGTGAGCCCATATGCTGAAAGTAATGTCTGTATCTGGTTTATAATCATATACTGTTACCTGTTTGATAGCCAATACTTGGTAGTCAGTGGGTTATCATGCTAATAAATGTGTCTGATTGATTATAGTTAAACTGTTTTATGCGCATTATTAGAATTCAGGGACAAAACATCGGCATGCTTTTTTATTGTAATTTATCATACCTGAATTAGCTTATGTGATTTGACATGGTGCTAAATAATCTATTGCCCTCTAGACAGAGTATGCTTGAAGACCTGATTAATAATTCTCTGCCATATATTTGTTCTGCACATTGATTAAAGATGGTAGTGCGATCTAGTTCTTTTTATCTAAAAAATTACAATGCTATAATGTACTAAATGAGTGAAATATAGCACCTGCTTCTGTGTGCTGTTTGAGGATCAGAGTATGTTAAGAAATAATGACTAGCGTTTGCATAGCTGACAAGCTAATTCCTAAACACAAAGAGATATGTAATGCCACATTTGCATGAAGTATTATCTCTTATCGTCACATAATGTATTTCTCATTATATTTTTATGAGCCCATGGGGTTTCATTGTGTTTGTTTGTTTTAGAGCATCCACATTTTAACCTAATAGATTATGATGATGTAAATCTACCTACCGGGGTATTCAGCTCAAATCACTTTTATTTAAATTTGTACACTATATAAACATACATACTAGATTTGTTAACAAACACCACATCCAACCCCCACAGGTAGGTGGTTATTTTTTGCTGAATCGTATATATATAATGTAACTTATGAGACAAGAATTCAAATTTTGTTCAATGTCAAAGCTTATACACTTTACCACTATTCTAAACTGAGTAAAGACTGAGCTAATGCATTTCTGACAAAAGCAAAGAAACATTAATCCTTTAGTTGGTCTTTGCAATCTTACTGAGGATATTGAGAGTAAAACTGTAATTTCTGTAAGGAAATGGCTGAGTAGTCTGGAGAATATCCATTATGATCTTCACAGATCTCTAAGGTTCCTGAACCCTGCTGGAAAACTAATTTTAGAGACCTATTAATTAATCTGATAGTTCTTTTTAAATTGAAGTATAGTTGGGCGCCTGGGTGGCTCAGTGGGTTAAAGCCTCTGCTTTCGGCTCAGGTCATGATCTCAGGGTCCTGGGATCAAGGCCCGCATAGGGCTCTCTGCTCGGCAGGGAGCCTGCTTCCTCCTCTCCCTGTCTCTCTGCCTGCCTCTCTGCCTACTTGTAATCTCTCTCTCTCTCTATCAAAATAAATAAATAAAATTTCTTAAAAAAATAAAAAATAAATTGAAGTATAGTTGACATATTATAGTATATTAGTTTCAGGTGTACAACACAGTGATCCGACCTTTATATACATGACGCAGTGATCACCACTACAAATATAGCTATCATCTGTCACTATACAAAGTTGTTATAGTATTATTGATTATATTCCCTATGCTATATGGTGTATTTTGTGTCTTATTTTATAACTGGAAGTTTCTAACTTTTAATCCCCTTTGCCTATTTTTTCCATCCCTCCCCTCTCATCTCTGGAAACCATCAGTTTGTTTTCTATGAGTCTATTTCTGTTCTGTTTCATTTGTTTTGTTGTTTTGTTTTTTAGATTCCACATATAAGCAAAATCATGTGGTATTTGTCTTTCTTTGTCTGACTTATTTCACTTAGCATAATACCCTCTCGGTCTGTCCATGTTGTCACAAACAGCAAGATTTCATTCTTTTTTTATGGCTAAGTAATAACTGCATTGTATATGTATTTCATGCCTTCTTTATCCATTCATCTATCAGAGGACACTTGGGTTGCTTCCACATCTTAGCTATTGTAAAAAAAAGTTATAGTGAACATGGGGTACATATATCATTTTCTTTTTTTTTAATTTATTATTTGCCCCAGGGGTACAGGTCTGTGAATCATCAGGCTTACACCTTTCACAGCACTCACCATAGCACAAACCCTCCCCAATGTCCATAACCCAGCTACCCTATCCCTACCCTCCCACCCCCCAGTAACCCTCAGTTTGTTTTGTGAGATTAGGAGTCTCTTATGGTTTGTCTCCTTCCCCATCCCATCTTGTTTCATTATTTTTCCCTCCCTACCCCCCNCGCCCTGCCCCTCAAGTTCCTCATATCAGAGAGATCATATGATAATTGTCTTTCTCTGATCAACTTATTTCGCTCAGCATAATACTCTCTAGTTCCATCAATGTCGTTGCAAACAGCGATTTCGTTTCTTTTGATGGCTGCGTAGTATTCCCTTGTATGTATATACCGCATCTTCTTTATCCATTCATCTGTTGATGGACATCTAGGTTCTTTCCATAGTTTGGCTATTGTGGACATTGCTGCTATAAACATTCGGGTGCANTTGGGTGCATGTGTCCCTGAGGATCACTCCCTTTGTATCTTTAGGGTAAATACCCAGTAGTGTAGCTGCTAGGTCATAGGGAACCTCTATTTTCAACTTTTTGAGGAACCTCCATACTGTTTCCCAGAGTGCCTGCACCAGCTTGCATTCCCACCAACAGTGTAGGAGGGTTCCCCTTTCTCCACAACCTCGCCAACATCTGTCATTTCCTGACTTGTTGATTTTAGCCATTCTGACTGGTGTGAGGTGGTATCTCACTGTGGTTTTGATTTGTATTTCTCTGATGCCGAGTGATGTTGAGCACTTACATATATCATTTTCAATTTGTGTTTTTCATTTTCTTTAGGTAATTCCCAGAAGTGGAATTGCTGGATCATATGGTACTTGTATTTTCAATTTATTGAGGAAATTTCATACTGTTTTTCACGGTGGCTGCACCATTTTGCATTTCTACTAACAGTGCACAAGGTTTCCCTTTACTCCACATCCTTGCCAACATTTATTATTTCTCATCTTTTTGATACTAGCCATTCTGACAGGTGTGAGGTGATATCTCATTGTGGTTTTGGTTTTCATTTCCCAGGTGATGAGTGATGTTGAGCATCTCTTCATGTGTCTGTTGGCCCTCTGTATGTCTTCTTTGGAGAGATGTCTATTCAGGTCCTCTGTCCATTTTTTAATTGATTTGTTTGTTGGTTTTTTATATCGAGCTGTGTACATTCTTTATATATTTTGGATATTAACCCTTTATCAGTTCTATCATTTGCAAACATCTATGATTTAATTTTGTTGATGTTTTCCTTCACTGTGCAAAAGCTTTTTAGTTTGATGTAGTCCCATTTATTTTTGCTTTTGTTGCTCTTATCTGAGGAGACCTAAGAAAATAGTGCTCACACCATTGTCCAAAAGATTACTGCCTTACTGTCTTATTTTTAAGTCTCTTAAGTCCATTTTGAGTTTATTTTTGTATTTGGTGCAAGAAAGTATTCCAGTTTCCCCAACTATTTACTGAAGAGACTTGTCTTTTCCCCATTGTATGTTCTTTTCTGTTGAAGATTAATTGACCATGTAAGTATGGGAGTAATTTCTAGACTATCTACTTTGTTCCTTTGCTCTGTCTCTTTTTGTGCCAGTACTGTACTGTTTTGATTACTACAGCTTTGTAGTATGGTTTGAAGTTAGGGAGTGTGATACCTCCAGCTTTGTTTTTCTCGAGATTTCTTTGGCTACTCAGAGTCTCTTGTGGTTCCATATAAATCTGAGGATTATTTGCCCTAGTTCTGTGGAAAATGCCACTGGCATTTTGATAGAGATTACATTGAATTTGCAGATTCCTTGAGTAGTATGGACATTTTACAATATTAATTCTTTAAATTTATGAGCATGGTGTATCTTTGATCTTTCTTATTTTATTTGGATCATGAAACTCAATGTTTGACAAAAATACCTTTTACTATTATTCCTTATCCTACTAAATGTTTTGAGAAATGCAACAATAAGAATCATTCTAGGTTGATGTTTTGCTCTTTTATTCATCTTCATACTTTTAATGCCTAACACAGCACTGAGCAGCAGGTAGCCAATAATTATCTGTTGGGGAAATTATAGGTATTAGGAACAGGTGGCCATTTAGAATCAATTTGGTTAGTGCCATATGTTATTTGAACATTTTATTATCATTTGCTTTAAGGTAACTTTTAATTTTCAAAATTTGAGAGACTTTACAGTGTTAAGCCAATTGTATCATGTAATAGACTGCAAGATCCCATTAGATCCTTGAAGCATGCTCTAATTCTATATTTAGGTTGTACAAATAATTACATTAGTTCTTTTCATATTTTTATTTGTATTTTCCTCAAATGTTAAATATTCTTGAATGTAGCCCTTATTTTTTTTTTAAGATTTTATTTATTTATTTGACAGAGAAAGAGAGATCACAAGTAGGCAGAGAGGCAGAGGGGAAATAGGCTCCCTGCTGAGCAGAGAGCCAGATGCAGGGCTTGATCCCAGGACCCTGAGATCATGACCTGATCCAAAGGCAGAGGCTTAACCCACTAAGCCACCCAGGCGCCCCTTGAATGTAGCCCTTATTAATGAAATAACGTATAGAAGTTTAAATGTGTACCTATGTATATATACATATGTACACATGCAGTCACAGGTGTGACAAAAATTGCAACTGGTGTTAAATTCTAAAACCATATAATCTATAGCACTATTAACACAGAATGAGACACATATATATATAAATTAATAACTAATTACTTGTGATATTTCCTAGATTAAACTAATATAAAGAGTTGATATCTTATAAAATTTATTTACTGTTTTTCTTAGTGATAATATGCAGTTTATCAAGTCCCATCACTTAGAATGATGATAGATCTAAATACTTAGTTGTTTATTATAATGTGTTACTTTAATTAAGTATTATTCTGGTTCAGAAACTGAATCTACTGCAATATGGAAGGGAACACGTTAAAGTTAACAACATTTAAGATGAAAAAAAGATTATCCACTAAATAAACTCAGATACACAAACTCATTTTCTTTCCCTTCGGTCAATGCTTTATTGAAAACTAAGAGTCACAAATGGGCATACTTACTTAGAAAGTGTACTGCAGATTGGATCAAAGGGTAGACTGAGGACACAACTCTACTGTGCTAGTTTTCAAAATCCCATAAAGTGAGAAAAAGCCAGGGAACAAAGTAGGATGGAAGAGAGTTAGAGGGAGAAGAAGGGGGGTGGAGGGCTACCACTGGATAAAGCAGCAGCACTCATAGCGTACATTTTCTTTTTTTTTTTTTTAAAGATTTTATTTATTTATTTGACACAGAGAGGGAGATTACAAGTAGGCAGAGAGGCAGGCAGAGAGACAGGGAGAGGAGGAAGCAGGCTCCCCGCTGAGCAGAGAGCCCGATGCGGGCCTCGATCCCAGGACCCTGAGATCATGACCTGAGCCGAAAGCAGAGGCTTTAATCCACTGAGCCACCCAGGCACCCAATAGCGTACATTTTCAAAATGAGCACCAAAAAAACTGACGGGTAACATCAGAACCAGAAATTTTGAGGAATCTCTGGAACTTAGAAAGAAGATTAAAAAATACTGTGAAGACAATAAAATAAACATCAGAAACCAGAGCCTCGACATTTTGTATTGTGAGATCCTCCGCTAAGGTTGTCACATCTAGAAGACCCTCGTGATCAGAGTGAATGGAGGCTAAGCAAGGGAGAGAGGCCACCTGGTCATTCATCAGGATGACTACTGGAACAGATGCACCACTCCTCCCTTTGCCCTTCCCAGTTTGTATCAAGCAGCTGCTATTAGAGAGTTTGCTTTAAAGTTTATTTTCTAACTGAAATAAAGCAATTAAGGCAATTAAAAAACTCCGCTGATGGGTGGAACTAAAGAGTAGATCGAGCTGTAAAAGAAACTAGTGAGCTCAAAAATAGATTTAAAAAAAATCAGAAAAGAAATAACACAGTTGTGTTAAAAGTAACACAGTTGTGTGTAACCATCTAGGAATATAGCAAAAATTTTGTTCCTATTAAATTAAACCTTGAGAATGTCAACATAGGGAATGACTAATGGAGATGGCACATGTATGGTACAAGGATGGTGAATGTATATAATGTTTATTTTCTAAATAGATACTAATTTGAAGTAGCCTTCAAAAATTATAATATAAATATGTATCTCTGCATGTGATGCATAATGCCTTAAACTAGAAAAAAATGGGAAAAGAGAATTCTAGGTAGTGAAATGAAATAAAGAAACCCAATTAGATGTCAGGAGGAAGATTGTCTTAAAAAGCTCTTATGAACCATTAATTTGCTTCCTCACACCCACCTGCTCTTCTCTTGGCCCCCTCTGTGATGACCTGCTCTGAGCAGATTTTGACCAACTTCTACAGGTGGGACCTCATCGCTTATCACTGCAATGCCCTTGCTTTGTGCCCCATTCATGCCTCCTCTTTCCACTCTTTGTCTCTCACACATAAGTGGTCAATGCCTATCTATGTCCAACCAGAATGTGGAGCAGTGGGTTGGAGGGTTATAGGGAAGTAATACCCTACCAGCTCAAATTCTAAGTAGTGTGGTGCTAAGAGTGAGTAGATAAATTTTCACTTCTGTCTCCTTAGACCATACGTTTCCAAATCCTATAATTTCTGGGAGAGTAATTATGAAGGTCAAGCATCAGTTTTACTTTGTACTAGCCAGCTCAGTAACACATTCTCTACTGGCTCTTCCTCCATTTGACCTCACTGCTTCTCCCTGAGATCAAACTCTCTAATGTAGCAGAAGCATATAAACCTTTGCTTCTGGCTCTCCTGTCTGGGGACCTCAAGCTAAGCCTTCGGCTCAGGTCATGATCCTGGGGTCTTGTGATCGAGCCCCACATTGGGCTCCCTCCTCAGTGGGAAGCCTGCTTTTCCCTCTCCCACTCCCCCTGCTTGTGTTCCCTCTCTCGCTGTGTCTCCCTCTGTCAAATAAATAAACAAAATCTTAAAAAAAAAAAGAACAAACTCAATGCAAGTCTATATTTACAAATTGCTTATTATATTTACAAATGGCTTAACTTTTACACAGAGGGTAACAAATGCATTACTGTGCATAAGTTATTGTTCAATTGCATTATTGGATACCACTATAATGCCTCCCCCTCCATAAATTGGTAGCACTTTTCCATTGCAAAGAGCAACTGGAAATTACCAGCTTCAAAAGCCATTTGGCTAATTTTGGCATGACTGAAAAAAGGTAAATGAGTAATTTTCATCTGCATTTATCTATGAATTTTTAACAACAAATAGACAAAATAAAAGTTCTCCCAGAAGCTTCTGCAGAGGTCGGATGCTTCTTAAATAGTGCCTAAATAGGAGGGAACTCTCTATATCTGCTCTTCTATTGTTTTTTAATTAACTAATTAATTACTTTTAAAAATTGACATATAATATGTTATTTGTTTCAGAGGTTCAGGTCTGTGATTCATCAGTCTTAGATCATATCCAGTGCTCATTATAACACAATCCCTCCCCAATGTCCACCACCTGGTTACCCCTTCCCTCCATCCCCTCCCCTCAATTGTTTTTATGATGTTGGATAATAATTCTGGCATTTAACAATATTGTTAATTGTGGTAATTCATAGCTTTGTAGCTCTAATGCTTAGGGAGAAGACAAATAAAATGTTAGGAGTCTTAAAAGAATCTCCAAAGTAACCAAAAAGATCCTGGTTATTTGTTTACAGGGGAGTAAGCCATCAGAGGGAATTTTTCATTCAGAGACTGAAGTGTATGAGTGTGGAGATAGCCCATCTGTTCCCCTAAATGTGATGAGCACCCTCACCACAAATTACCGAGGACATTTCCTAAGGTTAAAAAGTTGGAGAAACATCTCTCTGAACTCAGCTGATTATTTACACAAAATGAACATTTCTTAGGATGGAATAAGAAGGGAGAGGATTTCAGGACACTATATGATCAAAAGATGAAACTTGTTAGAATAATACAAGATGTTGTGACTGAGTGCCCAAAGAATATGCTACCGAATTCTGAAGAATGGTAGAAAATGGGAGACTTGATAGAAAGTTCATTATTTCTATGCATATATGTATGTATGTATATATGTATGTACATATATATTATCTAAATATCTGTGCTGTGTTAACTGAGTACCTGACACTGTGCTAGACATATAAGGGTCAACAGAACAAAAAACGCTTCCTACTCTCATGTAACCTTCAATAGTGGGGGAGAGAGTTGCTTAAATAATTAGATCATAAATTACATTAAGGGTTAGGACTGGAAAAAGGAATAATGCTAAAGATGCACAAATATCATCCTTATGTTTTAAATTGGAAAGAATTGATTTTTGGAAACTCTTGTATGATCTGACATCTGTTTGGGGAAAGTAAATATTACTTGTCATGCCTCTTTGTATTGCAAATAAAAGAAACCAGGCTAAAAGGGGCTTAAACAAAAAGTGTAAGTAACTGAAAAGTTCACTGGTAGAAATATTGTGTTCTCTATACTTCCAGGATATCAGGAAGCTGTTCCAATCTCTTGGTTCCTTTTTTTGCCTTGTCTTTTTTTCCCCCTCCTGTCTGCTTTTTTCCTCTTGGAGCCCCTAGCAGCCCCAAGCTTTCTTTCAAATCTTGTTGAAATAGAATTTATCATTTGATTTTTTCACTCAAAATCTTGTGGTTAGCTCTGATTGGCTCCGAATGGGTCAGCTGTCATCTCTGAACTAGTCATCATGGGTGAAGGAACGAAGTGTTCTGACTGGTCAGATCAGACTTCAAGCATCCCACTGAAGCTCACATTAGACCGGAGCCCTCCCAAAACACTTGCCCTGGAAGTGAGGGAGACTGGATCCATTAGGAAATTTGGGCATTGTCAGAAAAACGGACAATGGATATTACATAGGCAAACAACAAATATCTACTGAAGTATTTATCAAATAGTTCGTGAGAACTTAGAAGACAAAGAAAGAAACTCTTTAAGATTTGCATGATTTATTAAGAACATATCATGCCAAAGTAGACTCATTTTCTTTTTCTTTTCTTTCTTGTTTCTTTTTTTCTTTCTTCTCCTTCTCCTTCTTCTTCATCCTTTCTTTCCTTCCTCAGCCTCCCTCTTCTTTCTCCTCCATCCCTCTTTTCCTCCTTCTTTCCTTCTCTCTTTCTCCCCCACTCTTTCTGACCTTTCTTTCCTTTCCTACTTTTGTTCCTTTTCTTCCCTCCCTCCATCTCTCCCTCTTACCCTCTTAACTAACTTCCTTCCTTCCTCCCTCCCTCCCTTTTTCCCCTTCTCCCTTCCCTTCCCTCGTTCCTTCCTTCTTTCCTTCAATACCACTGTTAGATGGAGCAGGTACCAGTGTTAGTGGGAATACTAACAATAAAGGATTTCCAATTTAGATAAGAATGGACCCTTGGTAGAGATATGATATCCTGGGAGAATTTTAGGGCTCAGCCAGGGTTTGCTAAGAAATCTACACTTTAAAACTGGAAGTGACACATTGAAGAATATTCTAGTGAGAACACACAAGGGCAAAAGAGTCTGTCTTATGGGAAGAGATATATCAGGATTTAGGGACTGGAAAACAAAGATTAAGGTCAAGGCTAGTAGTGACTCTGTAAAGGAGATAATTCATTGAAATATTTGAAGGGGGTTGTTTTGCAGAAGAGATAGTTGAGTCTTTCTGTGCTGATTCAGGCTATAAAAATAGCACAAAAAGTTGGGAATTCAAGGGAGGGATTTCATGTTTCCATGAGAGAAAGGAGCTGTTAGCAAGCTGCAGAAGCTATGGGTTTTTAAGGAGTATGTTTCCTGTCATTGTAAGATTCAAACTCAGCCTTGGTTTCAACATGAAAACTGTCAAAGAAAGGTTGACAGTTATGTTTCCTAAACCGAAAGGGAAACACTACGATGTTTGTAAACTACCCATTATAGGGAATATTCTCATAGAGTCTGGATTATTTCTTGTGTAAAATCATGGGCAACTCTGCCCATGGAAACAAACAAAGAAACTAAATGGGATCTCCTAAACTCTCCAGAGCAGGTGCACATGAGAAAAGAATGCCCTAGTCTGAACAAGAATTTGAAGACCCAAGACATTCTTAGCTCCTGTATGGTTTTGTACTACTTATTTGCTACTTTGCAAATAAACCAAAGAGGAAGCAATCTTGTGCCAACTTCTAGCCCACCTTTTCTCAGAGATGTTGGGACAATATCACCTAAATTCTGTACTCCTACTCATTCCCACGATCTATTGATCTATGAGACTAATTATAAAGTAGAAGCTCTTTGAAGTTATAAAGTGAATAGTTTACCATCCTTGCTGTTTTGTTCTTTGTTATAACATGCACACTTACTAAAAAAAAAACAAAATAAAGCAAACAAAAACCCTATCCCCCTTCTGTCCTTCCATAGGAGGCTAATTTCACCCCGTAAAAACTGCAGCTCCACACCTTCTCAGCATGTCGCTGACTCCCAGCTTGGTCATCTCATGGAAGGGTCTGGTACATCTACCTGCTTCTGTAGTTGAAATAATGAATGTGAAAAATCAAGAAACTTATAAATCCTTAAATATAAGGCTTTGTTTTCAAGATCTCTCCATCCCACCATTCAATTCTAAAATAATTTTTTCTTATGTATAATAAATGCAAGGAGAAGGGAACATTTTGCAGCCAAAACTCTATTCCCATCTTAGGCAGTCGAACAGGTATACTGGCACATGATGTGAGCAGCAGGGTAGGAGATATACTACTGAGATAAATGGGTATCCTGGTATATTTTCTTGCAACTCCTATCCAAGGGAGTCAAAAAGGGCTGAGCAGGAAGTAACAGCTTCAGTTGTAAAACTCTTTCCAGATACCAACTTTGGTAGAGACATTGAAAAGAGATAGAGTTTTGTTATTGTTGGTTTAGGGAGTGGTTTTCCTCTTTTAAACTTAAGTTGAGAAAATGAAGCTATGAGTTGAATTATTTCTATTATCAATCTGCTTCATTTGTTCATACATGCTGTTAGATGCCATAGTGGTAAGAAAAATGAAAACTTATCTCTTATTCTTGGTTACAAATGATTTAGGTGATTTCGTTGCCAATGAAAGGGATGAAGGCCACTTTAACAGGCAGGGTTAAAGTAAAGGTAGACATGAGCATGAACTGATGTACCCATATTCTGTTTTTCCTCTTCTTCCCATTCACTCTCTTCTAGTTCACTGTCCCAATCCCTGGCCTCCATTTTGGGCCATCTGGAGAGCTGGATGTGCGGCAGTGAACTTAACGCTGGCATGGTACATAGTCATCTGGGACACAATTGTCATGGACTCCTCAGTGACCCACACTTTTCAGACTCAATGTAATAGTACCTTAGTGGCATGTCACATATATTCTGCGCATGTTGGTCTTCACACTACAGTGTCCTTCACTCATACGTGCTTTTTGTGAAGTATAGCCTATACGTTCCACCTTACAAACTCAGGATCTTATTTATAGATCCATACTGATGCAGTAAACAGACAGGGAGATTCAAGGGAGTCATAAACAGAAAGAATCATGTTTACCTCTGGGAGAGATGTTCAGGCAGTGAGAAATAAAGGAGATTTGACTTGGGGCAATATTTTATGTATTAAACTGGGCAGTAGCTATGGCTATTCAAGTATTCTTTAAAAATTCTTTAAGTCTTGGGCGCCTGGGTGGCTCAGTGGGTTAAAGCCTCTGCCTTCGGCTCAGGTCATGATCTCAGGGTCCTGGGATCGAGGCCCGCATCAGGCTCTCTGCTCAGCAGGGAGCCTGCTTCCTCCTCTCTCTCTGCCTGCCTCTCAGCCTACTTGTAATCTCTCTCTGTCAAATAAATAAATAAAATCTTTAAAAAAAAAAAAAAATTCTTTAAGTCTTAAATTAAAAGAGTGACTCTAATATGACACATTAGTTTAGTCTTATGTCAATAAGACCCTACATTTTTTATATGACAGGAAAGGCCAAACAATAGCAAATGTTTGAGACTAAAAATTACAAAAATAATAAATATGAAATTCTGAGTAAATTTTCTCTTATAGTAGCTTGGATACAACAAGATTCAGCAAGGCCTTCATTCTGGAAGTGGGTGACAGACAAATTACGCTACCTCTATCATCAATTGCAGAGTCCCCTTCAAATCACTCTTAGACAACTAGCTGAAAATGTGCATTTTTCAGATAGTTTGCTCCTGAAATACTCATTTTGTTTCTGAGGTTCAGTACAAAAATTATGAAGTTGAGAGAATAAAGGAATTTCAAGTTTGAAAAGTTCCTTAAAAGTTATTTGGTCAGGTGGTTTTTAGTCTGCTGTTTATCTTCTACCAAACACTTTGTCAAAAAAATTGAGTTCTACTGTCACCGAAAAAGAAGTGAAAACACTACTTTTTCCAAGAATGACATTGATAAGTTATTTGGAATTCTGTTATACTTACTACTTACAGTAAGTTTCAAAACAACAAAAATTTCTGGTGGTAGTTTTAGAGNCTTGGTCAGGTGGTTTTTAGTCTGCTGTTTATCTTCTACCAAACACTTTGTCAAAAAAATTGAGTTCTACTGTCACCGAAAAAGAAGTGAAAACACTACTTTTTCCAAGAATGACATTGATAAGTTATTTGGAATTCTGTTATACTTACTACTTACAGTAAGTTTCAAAACAACAAAAATTTCTGGTGGTAGTTTTAGAGTAAGTTTTATTTGTATTATTACTTCCTGTGTATTACAGCTCTGCAATGTATGAAAAATAGATTTAAACTAGGACAGGCTGTATGGAAACTCAAGAGAATGATGGAAAAAACACTTTTCAGGGGACTGGAGTAGTCAAGACATTAGTGGTTCATGCCATCTTTTTGTTTTACTAAAAGCCTGACTCATTGAAAGAAAACAAGCAGCATGAGAAATTGCAGACAAGACAGACCAATAGCACAGTTTTATTTCAAGCACCACAAAAATAAATAGCAGCCTCATTATTAAAGGAGTGTGGGCAATTCAAAAGGAATGTAAAATAAAATAATCATATGTTAGCAAAGAAATATAGTGAAAGGTGGAAGCCAAACACATTATATTTTGAGAAGAAATTATGTATAGCAAGTATGATGCATATTTCTAATACAGAGCAGGTATGAGAATAATGTAGAGCAAAGGCTGAATTAAGAAAGTGAATTTTACTTTTAGTTATTTACTTAAAACTTGAGTTTAACTCTGATTACTACAAGAAATTACAAAAATGAACCCAATAGTACATTTTTTTTTTCTATAAGAATGTTACTGAAGAGAAGTCCACTCTGTCACTTGCAGTGAAGTGCCATATATGCAAATGATACTAGAGCTGAGTTCAACAGACTCAGGCTTTTAAGAATTGCCTTTAGGAAGCAAGAGTCAAATATGATGTTCATCAATGTCAACTACTTCAAGGCTTGAAAGTCTCTGTGACTAGAAAGTGGACCACTTCTCTTTTTTACATTGTTCTAGGATCTGAGGATCCACAAAGCATTTAGTACTGAAATCAAAGATGATAATAACTGATCATAGTACATAAGGTAAAGTACCAGAAGATTAACTGGATTTTAGTTATATTCATCAATTGAATGATCTCCATGAGCCTAACATGTTTGGGATGCTCCATTCATTTCATAACTATGACAAAAAGACATTTTCTGGAAGGCAAAAATTGGGCAAGTTACTGCCGATGATAGTATATTAACTTCCTTCTTTCAAGTCAGAACATTAATACATCATTTAACAAGTATTATTGATATGGCAATAAGTTGTAAGTGACTAAGCTAGTTGCAAACAGTAAATGAAATTGAACAAAAAATGACTGTTCTTCTCAAGGTGCATATAGTGCAATAGGAAAGATAACATACTCTAACTCTAATGTATTCTACAAACAGATACTAGAAAACCCTAATATAACATGCTATAAATTTTAGAGAAACAGCCTAAAAGAATTGAGTTTTCATGTAAATATACTTTACATTGAAAGCAGATATGTTTTCTAGATTTATATTAATTTTCAAAATTTGTTAGATATTTCTTTTTCCAATTCTTAAAAATCAAGGTACTATATCCCATCTTAACCATTTTAAAGTATACCATTCAGTCTTCTTTACTAAAGTCACAATGATGTCAAACCATCATTACTATCTAATTGTAGAACATTTCAGCACCCCCAGAAGAAAACTCATCATCATTCAGCAGTCACTACCAATTCTCCCCTTGTAACCAGTAATATACTTTATGTGTCTATGACTTTCCTATTTATTCTGGATGTTTTATATTCATGGACTCTTAGAATATATGGCCTTTTGCATCAGGCTTTTTAGAGCATAATGTATGAGCTCATAAATGTATCAATACTTTGTCCCTTTCTATGGCTGAATAATATTCCATTCATGGTTATTTTACATGTTGTTATCCGTTCACAAGTTGGTAGAAATTTGTGTAGTTTCCACCTTTTATGTATAGTGACTAATTTTGATATGAACATTTACGTACCAGTGTTTGTCTGAAAGTATATTTTTAATTCTCTTCATTACACCTGGGAGTGGAATTGCTGGGTCACATCATAACTCTTGCTTAAGTTTTGGAGTAACTGTCAAATTGTTCCTTACAGTGGCTGCATCATTTTATACCACTACCAGCAATATGCCAGGATTCCAGTTTCTCTAAACAGGTAACAGTTGTTATTACCCATTCAGTAACACCTGTTATTACCCATTTTATTTATTTTTTAAAGCCATTCTAGTGGGTTTGAAATGCATCTCATTGCAGTTTCGATTTGCATTTCCCTAATAACTCTTGATGTTGAGCATCTTTTCATGTGCTTGGCCATCTGCAGATCTTTGGAGAAATATCTATTCACATCCGTTGGTTACTGATTTTTCAGTTGTGTTGGCTATCTTTTTGCTGCTGAGTTGTGAGAGTTCTTTACATATTCTGGATACCAGACCCTTATCAGATATATAACTTGCAAAAATGATCTCCTATTCCATGGGCTGTCCTTTAGCTTTCTTGATAATGTCTTTCGAGGAATACATTTTTAAATTTCATTAAGTTTAGGTTATCTATTTTTTTCTTTTGTCATTTTTGCTTCTGGTGTCATATTTAAGAAAACTCTGCCTAACCCAAGCATAGGAAGAAGATTTATAGATGTGTTTCTTTCACAGAGCTATATAGTTTTTAGGTCTTACCTTTGTGTCTTTGATCTATTTTGTATTAATTTTTGCATGTAGTATGAAATTAGGGTCCAAACTCATTCTTTTCCTTGTTTGTATCCAGTTGTTCCAGCATTATTTGTTAAAAAGATTGTTCTTTCCCCATTGAAATGTCATGCACTCTCACTGAAAATCAATTTTGTTGTACAAATATGGATTTATTTTTGGACTCTCAATCTCTTCCATTGATCTATATATTTATTTTTATGCCAGTACCACACTATTTTATTTATTTATTTATTTATTTATTTATTTATTTATTTATTTAAGAAGAGAGAGAGAGAAAGAGCACAAACAGGGGGGAGAGGAAGAGGGAGAGCTGGAAGCACACTCCTTGCTGAGCAGGGAGCCTGACGCAGGGCTCCATCCCAGTACCCCAAGATCATGGCTTGAGCTGAAGGCAGATGCTTAACAGACTGAGCCCCCCAGGTGCTCCAGTTCCACCGCATTTTGATTAATGTATTATTTCACATAAGTAAAATATAGGAGAGGAAAAAATACTATATGAGCATCTCAGGAGTTGTGGAGTTAGTCTCGAAATCAGAAACTGAATTCTCCAACTTCTTTTATGATATTGTTTTGGCTATTCTGAATTACTTGCAAATACATATAAATTTTATAGTGAACTTATGCATTTCTAGAAAAAAAAGGACAAAATTTGGTAGGATTGTATTTGAACTGTAGATCATTTGGAGAAATACTGCCATCTTAATAATGTTATATTTTCCAATCCATAAATCTAGATGCCTTTTGATTTATTTAAATCTTTAGCTGATTGCAAAAATATTTTTTGTTTTTCAATGAATGATTTTGTACTTCCTTGGTTAAATTTTTCATAAGTATTTTATTCTTTGTGATGCTATTATATATAGGAATGTTTCCTTATATTTCATTTTGTGATCCTATTATATATGGGAATGTTTCTAATATTCTCACTTTTGCATTGTTCATTCCAAGTGTATTGAAATACAACTGACCTTTTGTATCTTGTGTTCTGAAACTCTGTTGAACTCATTTATTAGCTCTAATAAGTATTTTTGTGGATTATTTATGGTTTTCTATTTATGAGATCATGTCATCTATGAATAGAGATAGTTTTGCTTCTTTACCTGCTGGATGTCTTTTATTTGTTTTTCTTGCCTTGCCACTCTGACTAGAAATTTCAGTAAATGCTGAACAGAATGATGGAAGCAGGCATCCTTAGCTTGTTCCTTACGGTAGTGGAAAAGCTTTCAGTCTTTTACTATTCATGTGAAGTTAGCTGTGGGTTTTTCACAAATGCCCTTTATCAAGATGAGGAAGTTCCATTATAGTACTACTTTGCTGAATATTTTGGTCATAAAAATGATATTAGATTTTGCCAAAAATTTTCTGGGTCTACTGAGATCATATGGTGTTTTTTCCTCTCTTACATTCTCTTTATGAGGTATATTACATTAAATTATTTTTATTTTTTTTTTAAGATTTTATTTATTTATTTCACAGAGGGAGAGAGATCACAAGGAGGCAGAGTCAGGCAGAGAGAGAGAGGGGGAAGCAGGCTCCCCGCTGAGCAGGGAGCCTGATGCGGGCCTCGATCCCAGGACCCTGATATCATGACCTGAGCCGAAAGCAGAGGCTTTAACCCACTGAGCCACCCAGGCACCCACATTAAATTATTTTTAAACGCTGAACTACCTGCTGTTTCCTGGGATAAATCTTACTTAGTCATTGTATATAATCTTGTTAATATGCTAATATTTAGGTTTAATATTTAGCTAGTTGGCTAGTATATTGTTGAGGATTTTCTTATCTATATTCATAAGGGATATTGATCTGCAGTTTAATTTTATTGTGTGACCTTTGCCTGGCTTTGGTATTAGGGTATTAGAGATTTAATAAAATGCATTGGGAAGTGTTTTCTCCCATTGTATTTTTTGGAAGAGTTTGAGAAATAATGGTATTTTTCTTCAAATGTTTTATAGAATTCACCAATGGTTATGGGCCATTGTTGGGAGGTGTTTGATTACCAGTTTAGTCTCTTTATCTATAATAAGTCTATTCAGATTTTCTGTTTTTGAATCAATTTGGTAGTTTGTGTGTTTCTAGGTCTTACTCTGTTGTCATTTAAATATCTACGTTTTTGGCATATCTTTTTTTTTTTTAAGATTTTATTTATTTATTTGACACAGAGAGAGGGATTACAAGTAGGCAGAGAGGCAGGCAGAGAGAGAAGAGAGAGGAGGAAGCCGGCTCCCCGCCGAGCAGAGAGCCCGATGTGGGCCTCGATCCCAGGACCCTGGGATCATGACCTGAGCCGAAGGCAGAGGCTTTAACACACTGAGCCACCCAGGCGCCCAATTGGCATATCTTTTTTAAAGGACTTTTTTTTTATTTGATATCTGTAATGTCAGTAGAAATATTCTCACTTTTGTTCTTAACTTTAGCAATCTTGAGTCTTCTTTTTTTGTTCATTCTAGCTAAATGTTTGCCAATTTTAAAAACCAACTTTTGGCTTAATTGATTTGGTTTTATTTCTAATCTCTATCTCATTTAGCCATACTCTAAATTTTACTATTTACTTCCTTCTGCTTGCTTTGCATTAGATTTGTTCTTCTCTAGTTTCTTTTCATTTAAAAAAAAATTTAAATCTATTTTTTAAACATTTTATTTAAATTCAATTAATTAACATACAAAGTATTATTGGTTTCAGAGGTACAGGCCTCTGGTTCTTCAGTCTTATATAACACCCAGTGCTCATTAAATCACATGCCCTCCCTAATGTCCATCACCCAGTTACCCCATTCCTTCACTTCCCTCCCCTCCAGCAACACTCAGTTTGTTTCCTATGATTAAGAGTCTCTTATGGTTTTTCTCCCTCTCTGGTTTCATCCTGTTTTATTTTTTCCTCTCTCCCTATGATCCTCCATTTTGTTTCTTAAATTCCACATATTAACGAGATCATATGATAATTGTCTTTCTCTGATTTCTCTTAGCATAATATCCTCTAGTTCCATCCATGTCATTGAAATGGCAAGATTTCATTTTTGATAGCTACATAATATTCCATTGTGTATGTGTGTATATGTATATATATGTATGCATGCATATGTATATGTATGTATGTATATGTGTATGTATATACATAATATATATATATATTACATCTTCTTTATCCATTCGTCTGTCGATGGATATCTAGACTCTTTCCATAGTTTGGGTATTGTGAATAAACATTGGGGTTTCTTAAGGTAGATATTTAAGTTACTGAGTTTATTTTTTTAAATGTAAAAAATAAAATAAAATAGATACCTGTGAATTTTCCACATCCATATTTTATCAGTTTCTANGGGGTTTCTTAAGGTAGATATTTAAGTTACTGAGTTTATTTTTTTTAAACGTAAAAAATAAAATAAAATAGATACCTGTGAATTTTCCACATCCATATTTTATCAGTTTCTAGTTTTATTCTATTGTTGTCAAAGAACATGCTTTGTATGATTCAATCAATTTAAATTCCTTGAAACTTGTTTTGTGACCTAATATATGGTCTACCCTGGAGGTTATTCCATGTGAGCCTGAGAATAAGATGTATTTTTCTGTTGTTGGGTGGAAAGCTGTAGACATACCTGATAGATCTTCCTGCTTTGTAATGTTCTTTAGGTCTTCTACTCCCTTGCTGATATTCTATTTTGTTCTGTCTATTGTACAAAGTGGGGTTAAATTCACTGTTTTTGTTAAAGTGTATATTTTTTCCCCTCAATTCGGTTAATATTTGCTTCATATATTCTGGTGCTCTATTTTTACGTACATACTACTTTATCATTGTTACAACATTTTGAAGGATGGGCCCTTTGTCATCATATAACCTTCTTTATCTCCTACATGATTTTCATCTTAACATCTGTTTTGCCTAAAATTAGTGTAGCCACTATCTAATTCTCCTTAAATTACATTTGCGTGGGATATCTTTTCTATTCTCTTATTTTCAACTCATTTGTATTTTTGAATCTAAAATGTGTTTCTTGCAACTAGCATGTAGTTAGATCATGTTTCATTATCCATTGTTCTAATCTCTACTTTTTAATTGGTGAATTTATTCCTTTTATTTAATGTAATTCCTGCTGGTAAGGAAGGACTTATTTTTCCAAATTTTATATTTATTTTCCCGATGTCTTACTGTTTCAGTTCCTCAATTTCTCCATCACTGCCTTCCTTTTTGTGAAATAAATATTTTCTAATGTACCATTTTAATTCTCTATTATTTTCCTTACTCATTTGATTTATTTTCTTAGCAGTTGCCTTGGGGGTTTCAATTAACATCTTAACTTTTAACAATCTAGCTTGGGTTAATACCAATTTAATTTCAGTAGCATTCAAAAATGTTGGTCCTATATAGCTCAATCCACCACTTTTATGTTGTTATTGTTACAAATTATATATTTACATAGTGTGCCCATCAGTATAACAGATTTATGATTATTTTTCTATATAGCTATATATAGTGTTTTAAATCAGAGGACTTACAAAAAGTAAATGTATTTACATTTTTATAGCTACTTATTAATTTACTTTTATGAGAATTCTTAATTTCTTCATGTGGATTTAAGATACTATCTCATGTCCTTTCGTTTCAGTTTCAAGAACTGACTCTCTTTAGCATTTAGTGTAGGACAAGTCTGTTAGTGAAAAGCTCTCAGTGTCTGTTTACCGTGGGGTGTCTTATTTTTTCCTTCATTTCTGAAGACTAATTTTGCCAGATACAGAATTTTGGACTGATAGATTGCTTGTTTACTTTTTCAGTACTTCAAATATGTCATCCCACTGTCTTCTAACTTCAATGGTCTCTGATGATAAGTCATCTTTTAATCTTTTTAAGTATCCCTTGTACAAGTTAAGATACATCTTTCTTGTTACTTTCAAGATTTTCTCTGTCTTTAGGTTTTGACAGTTTCATCACAATGTGCCTCAGTGTGGGTCTTTTTGGATTTATACTATTTGGAATTTCTTGGGATTCTCATATGTGTAAATTAATGTTTTCATCAAATTTAGAAAGTTTTTGGCCACCATCTCTTCACATATTCTTTTTCCTCATCTATTTCTCTCCTTTCCTTCTGTAACTCATTTTGTGTATGTTAATATGTTTACAGGTGTTCCACAAGTCTCTTAGGCTCTATTGAGTTTGCTCCAATTTTTTTTTCCTCTCCTTCAGGCTTTAGAAACTTAACTAATCTATATTAAAATTTGCTGGTTCTTTTTTTCCTGCTCGCTCAAATCTGCTGTTGAGTGCCTCTGGTGAGTTTTGCATTTCAGTTATCATATTTTTCAGCTCAGAATTTCTATTTGATTTATTTTTATAATTTCTAACTTTTTATTAATATTCTCTATTTAGTGAGACATTGTTCTGTTAGTCCTTTAGTCATGATTTCCTTTAGATCTTTGAATATATATAAAATAGTTCATTTAAAAGATTCATCTACTCACACCAATGTCAGAGATTACTCAGGGACTGTTTATATTAATTTTTATTTTCTTGTACATGGGCATACCCTCTTGTTTGGATATCTAATATTTTTGTTGTTTTTGAAAACTTGACATTTTAAATCAGATGACAACTGTGGAATTCAGATTCTTTCCCTTCCTCAGGGTTTGTTTTTGCTCCTTTGTTGTGGTAGTTGTTTTTGTTCACTTAGTGGCTTTTCTAAAATAATATTGAAAAGTCTGTATTCTTTATCATGTGTGATCAATGAAGTTCCTTTTCTGTTATGTTAGCAATCAGCTAGTCATTGGACAATGATTTCCTTACATGTCTGGAACCAAAAACATCTCCTAGACTGGAGACAGACTCTCTGTATGTTTCAGGACATGCCTTAATGCAATTTATATCTTACTGTTTACTTCATGCTGATGGTTAGCCTGAAGGGAAAGTTTAAAGCATTTTTAGGTCTTTTCTGAGCACTTGCACTGTCTTATGCCTATGTGTAGACTTCTAGATTTTCTGGAATATATTGCAACTTTTCAAAGCCTTTTTCCCCACCAAACATTTCATTCTCTAGTCTTTTATCCCAAGTTTTTGGTTAGTCTATTGTTTGCTCCACCTTGTTTATTACACCTGGTAATGGTAACTAATATATTTACCTGTGAATGTTTTTGACAAATGCCCCTTTGATAGCCACCTCAGCACTTGGAAAGTTTCAAGTTATGAGAGATTAAGGCAAGCCCTTTGAGCTGGTCCTTCAGGGAGCTACCAGGTAGGTCAAAATAAGCAATCACCATTCTTTGTGAATGGGATCTGTTTGGCTCCCTCCTGTACTGATACTTGTACTAGAAATATAGAAGGTATTTTTTCAGAGCCACCACTAAGCTGAGGAGTAAGGGATATGACATGATGAGAGCAAATTAAAATACCACAAAACACTACCCTTACCAAGATTCAGCTGATGTTTCCTGAATAAGGATTCCCCTGATTACTGCTGGATTTTGGTTAGTTTCCAGCAGACTAAAAGCATCAGTTCAGATAGCCTTTGCCAGCTTTTTAAATGTTTTTATGGAAAAATGAAATTTTGGACTTCCTTCCTCTGCCATTTTTGTTCTGTTGGAAATTTCTTTTGAAATAAGTCACTCTTATTTAATGTGCTGGTTAACTAGCTGAGACAGTCCTCATTCCTTTCCAGTTATAAGCAGCATTTTATTTTCACAACTTCTGGCTCATTTTCCCTTCTAGCTTATTCTGAAACATATTTGAAGAGACTTACATATATCCATATGCCACTCAAAACATCTATTAAGACTAAAAATGTTAGAAAAGTGGAACTATCAGAGTCAAATTGTTAGTTGAACTCAGGAAGAAGAGTGCAGAAATGTGCAATGTAAGAATAGCTTCACACATGGTGTCAAGGACTATTTGGGATATAGTAAGTGTATCAAACTGGCTGGAATGAAAGATTCAGATGTGGAGAATTTTGATATGAATGAGTGACATTTTCCTGATATTAAAGAACATGAATTAAAATTGGGAAAAGTCTAAGAGTTTAAAATCATTTCCCACATCTTGTTTCACTTCTCATAACTATATTGCCATAAAGCCAGCAAATAATATTGCTATGCATAGATAAGGACAAAGGATGAGAAATTATAAGTTGGTAGTTTCGGTGATGATATAAAAATCAGAGCTAGCTTTATACAGTCTGATATACTCTTGTTTTTCAAGATTGGTAGGAAAATCAACAATTAAGAGTGGCATATATGATGTTGGCATAAAGACATAGTGAACTTTCAAGCATACACTAAAAGTTTAATAATGTTACTTCTTAAGATATTGGATTCCCAACTTCATCATTATTGTCATTATTATCATTATTTATACTATACTAAAATTAATGGACTATTAAGTGGATATATTTTCAAAAGAAAATAATATGATATTTTACCTGTGCTCTATAATTTTATGGCTCATCCCTTTGACACTTATTTATTAGGTATTAAAACTTATTTATCTAACCATTTATCTATTCAACCATCCATTTACACATTAAAATATTTATTAAATATTTCTCTTTAACTGTTGGGGATAAAATTGTGAAAACTTAGCTCTCTGCATTTACTTTACTTGCAGACAATTGGGAGAAACATGAAACTTGAAATAACACCCAATAATACTTACTAGTTTATTGGATAGGGAGGATGATATTCTTTAACTGGTTTGACCAATGAGAAGCATGCTAGGGCTACTCAGTTAAAAAGCAAGGAAAAAGAGATGAGAAGTGATCGGGGGTGAAATTTTAGATCTTTTGAGAACACCCAAATGCATGTATACAATAGGTTTTTAGCCATAAAACTGTACCAGATGTCATGGGCAGTCCTAAAAGATAAAACATGTCCCTAGCTCTTAATGGCTTTACGCTTAGGTTGAGGGAACAAGACACTTATATGTAAAAGTAAAACAAAAAGATGAGATATCACTAGAGAGTAAGAAAATTATACAACTGAGCTATATAGACATAGGATATGACTATTAACCAGGCAGAGTAAACTGTAGGCACAGCAGATGAGGGATTGATTCATGAAGACTGGAGGACTGAAAAGGATAGTGCATAAGAAGTTAGATTTGGGTAAGCAGGGGGAAGTACTTTGAGAATAGAGAAATTTATTGGGGGCTGGCAAAAGATATTTGTGGTACATTAGGATCAGCTGGAAATATTC
This sequence comes from Ailurus styani, assembly GCA_002007465.1. NCBI lineage: Eukaryota > Metazoa > Chordata > Mammalia > Carnivora > Ailuridae > Ailurus > Ailurus styani. The sequence continues at coordinate 755,070 of LNAC01000627.1, forward strand.
TAGCCTCTCTTTTAGTTATTGATATCTATTATATGTATTACTTTCAAATTTTCTAATTTCAGAAACTGTCCTTATTGCTTACTTATTTATTTAATACTCTTTAGAAGATACAGTGTTTCTTTTCATGTCTAGTATTTTTTCATTTTTTCTTTTTAAAGATTTTATTTATTCATTTGACACACAGAGAGAGATCACAAGTAGGCAGAGAGGCNCAGTGTTTCTTTTCATGTCTAGTATTTTTTCATTATTAATTTATTTTTCAGATGTCAAGGTCACTGCCTTTTTCTTTTACATATTCAAATGTGTACATGAGTCCACATTAATTATTGTATCTATAACATTTAGACTCTTATAAGGAAGGAGGGAAAATACTGAAGTTTTGCTGATTTAAAAGAATGAAAGAGAAATAGTTAAGATCTTATTCAAAATAATTCCTACTGGGGCGCCTGGGTGGCTCAGTGGGTTAAAGCCTCTGCCTTTGGCTCAGGTCATGATCTCAGGGTCCTGGGATCAAGGCCCACGTCCTCTCTCTCTCTGCCTGCCTCTCTGCCTATTTGTGATCTCTCTTTCTCTGTCAAATAAATAAATAAAATCTTTTAAAAAAATAATTCCTACTAAGGAAAATATACCATATACAAATATTTTCTAAACTTGAAGAATATTAAGATTAGACTGAATATTCAGTATTTCTTCAACTGCAAAATAACAGTGATTGATACAGTGAAGATTTAATTAATATTTCACATTGTTGGCAAAGAACAATGACAAAATGAATGGACTTAAAAGGACACAGTATAAATATTTTGTAAAAATCACATAACTGGTTAGAATTGAGAAAATGGCAAACCATTTGACTTATTCAACACCGGCATGAGATTCACCTCTCCAGCATCTTAATAATTTATAAAGTTTTCAATGTGTTCTGTGGATCAAGGAATATTTTGTTCAGTAGAATGATATATACATGTTACTACTATTAAAATTGTTAATTCTCATATGNGAAGATTTAATTAATATTTCACTTTGCTGGCAAAGAACAATGACAAAATGAATGGACTTAAAAAGACACAGTATAAATATTTTGTAAAAATCACATAACTGGTTAGAATTGAGAAAATGGCAAACCATTTGACTTATTCAACACCGGCATGAGATTCACCTCTCCAGCATCTTAATAATTTATAAAGTTTTCAATGTGTTCTGTGGATCAAGGAATATTTTGTTCAGTAGAATGATATATACATGTTACTACTATTAAAATTGTTAATTCTCATATGCTTGCAAGCAACAAATGATTAAAAAATAACATGGAGGGACATCCCTTCAACTTTGGATTCTGAACATCAACCAAATTGAATGAGGATATGGTCCATTTTTAATATGTACCAGATGGTGTTTTGCTAATGAAGTTTATAAAGCAAAAACAAAATTAAAATACAAAATATAGCCACACATTTGAATTTATATAATATTAAGGAAATGGCAATTCTTTTTTTTTAAAAAAAAGCTCATAGGAGACAAAAACAAAAAGTATAAGCTAAAATAATTTAAATTCATATAGCAACTTTATGCAAAAATAGAAAAGAATTTGTGAAATAATCATATATTTTTCATAAATATAGTGTCATCACATGTTTAAATTAACTATATTGGGATAGGCCCTAGCTATAATTTTTTGGACAACTGAATGTTTTGGTCTTCAGCCTTTACATGGTATTTGCTAGATGTCTCCTGTATCAAAATAAGTTACTAGTGCCAACCATTGACTATAGAAATTACAAACTAAGGTGGATTCTGTGGTTGAAAATTACAAACTGTTATCATCTACTGTGATTTAGGACGACTTCACAGAGCCAGCACAGGCCTAATTGGATGTAATATATATAAGGGTTCTCTAGAGAGAGATTCCCATTTTATTTCCTCACCCAAGCTGAAAATCATACCATGTGGCTTATTAAAAATGCCCATGGGGTGTGAAGGGTAGAAATCTATTTAAGCTTTAAAAGTTTCCAAGAATTCAAATGGTATGGTTTTGAGTAGTTATCTTTATTTCATTAGATAAAAATTAATATCCTTTGTAACCAGAGCTGGATTTTGTCCTTGCTTTAAAACAATATCATTTGTGAAAATGATGGTTTTATAGATAGAGATGATATAGAGTTGTTTACACTTTAATTCATTGCTAGAACTTAAGTTCTCTTTTTATCTCACCAAAATGTCTGTTACTGTTTTTACATGAAAATAGCTGGTTGATTCAAAATTACCAATGGTTCAAATTTATTTAACATCAATCAAAACACACACCCACACCCACACCCACACCCACACCCACACCCACACCCACACACACATAGTCTCCCAGCACACATCAAACATTTCTCTGGTGCAAACACTAACTTGAGAAAATTACTAATCAAATTAGTGAAAGAAACAAAATGGAACAAAGCTGAACAAAAAAACATGAACTAACAAAATTGATAAATCAAAAATATCATCTGTAACCTTCTTTATCTAATCAAAATATATCTTTGAACAGCACAGAATTAGTGAAGGGGAAGTTTTGGTATATTTAATATAGAGATATTAAAAAACTTCCAGTAAAAGATATATATACACAGATATATCAAAACTTTCAATAAAAGCCAATGTTTCAAATGTTTTCTCTACAATTTCCAATTTAAAAGATAATTTGCTAATAAAAAACAATACTTAAATTGGATATTCTTTAGTTTCTCTCTCTCTTTTTTTAAAAAGATTTATTTATTTATTTATTTATTTGACAGAGAGATCACAAGTAGGCAGAGAGGCAGGCAGAGAGAGAGGAGGAAGCAGGCTCCCCTCTAAGCAGGTTGCCTGATGCGGGCCTCGATTCCAGGACCCTGAGATCATGACCTGAGCCAAAGGCAGAGGCTTTAACCCACTGAGCCACCCCGGTGCCCTAGTTTCTCTTCTTCATTTTGACTAGTTGCTGAGTTGCTAGTGAGTTCTGATAATGATCACAAGACAAGCAGCAAGGAGACAGAAAGAAAACTTAACTGGTGAATACATCAACTGACTGGTCCATCCCTGAATAATTGAGGGTTCACTATATTTCCTTTAATAGTTATATATGATAGGTATTAGAAACTGGAAGTTATGAAGCTTGATGTGCATTCTATGAAAGAAGACATTTTAAATTACTGGCTATACAAATTGTTAATATTTATATGTCTACATATTGTGATAAGGGTGCTTAAAAACAACAGCCTAGCAAACCTGTAAGGTCACTCAAATTTTGTGATCTGGAAAAGTGAGTTGATTTAAATTCAGTCAACTGATTTTTCAAATAAATATGACCTTTTCAAGATTCTTGTGATTATGTGTCATTTTCTAATATTCAAAACTGGCTAAACCAGTTGTGCAACATTACATTATATTTTAAAGAGAAAAAAATCAACACAATAATTTTTTCTTTATTCACACATGAAATATCAGGTAGAGACTCTTAAAAAAAATAGTTGACACTCTGAACTCCTTAAATGAAATACTTTAATTAGTTTGGCTAGCAAGGCTTAAATAGATTACAGCACCCTTGAGCCAGGGAAGCCTGCCTATGTCTGTGGTAGAGTGTAGTTTTGGTCAAACAACACTCCTTGGTGAAGTAATTCTGCACATAGCATTACTGAAATAAACTAAAAGTTATGAAATTATTTAATATGCAAAATACCAAAATCCAAGGGATTTCACATGAAACATTAGACAGATTTAGTTAATTAGGCAGAGTCCCTGATTATTAGGTTCAAATTTAAAATGGTCCACAAGTGCATGTTATGAAGAGAGAAGAGGAAGAAGTCTACTGGTAGAAAAATACCAACATGGGGAAAATAAAATAAAAAAGATTATGGCATGAATTGAAATTAGAGTATCATGATGGTCTGAGGAGACTTGTCTATTTTTGCCCTCTGTTCTTTGAGCAACATCCTTTGTATGCCTTCCTTGCCTAGTCTGGTATACGAAGGGCTGAAATTAAGAAAAGTTTCAGTTCTAACACTCCATAAATCAGCAATTAAGAATAAAGTATGTTCGCAATATTACAATAGCAATGACACCAGGTTTTTATGAGAACTTAGTCTGTGAGATAAAATATTAGCATTTTACCTATATTGCATAATTTGAAATTTATAGCAATCCTTTGAGGTTGGCTTTATTTTATCCACATAACAGATGTGGGAACTGAGAATCATTTAATGGGTAGGTGATCAAGCCAAAATTGAAACCTACATTTTTTTTGTTTGTTTTAAATGGTCTTTCAGCTAAATCATAGGTTTTTGAGAGAAAAATAATGAGACAGCAAAACAAAACAGAAAAAAAAAACATAGCTTAATTTGAGAAAAGGGGGTGGAAACTTCATAATGACAACTCTATTGTGGAAAACCAGTAAGCAACAGATGTCTTATTGAAAGAGAGCCAGTAGTCTCATGGCATCCTAACTGTATAACAAAGGGCACCACCTATTTACAGTATATGTTTTCTTAAAACACACCATTACTCAAAGTCATAACAAATTCTCATGTGAAAATGATGAAGGATAAGGTCAGAAAGAGAATTTCCAGGTACGTGGACACTGTAAATTTATAACTCACGTTAAAATTCTTGAGGCAGCAATGGTGTGACCTAGAAAGATATACTATGTGGAAGAAAAGGAGTGAAGAAGTTCCACTGTATTGCAAAAGGGGGAAAAGTAAAAAAACAGCAAGAAACAACAAAAAACACAAGAAAGAAAACAGCACTGTTACTATGAAAAATGTACCAAAAATATAACTATTAATGCATAAAAGAAGAGATCCCTAAGTTTATATCCTGACTTGGGTCATAACAAAATCACTAAGCTGGATATCTTCTCCATTTCATCCTACCAGATAAGCAACATCTCATGTTAGGAAGAATGATGAACAACCATACTCTCCTGGGTGAATGCCAGGCTAAGCTCAAAGTAAGAAACCAATGATTATTTGTCTTACATGACATAAGTGCCAGATACTGAAAATCGTATCAGTGGGAGCAGAACTGGTATTCCTTGAAATTTAGCTAATGAAAAGGGATTCCATATTCCATCAATAGTCATTTTATTTCATTGGCCAGGTGATTAGAAAATACAAAAAAAAAAAAAAAAAAAAAGAATACCTGCTCTAGACAAGACCATATGTTGGTAAAATCTCCTTTCTTCTTGGTTTGTACCTGAAATTGTCACTAACCTTACTTAATTACAAAAATAAGTCAATGATAATTTAGCCCATTTTTAAAGCAAGTTAGAATTAGAATCTTTTAAAAATAAGATACACGTGTATGACTTGAACGGATCTGAGGGAGGTTGAACAAATTAGATTCTATATCATCTATGTTTATATTTATATGGTCTTTTGAATGGTTAGCTGGATGGATTCAACAGATGATGGTTTCAAAGTATTATGTTGAGTACTAGGACTTAGTGTTTTTAGTAAGGCATTGCTTGAAAAGTGCCCATTAGATACTTGCTAATATGTACATTCTACCTCAGTAGAGTCTGGCACCATTAGTTATTGTGCCCAATAATATGCAGTCTCTAGGATCCCAAAGTACCAAACAACCTAAAAATTATTTTTTAAATGATGGTTTAAAAATCGGCCACGATTATGGAGGTAATCACAATGTTTTTTCTTAATGCACCTGACCTACAACAATAACAACTAAAGTCACTAACTTGTGGGGAAAAAATATGCACACATAATTTGCCAGGTCAATAAACCTGCTGGGAAGGTCTTGCTCTCTGGTGTAAGAACTTATATCCTGTTTACCCTTTCCTTGGAGTCAGAATGCCTACAAACTCTTGCAATACAACTAGTTGTTTGCTTTATGCATTTATTCTCCAAAAGCCAAAAAGTGCAGTCACCGAAAATTTGGATACAGTAGTATCTAAAAGTTTACCCTATAAATTACAATTCTTTAAAAATTAACCTCTCTTAAGTGATTTATCTACTAAAAGCCATTCAATAGATTTGTACCTTCTATGGGATAAATCTGAGATTCTTGGAATGGCATACAATTCACTGTGATATCTGTCCCCTTACTTTCTCTGTCCATCATTACCCACTTCTCTCCCATCTCAAAACTTACAGTCCTGCAAAACCAAGAACTTTATACAGTGGACCCTTGAATGATGAAGTGATTAGAAGCACCAAATCCAATGCAATTGAGAAGGTGCATATACCTTTTGACTCCCCCAAAACTGAACTACTAGTAGCCTTTGGTTGACCAGAAGCCTACTGGAAACATAAGTAGTCGATTAACACATATTTTGCATGTTATATGTATTATATATTGTATTCTTACACTAAAGTAAGCTAAAGAAAATAAAATGCTATTAAAAATCATAAAGAAGAGAAAATACATTTACAGTGCTGTATCAAAATAAATCCATTTTTAAGTGGACCCATCCAATTTAAATCTGTGTTGTTCAAGGGTCAACTATAGTTACCTAAACATGGTGTATTATTTCATGCTTTGTGCTATGGTACACATTGCTCTATATTCCCAGAATTCTGCTCCTTCTTCTCCATGCAAGTACCATGGGAACATCTTCTGCCTTCTCTGACTCCTGCATAAACCCATGATTCTTACTTCCTCCCACGCTTCCATTGAAACTCTTATGTGCCTCAAATGTAGTATGCTTGCCATATTTTTTCCCAAGTGTGTCTACTTAAGAACCATGATGATCTGAATATGCATATTCTCATACCACAATGCTTTGAAACTGGAACTCAATCACAAGAAAAAGTTTGGAAAAAATTCAAACACTTGGAAGCTAAAAAAGATCATGCTGCTTAAGAATGTTTGGGTCAACCAGTAAATCAAAGAACTTAAACAATTCATGGAACCAATGAGAATGAAAACGCATCAGTCCAAAACCTATGGGATACTGCAAAGGTGGTCCTAATGGTGAAATGCATAGCCATCCGACCCTCACTCAAAAAAAAAAAAAAGAGAGAGAGAGAGAGAGAGAGACAGAGGAAATAGAAGAGAAAAGAAAAGAAAGAAAAATCCCGAATACACAAACTATCTTTACACCTTAAAGAACTGGAGAAAGAACAACAAATAAAGCCTAAGCCACACATGAGAAGGGAAATATTTAAGATTAGAGCAGAGATCAATGAATTAGAAACCAGAAATACAGTAGAACAATCAATGAAACTAGAAGCTGGTTCTCTGAAAGAATTAATAAGATCAATAAACCACTGTCCAGACTTATTCAAAAGAAAAGAGGACCCAAATTAATAAAATTATGAATGAAAGGGGAGAGATCATGACTAGCACCAAGGAAATAAAAACAATGATCAGAAATTATTATCAACAACTATATGCCAATAAATTAAGCACATGAAAGAAATGGATGCATTCCTGGAAACATATAAACTACCAAGACTGAAACAGGAGCAAACTGACAATGTGAATAGACCAATAACCAGTAAAAATTGAAACAGTGATCAAAAACCTCCCAAAAAACAAGAGTCCAGGACCTGATGAATTCCCTGGGGAATTCTACCAAACATTCAAAGAAGAAATAATACCTATTCTCCTGAAGCTGTTTCAAAAAACAGAAACAGAAGGAACACATCCAGACTCATTTTATGAGGCCAGCATTACTTTGATCCCAAAACCAGGCAAATACCCCATCAAAAAGGATAATTTCAGAGCAATATCCCTGATGAATATGGATGCCAACAGCAAGATCCTAGCTAATACGATCCAACAGTACATTAAAATGGCTATCCATCACAACCAGGTGGGATTTATCCCTGGTGATGCAAGGGTGGTTCAATATTTGCATATCAATCAATGTGATAGAATATATTAACAAGAGGAGAAAGAAGAACCATATGGTCCTCTCTATGCAGAAGAAGCATTTGACAAAATACAGAATCCTTTCCTGATTAAAACTCTTCAAAGTGTAGGGATAGAGGGAACATTCTTCAATTTCATAAAAACCATCTAGGAAAAGCCCACAACAAATATCATCCTCAATGGAGAAAAGCTGAGAGCTTTTTCCTTAAGATCAGGAACATGACAAGGATGCCCAGTCTTGCTACTCTTGTTCAACATAGTACTAGAAGTCCTAGCAACAGCAATCAGACAACAAAAAAGAAAAAAACAAGTATTCAAATTAGCAAAGAAGAAGTCAAACTCTCTTCACAGATAGTATGATACTTTATGTGGAAAACCCAAAGACTCCACCCCAAAATTACTAGAACTCACACAGCAATTCAGTAATGTGGCAGGGTACAAAATCAATGTACAGAAATCAGTTGCTTCCTTATACATTAACAATGTAACTGTAAAAAGAGAAATTAGGGAATCGATCCTATTTAAAATACCACCAAAAACCATAAGATATCTTGGAATCAACCTAACCAAAGAGGTAAAGGATCTGTACTCGAGGAACTACAGAACACTTATGAAAAAAATTGAGGAAGAGACAAAAAAGATGGAAGAATATTCCATGCTCATGGATCAGAAGAATAAACATTGTTAAAATGTCATGCTGCCCAGAGCAATCTATACTTTCAACACCATCCTGNTGATCCTATTTAAAATACCACCAAAAACCATAAGATACCTTGGAATCAACCTAACCAAAGAGGTAAAGGATCTGTACTCAAGGAACTACAGAACACTTATGAAAAAAATTGAGGAAGAGACAAAAAAGGTGGAAGAATATTCCATGCTCATGGATCAGAAGAATAAACATTGTTAAAATGTCATGCTGCCCAGAGCAATCTATACTTTCAACACCATCCTGATCAAAGTACCACCGGCATTTTTCAAAGTGCTGGAACAAACAATCCTAAAATTTGGATGGAACCAGAAAAAAACCCCGAATCACCAAGGAAATGTTGAAAAAGGAAAACAAAGCTGGGGGCATCATGTTGCCTGATTTCAAGCTATATTAAAAAGTTATAATCACCAAGACAGCACAGTACTGGCACAAAAACAGACACATACATCAATGGAACAGAATAGAGAGCGTAGATATGGACCCTCAAATCTGTGGTCAATTATTCTTCAACAAAGCAGGAAAAAATATCTAATGGAAAAAAGACAGTCTCATCAATAAATGGTGCTGGGAAAATTGGACAGCTATATTCAGAAGAATGAATCTCAACCATTCTCTTACTACAGACACAAAGATAAAATCAAAATGGATGAAAGACCTCAATGTGATACAGGAATCAAGCAAAATCCTAGAGGAGAAAATAAGCAGTAAACTCTTCGACATTGGGCACAGCAACTTCTTTCAAGACACATCTCCAAAGGCAAGGGAAACAAAAGCAAAAATAAACTTTTGGGACTTCATCGAGATAAAAAGCTTCTGCACAGCAAAGGAAACAGTCAACAAAACAAAGAGGCAACCCATGGAATGGGAGAAGATATTTGCAAATGACACTACAGATAAAGGGCTGATATCCAAGATTTATAAAGAATTTCTCAAACTCAATACCCAAAAAGCAAATAATCAAATCAAAAAATGGGCAAAAGTCATGAACAGACACTTCTCTAAAGAAAACATACAAATGGCTAACAGACACATGAAAAAATGTTCACCATCATTAGCCATGAGGGAAATTCAAATCAAAACCACACTGAGATATCACTTTACACCAGTTAGAATGGCAAAAACTAACAAGGCAAAAAACAACAAATGTTGTAGAGGTTATGGAGAAAGGGGGACCCTGTTACACTGTTGGGGGAATACAAGGTGGTACAACAACTTTGGAAAACAGTGTGGAATTTCCTCAAAAAGTTAAAAGAGTTACCCTATGATGTAGCAATTGCAATACTGGGTATTTACCCCAAAGATACAGATGTAGTGAAAAGAAGAGTCAAATGCACCCCAGTGTTCATAGCAGCAATGTCCACAATAGCCAAAATGTGGAAAGAGCAGAGATGTCCTTCAACAGATGAATGGATAAAGAAGACATGGTCCATATATACAATGGAATATTACTCAGCCATCAGAAAGGATGAATACCCAACTTTTACATCAATGTGGATGGAACTGGAAGAGATTATGCTAAGTGAAATAAGTCAAGCAGACAAAGTCAGTTATCATATGGTTTCTCCTATTTGTGGAACATAAGGTATAGCATGAAGGACATTAGGAGAAGGAAGGGAAAATAAATTGTGGGAAATCAGAGGGAGAGATGAACCATGAGAGACTATGGACTCTGAGAAACAACTAAGGGTTTTAGAGGGGGTGGGGTGGGGGAATGTGTTAGCCCAGTGATAGTCATTATGGAGGACATGTATTGCATGTAGTACTGTTATACGCAAACAATGTATCATGGAACACTACATCAAAACGAATGATGTAATGTATGCTGACTAATATAACATAAAAAAAAAAGAAACATGATGATCTAATTTCAAGCAAAAGGTGCTAGGAATAATATAATATAGTAATACAATAACATAGTATAGAGTTTAAAAAGGAAGTGCTGTGATGGAAGAGAGGTGGATCCAAGCTCCAAACAAAATTTTTTTCAGCTGGGTGACTTTGACCAAGTATTCTACATCTCTGAGCTATAGCTTCCTCACTTGTAAGACAGAAGAAATGACAGTCGCTCCATTATACGGTTGTGACCATTAAATACAATGATACATGTGACAATTAAGAAGATTCACTGATACATGGTAAAAGCTATAAATATTTATTTTTATTGATATTTTAAGTTCTACTTAAATCTCTGTCTCATAGCAGAAGCTTAATAAATATCTGTTGCATAAAATGAATGAACGGATGATTGAAGAAGGGTTGCACTGACTTCTGTTGTTTCTCTCATTTTTCTAACACGGACCTTCCATCTGTATTCATTGCCTGCATGCCTTTGCACCAGGCAGAGAACAGGTATCCAGACACTAACTGATCAGCCCAAGCAACACATCACTAAATCTTCAGTGCCCATAGGAACTTAACAAATAAACAAGAAACCCAAGTAAAGTATAGTAGTTTAAACAAATTCATTTGAGAAATGTTAAAAAACAGAATTATAGGTAATGGTGGAATTCAGGTTCTGGAAAACCTTTGAGTTAGTGTCTCCCACATCACTCTTCAATTACATAGCTTCATTATATGGTTGGCCCCACATACCCTATAGACCAGACGAATGCCTCTAAAACTATAAAGTGCATATGAATCACCTGAGAACTTAAAATGTAGAGTCTGATTCAGAAGGTATGTGGATGATAACGTAACATTAAAAAAAAAAAGGTTTGTGGAATGGAAGCGCTGATACATGTGTTGTTTCTGAGACCATATGTTGTATAGCAAAGGTAGTTCAGCATGAAAATTTTATTTATTTTTAATTTTTTAAAAAAATATTTCTATTGGGCGCCTGGGTGGCTCAGTGGGTTAAAGCCTCTGCTTTCGGCCCAGGTCATGATCTCAGGGTCCTGGGATCGAGGCCCGCGTCGGGCTCTCTGCTCCGCAGGGAGCCTGCTTCCCCCTCTCTCTCTCTGCCTGCCTCTCTGCCTCCTTGTGATCTCTCTCCCGCTGTGAAATAAATAAATAAAATCTTTAAAAAAAANTTAATTTTTTAAAAAAATATTTCTATTTATTTATTTGAGAGACAAAGAGTGTGAGAGAGAGAGAGAATTAGCAGGGGGGAAGGAGAAGAAGGTTCCCTGCTNTTTATTTATTTATTTGAGAGACAAAGAGTGTGAGAGAGAGAGAGAATTAGCAGGGGGGAAGGAGAAGAAGGTTCCCTGCTGAGCAGGGAGCAGGACATGGGGCTCTGAGATAATGAACTGAGCCAAAGGCAGGTGCTTAACCAGCTGAGCCACCCAGGTGCCCCAGTATGCAAATTTTAAAGAGCAAAAGAATCAACTGAGGTGCTTGTTAAAAGTAGAGATTTTTAGAAGCTTATAAACAGAAATTATAATTCAGAGTGACATCAAGAATCTACATATTAACAAATACTTAAGGTACTTATGTCAGTGGTCTCAGGACCACACTTTAAACATTACTACACAGGAAATATAAGCTTCTTGAGGATGATCCTATTTGCCTTTAGTTTCTCTTGCCTAGCACAGCTCCTGGAACTTAGTGGCTGCTAAATGTGTATTTTTTTAATAAATGAAAGAAAAACATGAATAAATGAACCAGTACTTCACCAGAAACTTTAGAACAAATCAGGACAGAAAAAAAATTGTTGTCACACACATGTGTGTTAAATATGTTGGTTGGCAAAGATTTCCCGTAACAACTTCAGAATATTTATTATTTATCTTCCCTTCATAATATTCCAGATCTTCAATATGGGTAAATAATAATATTCAGGAAACACAAACTAAATGAGAAAGCATAGCCATTAAAAATGTGTAATCATACAAGATCATTTTTAAATTTGTCAACACACACTCCTCCTTGGGTTGCTCTTTGCATTTCACGTGATTTGTGTTTAGCTACTGAGTTCTGGTCTGCTTAATCCACTTGGAAACAGAGAAGAATGGCCCTGGCTCCCACTGCTTCTCCCTCTCAAAAAACATTGCATTGTCTTCTCTCAGAGCTAGTTCAATCCTGAGGCCTTAAAAAGTGAGTGATGACAGGTGGTTCATGGTTTGCAGATTTGGGGTAATTCACAGATATGTCTTTTTCTACATTTTAATGTGTTTCTACTATAGAAGATTGGGGTTTCTTTAATTCTCCCTAAAAAACTTGTAATAAGAAAAGTTTATGTTGAGGTATCAAATTGTAAATATATATAGATGATGGGTTAATGAGCATAAAGTACATTGAAAAAAATAAACAGCAATGTAAAATGATAACAGAAAACCAACTGTGGTCAGATGCAGCATTAACTGAAGAGAATGTAGAAAATGCTAACTAGTTTATACATTGGGGTGCTACGTGAGAAATCTCAAAACCTCATGTTTCCTTTGTTAACATTTAGAATTATGCAATAGTTAAATTCCACTTTTAAAAAATATTTAAAATATTTTAAAATAATTTTTAAAATATACATTTTATATATTTTTATATTAAAATAATATAGAATATATAGAATATAAAATATATACTTTAAAATATATATTTCAATATTTAAAAATATTTAAAATATAAAATATAAAATTTAAAAACATAAAACATTTAACAGGAAACTATAATAATTTGACTAAAAGCTCCTTGCTCTCATCATAATAAAAACAGAATAATAATAAACAAAAAATAATAATTGTACTCTGTTACAACTCTTATCATTTTTCACCAAAGAGCATTACAGAGCTTAAATACATATATGTTTTTTCTTTTAAGAGGGATCACTGATCTCTACCTTGTAGATGGAAAACATAAGACAACATTAATATGATATTTAGGAAGCATTGTGCACAAAGATATCAGAGAGGGGTAAAAACAGGAAAATAAATAAGTGATAAAAGTATTAGTTAATTGTATTAGATGCTAATCTGGTACTATTTTAATACTAATTATTTTATGGATATAAACTTATTAAAATCCCATGACAATTTTATGAAGTAGATGCATCATTTTACAATAGAAAAAATGAGACAAAGAATTCAGTCTTCAGACATAGATTCAAGCTTCCTACCACATTTACACTTAGGGTATTAAAGAATGCAAAGAAAGGATGTGAAGTATAAACGCAGTTTCTGTTGTAATCACAGTTCAACACTGGGTTGGCTGAGGAGGTAAAATTTCAGAGTTGTCTAATTCCATTCATTCCATAAAGATTTTTTTTAGAATTTCTATGTGCTAAACACATGAATTGTTCTGAAAATCCAAAGTTAAAAAAGACTGAATTTCTTCCTTGAAGATATATGGTAATTATAATTAATAATTGCTCAATTAGTATATAAGAAAAATATCATATTATAAAGATACAGTATTATGGAAATGATGGATAAAGAGTTTGTGCTATAAAATTGGTTTCTAAAAATTTGCATAGAAATCTGAGGAGCTAGCACTCTATTCTGCCTTATGGGGCTAAGAATGGAAGTAGATAGAGACAAAAAAAGGGAAAGATTTATGTTTAAGTTTAGGATTAAAATTCAAGTAGGAGGTTTCCAGGAAAAGTGAGAAAGCATGGAATAAACATATAAAAAGAACAAAATGCATGAGGGCATGGACGTTTAGTTTCAGGGTTGCAAAGCAATCCTGGCTTGTGCACAGCATGAAATGTGTTATGGGGTAAATGGCAACTTGTGTGACTGCATGGTAATTTGTGTTTGGACTGAGAAAGACCTCACATAGTATGACTACATGAACTTATCACATGGAATAACTGATCCCACTTAATTTAGTAAGATAACTCTGCGGTCAGTGGGAAAATATAAATGTAACATAAATGGTTAGAATTTGAAATCAGGGAGACCAGTTCAGTCGTTTTCAAATCAGCAGTGTGAAAAGGAGGTAGAAATTCCAGGGACTGAATAGTGATAGAACTGTCATGACTGGAAATCAGTTGGATATAGAGCAGTAAGGAAGAGTGATAAGGTTAAAGGCAAAATATATACCATTACTTCATAAATATAGAGAGCTTACAAGCTGTGGGGACTCAAACATTTTACAAGTTTCAACTCATTCAGGAAGGCCTTGAATTTTGAACTTGGATAATTGAATGATGCTTCCCATTTCACATGTAGCGAATAAAGGAGATGAAGAGAATAACTGAGGGTAGAGGGAGATATGTATTTGTTTTTGGGAAGTTTCTGTTGTCTACATTCCCTTTGGGTGGTGATGTCTACCATGCTGTTAGTGACACAGATCCCATGTTGAAGAGACCGATCAGGGCTAGAGATAAAAATGTATGGTTCTTTCTGTCCATGCATCAGTGCTGCTTTGTAGAACAAAAAGTGTGTGTGGGGGGAGTAAAGTTTGGAATTCTTGGAACAGAAATACTTAAGGAAAGGGATAGAATACAAAAAAATAAAGATGAGCAACAAGAAGTAAAAGGAAAATCAGGAGAAAAAAGTTAAAAAAGAGCACATTTAAAGAAAGATATTGTGGTAAAAATGCCAAGTTTTTCATTCAATCTAAGTAGGACATGGATGAAAGTAAAAAATTAGGATGTAGGTGGTAAATTTTAGGAGTACATTTTAGTTACATTAAGTGTGATAAAGTGAATGAGAAGTTGGGACAGAGGCCAAGTGGACTACTGCTTTGAGGATTTTGACATAGCAGAAGGAGCTGGAGCTGGAGGGTAAGGACCACAGTAGTATTAAGGTTTTGAAAAAAAAAAAACTTTAGCATGTAAACAGAGCAAAAGGAGCCACTGAAGATAGAGAAGCTAATGGTACAAGGTAGTGACAGAAGGTCAGTAGGGTGCAGAGTGGTTATTGATGGAGTGCAATCTTGGGGGAGGCCATAAAGTGAGAAAGCATGGTTTATGTAACAAATGCAATATCTCAGTGTTTATGGCTTCAGTGTTTGGAGTCAAGCAGCTCAGTTTTAATCCTGACTCTCTCACTTATCAGTCATGTGAACCAAGAAGTTTCTAAACTTCTATGTGCGTTAGCTTCATATCTGTCAAATGGGAATCGACTAGTACCCACTCGCCCTAACCCCAGAGTCATTGGGAGGATCAAATGAGTTAAAGTTTGTGAGAACAGGACACACTACTACTGGGTAAGTTCCTCCAAGAAGTAACTCTTATATTCAAGAGAGGAGTGCAAGGAACTACTGTGGAAAGGAACAGAATCACTGGTCTTTGTGATAAAGCAAGAATGGGAAAGGGGACAAAAAATATGCAAAGGCTACCTAACAATGAACCTATATTGTAAATACACGTGGAGCATTCTTTTATTCTTTTAATATTGTTTATAAAGTAACTTTTAAACATTCTATATCTCTAAGGAATATTAACACTCAGTTATTCGTTGCTAAGGGAAATAAATATATTTCTTCTAATTCAGAGTAACACTAACCATGACTACTTAATTTCAAAGTTTTTTAGTCTTTGTCTAGATAATGGTTCAAGGCACAGATGTCAAGAATCATGAACAACTCTTTCTATTAACTACATAGAAATATATCATACTAAAATTTCAGGTTTTTACTTCATCTCCCTGTCTGCAAAATGCAGTGATGTAATCTGGGAATTATTTCTCTGCTTTGCATGGTCCCATGCTATATATACACTCTTGGCATTTTAATAGGAAAAAAAGGCAATTTCAGAGTGAATATGACTTGAAAAGGACTCTGCCCATTGCTAAGAAAAATGGATTTCAGGATATTTCCTTCTATTGTTAGCAAACACTGCCTATTTGTTTTATTTTTAACCATTTTATTCTCACTCTCATGAAGACTACATTGAAGTCAGAGTAATGTGTTCTCTTATTTTGACTCTTCTTTTAGAGGGTTTTATAAGAAAATTATATATGATAGACTCAAGCTTTGCGTTCTTCCATTATACTGAGCATTTATAAAGGAATAATTCAGCAATGATACATACCATTGTGGTTGTATATTATGTAGGTAATGGGTAGTCTGTGTTTCAAAGTGAGTTTTTACAACTATTATCTTATGTAGTCCATGCAAGAGCAAAATACATTATGGCTACATTTCAGGTGAGAAATCTGACATGATGAAAGCAAAGAAAATTTCCCCTAAGTGAGATACCAAGGTTAGAAATGCTAAACTGTTAAAAGCTGCATTGTTCACATTGTGAAAAGCTATTCTTCAGCTATTTTTGAGAGCTTTTGTAAAGATTTACTCTTCCATGAAATCACTGAAGAAAAGGATAAACAGAACAAATTCTCACTTTTTCTATTTGTTTCTTTCATCACCACTCTAACATCTATGAAACTGCTTATGTTTAATATACAATCTGCATGCAGAAGAATGACTTCAATTTAGAGAAAACAATGATTCAATGATTTAGGAAGTTTCCTGTGTTTATTTTCTTAAAGATGAAGAGAGGTGAAAAAAATGTTAACTAATTAGATGCCTGATGCATCCTGATTGGACATAAACCAAGCAAACTCATAGTCATCTTCTATGATAAACCATCGAGAGAGCCTGTAAGACAGATTAGCTATCAGCAAAGGTAGAGAAATCAGTGCGATGATGCCACATAGAGGTTTTCCAGAGTTTGAATCTCATCAAGTTACTCTAGTCTCTTTTCTCCTGTTTCCAAATATACTTTGAATTGATAGGAGACATCATTCTCCCCGAGTAATTCTTCTAAGATCTTGGGAAATACTCTTCCAGAAGAAGAGAAGTTATATGAAACATTTTGGGACACTTGAGGATATAAGAAACCTTTTGTATGGTGTAGAATGCTTCTGAATGAGAAAAGTCTAAGTGAGAAAAAGTGGTGATTTATGCTAAAAAAGCCTCTAACCAGAGCCAATGTGTCAACAGATTTTCAATGACAGTGGAATCTCAAGAGTTGTGAGGCATGCTCTGAAATGGTATTCTGATTACATATTAGAGAATAACTCCTTACATTATATACTGACTCTCATTCTTGGAAAATTATATTCTTAAGTAAACTCTGTTTTTAGGAGGTAAAATGTGATCTAAGGTCAATATGTAATTTCAAAATTCAGATATCCATTTCAGGATAGGATTGAGTAACAGGGAACAGATTTACCATCATGCCTGAAATAACTCAAAATAGAAACCAAAACCAAACCAAAACCAAAACAAAACAGGAAACCAGGCAAAATACATGAAACGATGGTTGTCAAGATACTGAATGTCAGGCAGTGAAGGATACTGATTCTGAGAGATGGTGAGTAAATTAAGTTAGTCTAAGACTTTTCCGCTAGAGAGATTCCAAGATGTGGTACAGAGAGGACAAATTAGGTAGAACTCTGAGGTCTCCAAGAGCAGAAAAATAGTTGGTGGGAGTCATGGAAGGCTTCATAAGCTTGTGTGAGAGTACCATAGGGATGAGACCTGCATAAACAGCACACCTGCAGAGGGTCCCTTCAGCTAACGAAACTACCTGAGTCAGGGAGGGAAACACTCTTCATGCTATACAGGGCCTTGGGTGGAATACTCGGAGGAGTTTGGCTTTAACAGTGGGACAAACTTAGACCTAGACTGAACACTGTTCTGACCTGCTAAACAAAGCATAAAATCAAGATGCAAAGGAATCAAACTACTTCCAAATAACTTTAACTGAATAGCAAGGCTCAATAACATTTAAATACATGCAAAAATGTCCAGAAATCCAAAAAAGATAAAGTTCATAATCTCTTGCATCTAATCAGATTTCAGATTTTTTTCTAAAGAAAAAAATTGCAGGTGCCTGGGTGGCTCATTAAGTTGAGCACCAGACTCTTGATTTTGTCTCAGGTCAGGATTGCAGGGTTGTGGGCTGGAGCACCATGTTGGGCTCCATGCTCAGTGTGGAGTCAGCTTGAGAGTTCTCTCCCTCTGCCTCTGTCCATTCCCCTATTTTCTCTCTCCCAAATAAATAAAACCTTAAAAAAATATCAGATATTCAAAGAAGCAGGGAAATATGACTCATAATGAGGAGAAAAATCCATTGCAATCTTCCCAGAAATAACACCAGGATAGATTATTATACAAGAAAGGGTACTAAAACAATTTTTTGAGATTAAAAATACTGCAGAGGATCAACAGTAGATTAGCATTACAGCAAAATAGATTAGTGAACATAAAGACAAATAAGTAGATACTATGCAAAATGAAATGGAGGGAGAAAAGTCTTAGAAAAAAAACTAACAAAGTATCAGTGAACTGTGTGACAACTTCAAGCTGTCAAATATACATGTAATATGAGTCCTTGCAAGAAAGAAGGGTAGGAACAGAAAAAAATATTTTAAGAAATTAGTGGCCAAATTTTTTCTAAATTTGATGAAAACTGTAAAATCACAGATCCAAGAGGTTCAAAGTACTTAAAACCACAAGAAAAATGAAGGTATCTGTACCAAGTGATGTTACAATTAAATGACTTAAAAACACTGACAAATGCTTCCCCAAACAGAAGGAAAGATATTCCATACTCATGAATTGCAAGAGCATATATTGTTAACATGTCCATACTATCCAAAGCAATCTACAGATTTAATGCAATTCCTATGATGACACCAATAGCATTTTTCACAGAATTAGGACAAATAGTCCTAAAATTTGTATGGAACCATAGAGACACCAAATAACCAAAGCAATCTTAAAAAAGAAAAACAAAATTGGAGATATCGCAATCCCAGATTTCAAGATATAATACAAAGCTATAGAAACCCAAACACTATGGCACTGGCACAAAAATAGACACATAGATCAATAGAACAGAACAGAAAGCCCAGAAATGAACTCACAATTATATGGTCAATTAATCTTTGACAAAGGAGGCAAGAATATCCAATGAGAGAAAAACATTCTCTTCAACAAATGTTATTCAGAAAACTGGACAGCTACATGCAAAAGAATGAAACTGGACCACTATATTACACCATACACAAAAATAAACTCAAAATGGATTAAGGACCTACACGTGAGAACTGAAACCATAAAAATCATAGAAAAGAGCACAGGCAGCAATTTCTCTGACACTGGCCATAGCAACATTTTTCTAGATATATCTCCTGAGGCAAGGGAAACAAAAAAAAGAACAAATTATTGACACTGCATCAAAATAAATAGTCAACAAAACTAAAAGACGGGTGCCTGGGTGGCTCAGTGGGTTAAAGCCTCTGCTTTCGGCTCAGGTCATGATTTCAGCGTCCTGGGATCGAGGCCCACATCGGGCTCTCTGCTCAGCAGGGAGTCTGCCTCCTCCTCTCCCTGTCTCTCTGCCTGCCTCTCTGCCTGCCTCTCTGCCTACTTGTAATCTCTCTCTCTGTGTCAAATAAATAAATAAAATATTTAAAAACACACACACACACACACACACACACAAAAACCACTAAAAGAGAAGCTATGGAATGGGAGAAGATATTTGCAAATGACATATATGATAAAGGTATAATATCCAAAATATATACAGAACTTATACAACTCAATACCAAAGAAGGAAGCTTTGTCCCATTAAAAAATGGGCAGAGGGCGCCTGGGTGGCTCAGTTGGTTAAAGCCTCTGCCTTCGGCTCAGGTCATGATCTCAGGGTCCTGGGATCGAGGCCCGCATCGGGCTCTCTGCTCAGCAGGGAGCCTGCTTCCTCCTCTCCCTGTCTCTCTGCCTGCCTCTCTGCCTACTTGTAATCTCTCTCTCTCTGTGTCAAATAAATAAATAAAATCTTTTTTTAAAAAAAAAGATCCAATAACCCCCTAATTTACCCAAAGATTATGAAAACAGCAATTTAAGAAGATATATGCACCCCTATGTTTACTGCAANCCAATAACCCCCTAACTTACCCAAAGATTATGAAAACAGCAATTTAAGAAGATATATGCACCCCTATGTTTACTGCAACATTATTTAAAATTGCCAAATTAAGGTAGCAGTCCAATGTCTAATATACATACATTTCTAATATATAATTTATATTTATATTTATATATATAAAATAGGATATTATTCAGCTGTAGAAAAGAATGAAATATTGTCATTTGAAGCAGCACAACTGGATTGTAAAGCTAAGTGAAACAAGTCAGAGAAAGATAAATACCATATGATTTCACTCATATGTGGAATTTAAGAAACAAAACAAACAAACAAACAAAAAAAGAGACAAGCCAAAAAACAAACTCTTAACTACAAAGAACAAGCTCATGGTTACCAGGGTGGCGGTGGGTGGGGGATGGGTGAAATAAGTGAAGATTAAGCCTGCATTTATCATGATGAAAACTGAGTAATGTGTAGAATTGCTATATTGTACACCTGAAACTAATATAACACTGTATGTTAACTATACTTAATTTAAAAAAACTTAATTTAAAAAAATATAAAATCCTAAAAGCAACCAGAGTAAAATAATACACTACATAGAAAGGAACAATAATGACAGCCAATCTCTCAGTTGAAACAATGTAAGTCAGAAGGAAATTCAGTAAAGCCTTTAAAGTATTGGAGGGAAAAAACAAAACAAAACAAAACTGTCAACCTAGGTTCTAGATTGAGTTAAAATGTTTTTCAAAATTTAGAGTGAAATAAAAAGAATTTTAACACACATCAAAGCTGAATTTAATAACGAGCAGACTTGTACTACAAGGAATATCAGAGGAAGCCCTTCAGGCAGAAGGAAAATGATGTGGAAACCTGGATCTGCACAAAAGAATGAAAAACACCAAAAAATGGTGGCTATGTGAGCAAACAGAAAGACTTAATTTTCACACTATTTAATTCTCATAAAAGGCAGCTGTTTATAGTAGTAAAAACATATTGAAGAATGTAAAATATTGTTGAAATAAAACATATGACAACATGAGCACAAAGGCTTCAGATGGTAGAAATGGAAGTAACTTTAGGAAGATTGGCATACTTTATGTAAATAGGTTTATTATTTGAATTAAAGATGTACGAATACTATAAATCTTAAAACAATCACAAAAAATAACAATAAATCAGAGTTGCAGCATATAAGTAAAAAAAGGAGCTAAAATTGGAATCATTATAAAATAATTAAATATAAATAGGGAAAAGGGAAATAGGAAAAAAGAAAAATAAGATAAATAGAAAGTAAATAGCAAGGATGTTAATTTTCACACCAGTACATGTAAATGGCCTAAAACTGGCACCTAAATATAAGAGATTGTCAGATCAGGTTAATCCAAAACTCTGCTGTACACAGTCTATAAGAAACTCACTTGAAATATAAAAATGCAACTTAGTTAAAAGTAAGATAGTGAAATAAGGTGTTTCATGCTAACACTAAACCAAAAAGAGGGAGTCAGTTTCCTAGGAGGACATAGCAATTTCAAATTTTTATATGCCTAATAATCAAGCAAAATACATGAAGCAAATTGGTAGAAATGCAATGAAAAGTAGACAAATCCTTGATGAGTGTTGGAAATTTCAAGATTCGTCTCTCAATAAATGACAAAGAGAAAATCAAGAAGGACATACGCCATGTGAATAACACTGTCAATTAACTTGACTTAATTGGCATTTATAGAACACTGTACAGAAGTAGAAAGTACATTCTTTTCTTTTCTTTTTTAAGATTTCATTTATTTATTTGACAGAGAGAGAGATCAGAAATAGGCAGAGAGGCAGGCAGAGAGAGGAGGAAGCAGGCTCCCCACTGAGCAGGGAGCCTGATGTGGGACTCGATCCCAGGATCCTGAGATCATGAAATGAGCCGAAGGCAGAGGCTTTAACCCACTGAGCTACCCAGGCGCCCAAGAACATTCTTTTCAAGGGCACATCAAACATTTATCAAGATAGACCATATTCTGAGTTGCAAAACAGGTCTCAATAAATCTAACATGTTTAAAACCATACAATGCAGATTCTCTGACCACAATAGGATTAGAACAGAATATATGCAAAAGTTCCCAAATATCTGAAATGAAATAAAATATGTCTAAATAAGCTGTTAATCAAAGAATCAAAGGAAAATTTGAAAGAATTTTGAGCTGACTGGAAATGAAAGTACAACATATCAATGAATTCCGGCCCATATTTGTCTCCTGAGGCAGTACCTTAATTATCTGCATTGTAATGGCCATCTCTACAGCCTCCTCTCCCTTCATTCCCTTTCTCTTCATCAATTTTTCAGGGGTTGCCTCTCCTGTCTGTCTACAACTGCTTATAATAGTAGAAGGCGTGTGGAACATTTTCCCAAGGGGTTGGGAAAAATAAAAGAATTTGTCCATGCCAAGTTTATTGCTATGAGCTCACTAAACATACATTAATTGATTTCTCATTGACTAACTGATGGATATTCGAGTTTCTGTTACAAACTATCTCAATGCAGTATACAGAAATGATATGCAACTCATTTTCAATTCTTATCACAGCATTTGAGCCCTTTAGACTTATTTTAATTATGCAGAATGATTTGTATTGGTGATCATGTTCTACAGATAACAGTATATATCAATTTGACCTTTTAATTTTCCATTCATTCACATAGATACTAAAGAATGATAATGCTTTGTAATTGACACCTGGGCATTGTCACATCTGTTTTTATTCTCAGCAATGAAAAATGCATCATTTGCATTTAAACTATACCCATATTTTAAAAGAAATTTCCCTCTGATTTATATGATTAACTTATTTAGTGAGGCAGAAAAAAAGGTCTCAGGCATTGTGCTTAGTTACAAACAACTTGTGACCGGATAAATAGCAATTGCACATCAGTCTGCCTGACTTCCTTTATTATCTACCAGCAGGAATACATTAAAAGTCGACGCTGTTGTTACATTCATATGTACACATTTTCACAGTGTGTTACCACCTATTACAAGCTTGATGCTTAGCTTTCTGCATTACCTTTACCTGATTGACCATAGAGTTTTAAAAATAGATTTATAAAAATCATAAAGTTGCATACTTGCGGAAGCCAACTATGAATGGCAAAATGATCAAGAAAAACACAAAAATATTCAACTACATTTTATTTTAACAAAATGAGGAAGATGACAAACTGAAGACAGATCAACTGGAAAGTTTTGGAAGACCTATCATCCACTATCAGAGTACCTATCACACTACATTTTAAATATCTATTTTATTTTCTTTAAAAGAAAATTACTGGGCGCCTGGGTGGCTCAGTGGGTTAAAGCCCCTGCCTTCGGCTCAGGTCATGATCTCAGGGTCCTGGTATCGAGGCCCACATCGGGCTCTCTGCTCAGCAGGGAGCCTGCTTCCTCCTCTCTCCTCTCTCTCTGCCTACTTGTAATCTCTCTCTCTGTGTCAAATGAATAAATAAAATCTTTAAAAAAAAA
>LNAC01000627.1:784391-916691 GCA_002007465.1 Ailurus styani
TTAAAAAAAAAAAAAAACCCACTTCAATTTCTTGAAGTTATATCACACATTTGCCTTCCTCCTCATAACATTTCATGTACTATTACAGTTTCAATATTTATTGATGATCTATTTTCAATCTATTTTCAAAACACTATCTTAAATACTTTATATGCATGATCTTAATTCTTATAATAAATTCAGGATTGCGATAGCCAGAATAATGACCATTCAAGAGATGTCTCCATCTTAGTCCTCAGATCCTATGACTGTGTTATATTCCATGACAGAAGGGACTTGGCAGATCTAATTAAGTTAAAATCTTAAGGTAGGGAGATTATCCTGGGTTATTCAGGTCGGCTCAGTATAATTATGTGAACCCTGAAAAGCGGAAAATTTTCCTTGGTTGTGGTCAGTGAAGCAGATGTGACAACAGAAGAAAGGTCTGAGAAATAGGAGCTTGGGAGGGACTCCTGTTGCTGGTTCCAAGATATAGGGGTCGGACCAGAGAGAGGTCTCTATGAACTTTTTGAGCTGACATCTAGCAAGGAAACAGAGAATTTAGTTCTACAACTGCATGGAACCGAATCCTTCCAAGAACCTGGATGAATAGGAAACAGTTTCTGCTCAAGCACCTGCAGAAGGAGATGCAGTCATGCCAGAATGTTGACTTTGGTCTGGGGAGACCTGCTCCAGACTCACGACCTACAGAATATGCTGTCTTGAACAAGTCACTAGGTTTGTGATAATTGTTTTACAGCAGTAATAGGAAACTCATAAGGATTATGATGTGTTTTTTTATGTTTTCATAGATGAGAAGACTATAGCCTAATAATTTTTGTTACCATTTGGTGCAGTTAAGTGTCCAAGCTAGGATGTGAACCTAGCATACTCTGGTTTTGGTGCCCAAACCATTTTTTCTATCATAAACCTTGGTTGGTTTAAGCATTAGGTTTCTTGTATTGAATAATTTCCATCTTAGAAAGTGTGTTCTGAGAAATTTTTTTGTAGACATTGTGTACTCTGAAAAAATGACACTGATGTGTTTCATGGAGCAAGGACAATTTTAAACTCAAACATTATTTCCAGACCCTAGATGTGGCAACCGAAAAAGAAACTCACTGCCTGGAAAAAAAAAATTTATAGGAAGATTGGTTTATTAAAAGTTTTACTGCAAGAAGATTTCCCTTTTTACAGAAGAGAAAATTGAAGCCTAAGTTTGAAGCAACTTGTTCATGATCAATAAATAATTTGGCAGAGCTGGGTTTAGAATTGAAGTTTATTATAAAGCAGAGAAGTTTTCCCTTAAGAAGAGATGAGAAGATGGGAGAGGTACGGGAGATGTGTGTTGGATCGGGAACTGTTAAGATGTGGGGAGTATGTGGAATTCTGCCTGTCCCTGGGTACGCTGCATATGTCTATGCTCACTCTTAATCTAGGATAATTAAAAAGTGTTTTTCCCCCAAATTATAAAACGGATACCTGTTTTTTATTTTATTTTATTTATTTTTTTGAGAGAGAATGAACACATGAGCAGGGGCAGAGGAAGAGGAAGAAGCAGGCTCCCCTCTGATGGAGCCTGATGTGGAATTTGATCCCAGGACCCTGAGATCATGATCTGAGCCAAAGGCAAAAACTTAAAAAGAACCGTTGTAATACAACAATTATAAAATATTAAATTATAAAAAGAATGACTATGAGCCATAACTTATTGAGCTTTTTTGTTTGTGCCTTTAAATCACTCTCCACCCCTTTTCCCTTAGTTCTGTGTCCTAGGAACATGACCCTTAGCCTCTCAAATCCACTGGCTTCTGATTGGCTTCACCCAAATGGTGGAATGGGCAGGAGTTAGGAGGTTGGGAGGAGACGGAGATGGGCATGGCTGGGTCCCTCTGAGGGTCCTCCCCATGCAGCTTCCCTCTCTGAGTTCCCTGCTCTATTCCTGCTTCCTCAGGCCTAGAGGTGATAACTCCTTGCTCTTCCTAGCCTAGGGTGCTTCACTGTCCCTTGTTGGTACTGTATTTTTGTTTTGTTTTACTTACAGCTAAAAGGATGCTGCCCAATACAGCAAGAGATTCCATTAAACCCAGAAATTAATATACTCTTGATGTAAGGGTCTGAGTCAATGTATCAAGATGTACTGTGAATTAGAAAATTGAGTTGTTAGTATTCAGAGAAATAAACTGTCAGAGATGCAGAGTTATTCTGAAAGTTTTAGGTTGTATAACATATCTATTCATTTTGACCTAACAACATGAATATTAGAATAGCATTTATATGAAAGAGAAGTATTAACTAGAGAATAACCTGAAAATACCATGTATCTATCTAATGGAGCACAATGAAATACTACACTGTAGCAAATGTCCTAGCAACTAGTCCATTGCTCATGTAAAATGCTGTACTGTTTTTAAGGAAACTGGAAATTATGTCTTTTGCTGACCATTAGTTCAGGATTGTCTTGCAATCCACCATTACAAGCAATGTTCTTAATATTCTATATCCAATTAGATGTTAACAATGGTAGGAGAAGGCTATTATTTAGCAGAACCTTGGTGATTGACTAGAAAACTTCTTTCCTTGGTCAAGGCAACTGACTACTTAATTTTCTCATGTTAGACAACTATAATTGTGCATATTCTTATTACTGTCTTGTAAATTTCTTGCAAAGCTCAAAAGGAAAAGAAAAGGCATGATACCACCTCAAAAACAGGTATTCTTAAGGTAAGACACCTATGGAAGACAAGAGCTTTTGGGCTGGATTATGAATTTATGCACTGCTTTATATGAGCACCATATGGCTGTATTTTCCAGATCGGAGTCATATTATGAGTCCATAAAGAACTGCTCAGGTTGGGGTAGCGTTTGGCTGTGAGACTCTCCAGTCTATTAGGTAGGGAGATCTCAGATCAAGTCCTATTTGTCATTTTCAAGGTAGATGTTGCCAACCATACAAGTCATAAATAGAAATTTTCGAATTAAGGACTTGATAAACACACATATGTGGTTCCTTTCCAAAGCCAGGACAACCAAACTGCCAAATTCAGTCAGCTCACAGGAAATACAGAAACAGTTCCAGTCTGACTGTGCAAATGTTAGAAATTAATAAAGTTGTTTCAGGTCACTCCTCCTGTCATTTTGTTGGTTTGAATCAGTGTTACAGTTCTTCTCTGTAAACTCGCACAAATTAATTGTTACGAACCCACTCAAAACCGTGAATTTTCTTTGTGAATGATTATTGTTCCTATTAGAGAAAAGAAGCAAGCCATGATGTGACAAAGAACCCCGGCATTTAAAGTCATTCAACATGGGGCACCGGGGTGGCTGAGATGGTTAAGCGTCTGCCTTTGGCTCAGATCATGATCTCCAGGTCCTGGGATCCAGCCCCACATCGGGCTCCCAGATCAGCGGGGAGCCTGCTTCTCCCTCTCCCTCTGCCTCTCCCCATGCTTGTGTTTTCTCTCAATATCAAATAAATAAATCTTAAAAAAAATATCATTCAACAGGATGATACCAAATTCAAGATTATTTGTCCTTAAGAATAGTAGAAGCAGATAAGGATTATATACAACTTTTCCTTTTCTCTCCAGATCTCTTCCCTCATGGAAATAAAAGCCCTTCCTTCCATCTCACCATTCCTCTTTCCAGAAGTTCAGATTCACTTAGCCAAGGCCATTTTCATATTGACTTCTTTTGTCTGCAATTTTACCATTTCTTTTTCTTTTGTAAAATATAAATTGTATGATGTATATAAAAATTTCAAATGAAATTTTTCAGAAATGTTCAGATCTATGACCTTCATCTGGGAGAGCTGACATCTTTTTGCAATATTTAAATTTCTTATAAACTATTTAATTATTACATTGACTGGGAGAAGCGAAGGTACCCCTTTATCTAGGAATAACAAAATTATCATTCTACCTATCATTTTTTCTAACATAAACTAGTAGTACATCTTATATCCAGTGACTCCCTTAGGAAATTTGTGTGAACTAAGATTTGTTACTACAAACCAAAATATTATTAAAGTAGTGTACACCTAGAAAATTTTAGTTTGGACAAGGATCTGCCCAATTGATAATCAGAACATTTAAAGCTATATATTCCAAACAGAGAGTTGTGGGCGTAAGGAAACAATATTGCCTAAAATACAAAGCCAGTAAAGAAATTTTAAAAAAAATGCCTGGTACATTTTAAATTAAAGAAATTAAAAACTGCGTTTGACCTCTCTTTTATGTAATTTCTACTTTCTGGTAACTAAATCAGAAAAGAAGAAAAAAACATTAAAAAATAGTGAATGTCTGAGCTAATATTTGCATGTGTTTTGTCCCTCAATCATCTTTTAAATGGATGTACTCCCCACCTTCTTAGGCAATTTATAATGTCATTATTATATCTATATACTATAGTCTATGACAAAAAAAGTAGAACGTGATTTACAGGTAGGGAGATCAAAGAATATTTCAGAAGTGAGGGGATATGATTTAACTGAAGAGTGACAGATGATTACACCTTGCCTCAAGCCACCTATGATATTAAAAATAAATTAAATCCCTGGAAGAAAAGCAAAGCCATTCAGTTTCCACACCCGTCCGTAAGCTTGATGTTTATTACTTTTGCGCTAGCAGCTTAGAGAAATATCCTTACACAGATTGATTCTTTCAAAGCTTGAAAGAGAAGTCCTTTGTGAGGGGGGTCAGAGCAATCTTTCCTAATAGCTGAATCCTGGAATTCCTAATCTTTCTACATCCATGTCTTAAGTGTATGGTTTTCATTATTTATATAAAAGTGAGAGATTTACCTATTTTGTTTTATCTGCCAGACTTTCAAATTTATACATAATCTTATTCTAAAAATGTATACGAGAAACAGTACCTTATCAAGTACATGAAACAGGAGACAAAATTTATACATGCAATTTATACTGAAAATGGAAAAAGCCTGATATGTTCACTAGAGGAAGGATGAAAAAAGAACACTGATACTGTTTTCAAAGTTTGTCTCCTCCTCCTCCACCCCCCAAACAGGCACAATTCTTACAATTGGTTTTAGAGAAATGCAGAACATTACATAAAGACCACCGAGGAAAAAAATATATAATTTTGACTCCCTTGACAAGCTTCAGATTGGCTATAGAGGTATGTAAATTAGTCATGTGCATATGTTGATTACTTTAGGGAGATAACACAATTCTCTTTCCAATATCTTTATTTTTGTTTAGAATCTCTTTAAGCAGGAGACTAAATTTTAATTTACCTATTAGAAAGAATATATAGGATTCACCTCTTTTGGGAAAGGGAAAATAATGGCGTTAACAAGCTCAATTCAACCGAAACATATTAGGTCAACTACAGTTCTACGTATGAAAGAAACAGAGTTACTGAAGGCATGTAGTCCTCACTCCCTCGGAGCTCAGAGGGTAGAGTCAGAGCAATCATATTGTTTATCGAGTGCTACAATAATGTTGTATAGCAAACATATCTGCTGGTCAGCTGGTTATCAGCTGGTCCAAGATGGCCATGGTGGAGATAATCGGGACAATATGGTTCTACTCCAAATGTGTTTCACCCTCCAGTAGGCTAGCCTGGGCAGGTTCTCATGTCATCTCTTGTCAAAAGGCAAGAACAAATAAGCTTCCGTGTGCAAGTCCACTTCAAACCTCTGCTTGTATCATATGTGCCAATATGTTATTGGCCAAATTGATTCACGTGGTTGAACTCAGAGTCAAACTGGGCAGATATCACAAAGTAACATTGTAAAAGGAAACAGGAAAGGATAATGAATTTCAATCTAATAGTTTTTCAGTCTCATATAAAAATTGTACACAGAAATAAATCCACTGTCGTAAGTACAATATTGGAGTTGATAAGGTAGACAATACGTGTAATTCAATTTGTAAAACTATTCTGGCATTGGAAGAGTCTTTCTGGGTCACGTGATCTCAGAGGAACTGAGACATAAAGAAAATGGTCATTTCCCAAGGAGATAAGGGCATTTCGGATATTGTGAATGTATTGAAAGTGAATATAAGGAAAGAGTATAACGAGTAAGTAGAATGAAGGGACAGCATATGACAGTATGGAGTGCAGATATGGATAGCAAAGATAGCCTGAGTGTTGAGGATCTGAGTTACAGAAAAATGGGAGTTGTATCCTGGAGAGCAGACATGCCATGGTGGATAATTCTCAGGAGGGTAGGTTTTAACAGGGTGGGGAGAAGGGGAAAAGTGAGGTTCCCAGAGGACACTGGCTATATGAAAGGGGAGGGATAGATGTAAAAAGGCAGGCATGGAAGTACCCAATATAAATTCTATTGCTTCACAGTATTTTTGAGACTCAGTCTGGAAAACGGTCATTTTGAATTTTTTCCCTAGGTAATTTTCTCATGTACTGAATGATGAATACTATGCTACCTTACATAATAATTACACTTACTTCACAACTTCTACCCAAAGTTTTAATGCACTTTTTCAAGTGTATTAAAAATTCCCTTTTCTGTTTCGTACATATATGCTAACCACTAGATTGTGCAGAGCCAAAACAAAAACATAAGATTGCAAGTTAACAACAGTAACAACAACAAAACCTAGAATATTTAGACAATTGGGTTTTTTGCCTTGGTTTAACACAAATAAAACACTGTCCTAAAATAAAGCCCAAGTTAGTCTTAATAAGAAGGAGAGAAGATGAGGGAATAAAGATGCAGATCAGAAACATGGAGTGATACTTCTTGAGAAGATGGGGATGAGGGATAAGGCTAATCAAAAAGAAAATGATGACACTGATAATTTAGCTGTCACAGAAGTATGCAGAGAGTCAATCTGGTCTTCCCTGTGCTTAACAATTGCTTCTTAAAATCCACTCCTATGTGTAGACCCATGTGCACGGATGAATGTGCACACATGCATGTGCACACACACAAAAGCATACACACAGATAGTCATACAACCCATGAAATCAAAGGAAGATAACATAAATGATTTGCAAACACATGTATAGTATGCAAATTATATGCACAGGATAAAATTTGGCTTTGTGTAAAAAGAAATAGACACATTAAAGCACTAATCACATTGTATAAATATATAATAAGAATTCATCCACATTTGAGTTTATAGCCAAAATATAAAAGGACAGTACCACTTTTAGATTACTGATTTTTTTTAAAACTTAAAGTTTTGAAAATCCGTGTGTACACGTTATCAGATTTTGACGTCGAGAAACCTGAAGGGTAGAACAGTCATTTATTCATTCATCCATGTAATAATAATAAGTGAACTAAGGATTACTCACTCTGACTGTACTAAGTACCAGGGATGCCATGAAGAGTAAGTCACAGCCTCCCTTCTAGGAACTCTCTGTGGAGTAGAGAGAATAGATGCAACTAAAGGGTAGACTGCCATTTGACAAACGGACTATGAGGCGCAGGTTCCGGGAACTGTACGAAGAAAGCAGTGAGTGATTCTTTCTGCAGTTGTTCTTACTGTTGTTTGTGAGGGGTCACAGAGTGACAACTAATCTCAGAAGTAAAGGACGTGCAAAGGAGAAAGAGACACTCCAATGAGGGAGAACTTGCTTGGGTGCAAATACATAGGTGTTCCAAGGCATGAAATATTCAGAGAACTGAAATTGCTGGGAGTCGTTGAGATCATGATTGTAAGGAAAAGTAAAATTGGAGAGGGAAAGGAACCAGGGCCCCTCCTTCCTTGTGGAATTGTTGAGGTAGTAACACTCAACATAGTTGTTGCGGCCCGCGCGACAATCGACCAGGAAACCGAGGGAAAGGGGATGAGGAAAAATGAAGACCGCAAAAGGATGGGGACGGGAGGTACACCGACAGCGAATGCTGCAACAGTGTCAACTTTATTTTTCATAGCACAGAGTATATATCAGTTCATGTTTCATAGGTCAGCAAGGTCAATATTTAGGTCAAGTTCCTCACCCGTGACCAGGGTCTGGCCAGTCGTTCCTTGTTGCTTCCCCTCAGCTTCTCTCTCCTGGCCCCTGTCTAGGCCCCTGCGCCAGTCATCCTCTTCGGTTATTTTAGATTAGGTGTACACATAGGTCTAAAGAGGTACAGCAGGCAAACAAAGCTGTATTCCTCCATCAGTCAAAACAAGAGCGTTCCATTGTTCCAGTCAGTTTAAGGGGTGGTGCGGACCCTCGGTTGAGGGAGCCGAGAGCCTTTGCTCAATCGGTTAATTCCCTCTGGGCGCGAGACTCCCCACACATAGTCCACCAGCTAATGCTATGTAACTAGTGAGAGGACCACCTCCTTCAGATGGCCTCAGTTTTAAAACGCTTCTTAATTGCTTTTGCCTTTTCTCGTTCTTATTGTTTTCCTCACTAAAATAATTTAGTCATCAAATCCTGCTCATTCTTCCTTTAAATGTCTCTTGCATCTGCTGGTATAATGGATCTGAAACCTGCTATTCATTGTTCAGATGCTTCTCAGTTACCTGGGTGCAGAAGTCTCAGTGTTTGTGGGGTGGGGAGGGCAGTCCTAATTATGGTTCTTTGGGTGCAAGCAACAGAGACTGCTTCTGGATAACATAACCCAGAAGGGGATTTATTGGAAGGAATACATCAGAGTAAGTGTTAAGTGACTAGCTGGTATAAGGCAGGACCTAGGTTGGATCTGGAAGCCACAGCAGCAGGAGTTTGTATAAGTTCTCCACTGGAGGCTGACATTAATGTATTTCAGATTCAAAACTTCCCATTGGGGAGCTCTGAACAGGGAGCTAGGGAAGGCTATCTTGTGACCAGGCAGATGGCTAGCACTTTATTGACTAAACAATAAAAGCCAGATGAAACTATAAGCAGATTACAGAAGAATGTACTTCCACTCTGGGCACTCATAGTCGTTCTATGAGGACCTCAAAAAGTTTCTCTTCACTGACACTTACTTCCTCCACTACGATTTTATATTCACCCCTGCTTCCACAATAGCTCTACGCTGCATAAGTCAGTCTTTTGGCCATTGATTTTGGATTCATATCTGTTATATTTGACCGGGTTTTCATTTCAAACATGTGCTGGTGATCTGTTCCTGTATTCCTCTATGGCTCATTCCTTGTTTCTGCTCCAGCGGGATCCCTGCCCATCTGTGGACATAGCATAATCAGACACTGTCTTTTGGCGTTATACTCATTATGAAGTCATTGAATGTCATTATAGTTTATAATGGCATTTATAAGCTATAATGGTATTTATATAGCTTATATATATAATATAAATATTTAAATATTTATATGAACATATAGTTTATATATAATAGTTTTTATATTTATATATAGTTTTTTATATATTTATATATAGTTTATAAAAGTTTGTATATATAAATATAAATACATATTTATATATAGTTTATATTATATTTAGTTTAAATAGTTTATAACATAGTTTATACAGTTTATAATGGTGTTATATTCATATGAAGTCATCTGAATAGTCATTATGGAGCCACCATACCATTCCTCCCACCTGCTACCTTTTTCTCGATTCTTCTCATGCTTATCTCCAAAAAGTTCTCAGAACGCTTCCTTCCCTCTAGCTGATACATCCACTTTATTTTCCTTGTATTTGCATGACTTATTCTAGCCCCAGATAATTTATTTACATTCATCAGACCTGTAATGCCTTGTCCATAATAAATTTAATCTTTCTTCTTTTAATACTTGCTAGTAATTTAATCTACCCCCTGGTGTTGGCAGCCATGGAGTTCAAAAAGTTAATATGGTGTTAGCACTAAGATGGAAGTTCATTGTGTAATGTTGTGGTAGGAATTTCTAGTCATTACCCATATATGTCTACGAATTTCTACGGT
Organism: Ailurus styani; assembly: GCA_002007465.1. NCBI lineage: Eukaryota > Metazoa > Chordata > Mammalia > Carnivora > Ailuridae > Ailurus > Ailurus styani. Next base: position 794,196 of record LNAC01000627.1, read on the forward strand.
TACTTAAGGAAATTATCCTTCCTTATTCTTTTTTGCCTTTTTCTTGAGTAAAAAAAAAAAAAACAACAACCAAAAACCTATGAATTATTCTGGCTAATGGCTTTTTAGGCGAAATAACTTTTATCACTTGTAGGTCAATGCCTCCACCTCTCTCTTGATGATCATGGAGTCTTGACTACTGAGCTATAGCTAACAAGACAGCTACCCTTGACAGTTGGCCAGGCCTTTGGCAGACTTTGGGATAGCAGTACAGTTATCTGGCTTTCAAATACTGATATTTTGAGGCTGACATTTTAGTGCAGCCTAACCGAGTCTATATTTACTGACAAAAATATGAAACATCCATAACAGTTTCCAAATTACCTCAGTGTGTGTAACTGTGTTTTGGTCTTACCTGTTATTCATTTATGGAGGTATCATAAACGTTCAACAAATGTATACTTTAATGTACAGAAAGTTTATTATACAGCACATGGAACAGATATGCCATTGGCTGTTTGCTACTTATAAATGTTAAGTGCTAATAAAACCTATTAAAATATTTTGAGAATAATGGAAACTGTGAGTCTCCAAAGAGCAAGAGAAACCGTGATGAAGTGTCAGTGACAGCGGTGCTAGAGACAGTAAATTCACTGTATTTTTTAATAGATTTTATTTATTTATTTGACAGAGAGAGAGAGAGAGAGATTACAAGTAGGCAGAGAGGCAGGCAGAGAGAGAGCAGGAAGCAGGCTCCCTGCTGAGCAGAGATTCCCAACGCAGGGCTCGATCCCAGGACCCTGAGATCACGACCTGAGCCGAAGGCAGAGGCTCAACCCACTGAGCCACCCAGGCGCCCCAAATTCAATGTTATTACTGAAGGCTAGGCTGAGGTCAAAGAATAGGAGAAAGGAGTAGAAACTCTATCCCAAAAAACACAAGATGTTAACTTCAAAGGGATGCGTGAACTCTGATCAGAGAGATTCCCAGATTGAAGGTAGTCAGGGCTCTTTTATAAAAAAAAAAAAAATGCTGGGAAGAAAAAGTAAAAGGACTATTGCTTTACATACTCCCCCATACTTGAATGGGGAAAAGGATATTAATCAAAGGAAGTTATCAGGTAACTGTTGGGCATAACAATCATTATTTTTTAGAATAAGGAAGAGTAATTTAAATTTATTTATAATAATGAAGAAATCTGAACAAATACCTCAGCTACTGATAAATATAACATATGGAAACCAGGGAATTAGAGAGTCACTAACAAATTTAAAACCAGGAAGGTGGTTAGATAGGTAGAATGAGACAGAAGAGGGAGAGCTAGGTAGGTAGGTAGACAGACAGACAGGCAGACACATGTCTTCAAGTAATTTTTTCTCCCATTTCAAAGTGGATTTTAATGGGATATCATCACAGAAGATTTAGCCTCTCCCTCTCCAGTTTCTCCATGTGATTGTGTTGAAAGCTATATTGTTAATATGTCCAAACTCTGATTATATGTTTATACATGTGTCAGTTTTACAGAAAAAGCTGTTTCTTTTTCTAAAACTTCATTCTATTTAAGTTGTGCAACAAAAGAAAACTAATTAGCTTTGGTACAGGAGCATTAATAATTAATGCAGCTTTGTTCAGCTATTCACCCTGATAATGACTAATTCAGGGAAAGGAAGGAAAAGACAGTTTACAAGAAACAGATACCAAGGAAACATATCACTTGTGATTGTGAGAATGGATGTGATAAAATGTAAAAGTAAAAGGGAAGGAGAAAGAAGACAGAGAAGAGGAAGGGGAAAGAGGAAGAAGAAGCAGGAAAAGTCATAAAAGATATATGGTAAATTAAACAAGTTGAATCTGCCAGTCTACAACTTGATTCATTATGATTTAGCACTAGAAATGATTACAGTGATAAACTTCAGTCTTACTTTTCTGAAGGCGGCCAAAAACTCTAGTAGTGTTCATAGGGAAAACAGGAGCATTAAAAAAAAAAAAGAATTTTACTAAAAAGCCTATAAGATTAGTATGTGAGACAAAAATTAGTTACAAGTGACTTCTGCTTTATTCCAAACTGCTCTCCCAGTGGGAAATATTACTTAAAATCTTCATGGTGATTATGATTTCAATAATGGACCACCTACAAACTAATTTACCCTAGTTCAGTTACTCAAATAGATTTTCTGTTTCTCTGTTCGAATGATATTATATGAAGCTAAGCTCTTTACCTCTGGGCTGCAACAATCTTTCCAGACACATATGCTGTGACTACCCCAGACTTAAACAGCAATCGGTTCTTAGTTCCTCTGTCCACCTTCTCTCTCCTTCTGGAGCATCCTTCACTCTAACTGTGGGCTAGTTCATCTAGTTCATCTCACAGGTCTAGTTCATAAACGATCTCCTTTATGAAATTTTTCTCAGTGTGTAGAGTGAAGTTACGGGGAATAAATAAATACATAGAGTATAAGAGAGCCTTGCTGAGATCCATAATGAGACAGTTTCATAAACGGAGAAATGTGATTAATTCAAACTGTAACAATGCTGAAAAAGAAAAAGAAAGGAGAAAAAGAAATATAAAACATCCACTGCCACCACCAAGCCCCCCAGGCAGAATAACTATACTCTTGGTATGTAGTCTTCTATCATAACAATCTGGTTTGTAATACACTTTACTCTATGTTTGTTTTTACTACTACCTCATTATCTTTTTAGGGGAAAATACTGTTTGGTTTATTCATTAATTGTTAAATTTTTGCTATTCCTTTTATATGGCAGGTAGTTGTTAATAAGTATCTTTGGATTTGAATTGATCAATTCACCGTCAACTTAGGCTGAAGTTTTGCTTGCCATTGAAGATGAACAAGTCTGAAAATGTCACAGGGATTTTAGATCTATCTCAATTATTGCAAATTCCAAATATTTATTTGGGTCAAACAAAATATGAGAAGCAATGTATTTTGATAGACAAAAGGACTGATTATCAACCATACAACTTAACCATTAAGAGGTTATATCCGACCTTTCTGCAGAAGTGTCCTAACAGTGACAGAAAAAAGGCAGACTGAAGCTGACAGATGAGAAAGTGTAGATTATATTGGTGGTGTGCTATTTATAAAGCAAAGAAGAGAAAAATGACTATATCATGGGAAAGGGGTCAAGGAAAGATTTTTTATTAAGAAGCATGGTTCTGAGTATGGATGCATGCTCAGAAAGTGGATCAAATAGGATTGCATGATGAAAAAAATGAAGATTTATGGTGTAAGGTCCTGAAGAATCTGGAACCAGTGTATTAGAAGAAGGGACAGTCTTGGCTCTTTGCCGTCTCTTTCTTACACAGATAACCTTTGGCTCCAGGAGCACAGTCTTGGACCAGTAGTCAGAGATAACACCCTAGGAAGATACAAGGTATCTCTGGCTCTTTCTACATAAGCAATATTAATGGCAATTCCTAATTTCAGCATTAAGAAAGTGCCTCGGGCGCCTGGGTGGCTCAGTGGGTTAAAGCCTCTGCCTTCGGCTCAGGTCATGATCTCAGGGTCCTGGGATCAAGGCCTGCATCCGGCTCCCTGCTCAGCGGGGAGCCTGCTTCCTCCTCTCTCTCTCTGCCTGCCTCTGCCTACTTGTGATCTCTCTCTGTCAAAATAAATAAAATTAAATCTTTAAAAAAAAATTTAAAGAAAGTGCCTCGTAACTCATTTCCATTCGAAAGTAACAAAGAAATGCAGCCTTTCACTACTTAAACACATTAGGAAGGATAGCATTTTGAGAGAACAAATGTATTACAGGGACAGAAATAAAATAACCGAAGAAAGAAGGAAGGCAGGCAAAAGAGGAGAAATCATGAAGTGAAGTTGTACCAAGTTATAGAAACCCTTGCTTAATAGTGGAGAGGTTATATCAAGTGCAAGGTCATTGAAAAGAACCAATTATTTAAATAAATTATGGAATTTGGGTTGAAGAGAAGGCTGGGAAATGAAAGCCATAGTGAGTATGGAAGATAGTGTCTAGGGCATAGAGTGAACAAAGTTGAAGATGTAGAATACAGATGAAGCTGGAAAAGTGTTCCGCAGTTTTACTGAAGTATAATTTGCATACCATAAAATTCATCCAGATAAGTTTACACTTCAATGAGCTTTTGACACATTTTTTTCCCCAAAAATCCTTAAAGGCAATTAGAAAGTCTGTCCTACAGTAATACATTTGTAAAAGTCAGCTTTAGATTTTTTGCAGATACTCTTAAATGCCTAGATTTTTGTTACCTCTTACTATTTAATTAATGTATTTATTTGTATTATTTGCCTTTTTGCCGTTAAATGATGAGTTTGGTAATTTCCTTTTGCTCGTTAAATAAGTTGCTCTTTAGATCTGATTGGTTGTGGCAGTTAGAATAAAATCATGACCATGTTCTTGGAATAGTTTGCAAAGATTCTTATACTCCCTACATAATTATATCCAGAAAGGGTTTATGAGATGACACTTTGGGGAGGCGCTGTAAATGATATTAGAATTCTGAAAAGAACATTAATGTAATGATCTCCTCCTTAAAATCTTGGTAAGTCTTAATTGAGTTTTGTGGTAATTACTGTAAACTCAAGGCCCCACCCAAACTAAAAGGAAAACTGCACTTACAAACAATGGCCATTTTGATGTCGGTTAATCACACATTTCAAAGCTTTTAAAGGTTTCTGGAATAGGTTTACTGGACTTTAAGTGAAAAGAAAATACCGTATAAATATAACCTTTATTAAATTGCCATATTTTACTACTTAATTATTTTAATTTCCAAAAAGACAGGTTCACTTTTAACCAAAATTATTTCAGTTGCTGCTGTAGATTTATCATCTCAAATGATGATACACAAATTATGTATAAGCATTTCAATTATACAGACTACTTAACCACGTAATTTGACAGCCACGTCACACAATTAATCTGACAGTGAGGAGCAAGTCATCATTATTTAAATTTTTAACTTCTGAACAGTCAGAATTGTATACATTTTTTTTAACTTTTTACTTTTATAACTCTATTTTCCTATTTTATTTNATACACAAATTATGTATAAGCATTTCAATTATACAGACTACTTAACCACGTAATTTGACAGCCACGTCACACAATCTGACAGTGAGGATCAAGTCATCATTATTTAAATTTTTAACTTCTGAACAGTCAGAATTGTATACATTTTTTTTAACTTTTTACTTTTATAACTCTATTTTCCTATTTTATTTTATTTTTTTTTTNATTATGTCTATGTTATGACTAAATTTGAAGACTATCAAATACAGCACGCATTTTCATGAGAGGATAAAACTGAGTATCACACACTCATACACACAAAGTCATTCTTTTTCCCATTTTAATTATGTCTATGTTATGACTAAATTTGAAGACTATCAAATACAGCATGCATTTTCATGAGAGGATAAAACTGAGTATCACACACTCATACACACAAAGTCATTCTTTTATTGTGTCCTCATCATTTAATTCATTCAGGGGGTTCAGCTCCAAAATGACTTCCTCCAGCCTGTCTTTTGATTCTAATGAACATGCAAAGAACATGCTCATCATCTCTGGCCTCAGTCATAGACTATTCCTTTTGATCTACCTCACCACCAATTTCATTTATTCAAATGACATTTACCCATCTCCTTGTATATGCCCAGTATTTAGTTCAGCACAGCCCAAATGAGGCAGAAGGAGACCCTGCTCTGGTGAAGTTTCCCGTCTAGTGGAGCAGACAAGACACATAATCAAGGAAGGAAGAAGGAGAATTGAGATTGTTGCAATTGCCACGAAGGAAATAAATAAAGTGGTGGCAGGAGGGAATTTAGGGCCCTTCTTTTAAATGGCTGCCCAGCAAAGCTTTCTCTGAGGAGGTGATACTGAGTGGGGAACTGAATAAGATTGAGGTAAGCTCTTGAAGGGCTTGGGAAGAACATTGCAGACAAAAGGGGGAAAAAGTGTAAAGACCCTAGACAAGAGAATGTGTAGGCTCACTGGAGAACTAGGAGGAGTACCATGTAACTGTAAAGAAGTAAGCATGGAGTAGGGAGAGGAAGTGGAATTAAAAAGGAGATGCAGTTAGAAAAAGGCAAGATGATTCAGTCAGTCAGGCCCTGAAAAGGAATTTGGCTTTTATTCTGAGGTCTATGGGAATACACCTAAGTTTTCTGTTTCTCACTAAACTAGGCTTTTTTTCCCCCCACTTTTTGTGAGATTCTTTTTTTTTTTAATTTTTTTTTATTCCTCGCCCCAGGGGTACAGGTCTGTGAATCATCAGGCTTACACCTTTCACAGCACTCACCACAGCACAAAGCCTCCCCAATGTCCATAACCCATCCACCCTATCCCTACCCTCCCACCCCCCAGTAACCCTCAGTTTGTTTTGTGAGATTAAGAGTCTCTTATGGTTTGTCTCCTTCCCAACAATTATCATATGATCTTTCTGATATAAACTAGGCTTTAAGCAGGCAGGTAATATGATCTCATTTCTAACTTAAAATTCTCTAGAGTGTGTAATGGAGCACAGTAGGGGAGGTCAAGAGTGAAAGCCATGGAAACGTGCATACAGTGGTGGCCATGGCTATGCTCTAGGGAAGACAGGATCACACCTTGGGCTGGAGAGCTGGGGTAGGGAACTAGGAGAAAGTGGCTACCTTTTGCCTTCATTTTCAAGGTGAACCTCAGGGCTTCCTAATGGCTCTGATGTCACAGCAAGGAAATGAGGGAAAGGGAAAACCAAGAGAATGCTAGGTTTTTGATGACAGAAATGGTGTGTGATGTGGTTTTTTTCCTTTCCTTTTTTAACCTTATTTTTTGTTCATAGAGAAGAATATAGGAAACAACATGTTGGACAACACAAAAGTTATTCAAAACAAATATTTTGGTATTATTTGTAATTAGTAGATCTTCTCATTACAAATAACACATTTTAAAAAAGATTTTATTTATTTATTTGAGAGAGAGAGAAAAAGCACGAGAACGAGAGGGCAGAGGGAGAAGCAGGCTTCCCGCTGAGCCGAAACCCGACATGGGGCTCAATCCCAGGACCCTGAGATCATGACTTGAGTCGAAGGCAGATACTTAACTGACTGAGCCACCCAAGGGTCCCCAAATAACACATATTTTTATCTACAAACTGATGGGTCTTTTTAGCAGCAATTTTCCTTCTTAACATGCCTGTGGGACTGATAAACTCTGCTGACTTGCAGCTTGGACCGTCCCCCCCCACTTTTCTTTTTTCTCAGATATGTTATAAACTATAGTTACCTTAGATAAGATTCCTTCTGGTTTAAGATGGCCTTTTGAAACCAGAGATAGCCATCATGAATGTGTACCAGATTCACTCTGAAACCCAGGGTTTATATTTTAAGTGAAAATATACATCTTCTGGGCGCTTGGGTGGCTCAGTGGGTTAAAGCCTCTGCCTTCGGCTTAGGTCTATGATCTCAGGGTCCTGGGATCGAGGCCTGCATTGGGCTCCCTGCTCAGCCAGGAGCCTGCTTCCTCCGATCTCTCTGCCTGCCTCTCTGACTACTTGTGATCTCTCTCTGTCATATAAATAAATAAAACCTTTAAAAAAAAAGAAAATATATATCTTCTAACAAAAATTCAAGGACAACAAGGCTCTTAAAAGATGATAAAGCATCTGTGGTGTGAGTGAGAAAGCTTATCCTTTTGGCATTAACTATCTGGCAGGAGTTTAGAAGCAACCAGCTACATCTCTTTAGAGTTTAATGCCGAGTGGCAGCAAAATTGAACCAAATCAGATTTATTGGAGTGGTTCCATTAAAGTGTTAAATTTAAGTAGAAGAATCAGAATTTCTGTCAAATGGGTTTCTGGTCACAAATTAAAGCTTTGAAAAATCTAGTCCCTCTGTGTCTGCAACTTTATATGTCACTTGATTCTAAGTACCTAATTCAGTCACTTAAAACACATTTGTACAGGGAGGTTGTGTGGGGTAATGGTTAGGTCAGGGCCTGCCCGGTAGAGATACACTATCTGGGCTCACACTCTAGTTTAATTCCCTATTACCTTTATGGCGCTGGGTATATTACTTAGCCTCTCAGGGCTTGTTTCTTCAACTCTAATATGGGCATGATAATAAGATCAAACTCTTAGAGAGTTTTATAAGAACTGAATTATTTAACATGGGTAAGACAATTTTAAAAATGCATGACTGGTGTAATCTGAGAGTTGACTCTTGAACAACATGGGTGACTGGTGTAATCTGAGAGTTGACTCTTGAACAACATGGGTTTGAACTGAGCAGGTTCCCTTACATGCAGATTTCTTTTTTATAAATACAGTAGAGTACTATAAATGTGTTTTCTCTTCCTTATGATTTTCTTAATATTTTACTTTCTCCGGGTTACTTTATTGTAAGAATACAGTATTTAATTAAATACAAAATACATGTTAACCTACTGTTCATATAATCTATAAGGCCTCCAGTCAACAGCAGGCTATTAGTAAAGTTTTTGCAGAGTCAAAAGATATACGTGGATTTTCAACTATATAAGGGGTCAGCATCCCTGACCCCTGCATTGCTCAAGGGTCAATTGTATTTTCTTTTTCTCAGCTTTTTTAGTTATTCAGTCTACTGGGCAGTTCCCTACTCAATTATAAAATTCATTGACAGCACTCAATTTTATATAACTGATGAATGCCTTTAACCATGTGTAAAGGCTAAAATGACCTTAGGGGAATGCAATTTATATTATAATGGCTTAATGGAACCAATTATATTATATCAGCATAAAAAATTTTAAATAGAAAAATGTATTCACCAGTAAAAATGTCCTATATTTCATTAAGAATGTTCATATGCCAACTGTTTATTAGTCAAGATTCAAAAAATATTCACCAGTTAGTATTAAGTTTATGATTTTTAATTTAATATTCATTAATAAGTTAATTCAGGAGCAGGAAGGGCCTTTATAATATGACATTTAATTATAAAATAGCCTTAAATATAAAGCATCTAGGAACTATGTCAAACTTTTCAACAAGTGTAACTAATTAATTCTTTCTAGGGAGAAATTGTATCATCTGGTAACTCTGATTTAAAATCATGGAAAGGAAATCTCCACAGCTATGAAGACCATTTTCATTCTTTTCATATCCAATTTTCATATTCACTTAAAACACACAAAATTAATAATCAAGCATATAATGCATCATTAGCTCTGGATAGTGTCATTAATATTGTTTCAAAGGAAATGGGTTTTGATATCAAACCTAAAATCACTGGAGGATAGTTAATACATAGAAATAATAATTTTGTAGGACAATAATGCTTAAGTAATAAAACTAATCTTTTAGTTTTGAAAAGGTGATTTTGAAAAAACTATATTATATTTGAAGTCAACAATTTTTTAAAATTTTCCTTAATATTTTGTTATTTTGCTGAAACTTCATTAGTTTTAAAAGAAAGCTTATGCTTACTATAGTAAGTCAGTTTTATTACAACCACCCCATCACTAAAACAATAAAATGTGTGGGATGAGTATGATGGGAAAATTACAAAAGGTTTTATTACAATTTACTGGCTCTGTTCCTATGAGTTTTTTTTTAATAGATCATTATAAACTGTGTTGATAAGGAATAGTTGAAGCATTTCTACAATAAATAACTGGACAAAATAGATCAATAGGGAATGTTAATGGTCTAGAATGTTGTAAATTAAAATCTATTTTAGTTACAAAGCTTAAAGTTAGTAATTTAATGTATTGCACTCTCCCCGAAAAAAAAAAAAGCATATTGCATGTTATTGGAAGTTTTCTTGATACGATGTATGTAATCAATTTGACTGTCTATGTCATTTGGTTGGGACAAAAGAATGATATTACATACTTAGATAGAACTGTATTCATTTAAATATTTTTCTTGAAATAAAAATCCATAAGAATAATATATTGTTCTATACTATCAAATATAAAATGTTATTGGCACTAAGAATTATAACAAAGGCTCATTTTAAAAAAAATGAATAAATAAAAATAAAAATGTTAAATTCTCTCACTTAGCCACCCAGTTCAATTCCCAAAGGTTATCATAGTTGACAATTTAGAGCATACCATTTTAGACCTTTTCCTCACACTTATAAAAATATACGGGCTCATAAATATAAATTCATAAATGTATATATTTTTTCTTTCTTTTTTTTTTTTTAAAGATTTTATTTATTTATTTCACAGAGGGAGAGAGATCACAAGGAGGCAGAGAGGCAGGCAGAGAGAGAGAGAGGAGGAAGCAGGCTCCCCGCTGAGCAGGGAGCCCGATGCGGGGCTCGATCCCAGGACCCTGAGATCATGACCTGAGCCGAAAGCAGAGGCTTTAACCCACTGAGCCACCCAGGCGCCCCTTTTTCTTTCTTTTTAAAATATTTTTTATATATCTTTTCTTTAAAAAAATTACAACTAGATCTGTTGTCTTTCAACTTGCTTTCTTCATTAAAAGATAAATTCTCACATAGAGTTTCTTACTTTTTAATGATTGCAAGTAATCCATTGTATTGATTTCACATAATTTATGTTATCAAAGATTGACATTGAGGTATCTTGCAATATTTTACTGTTACATACAATGTTGCAGAGGCCATTTGCACAGACATTGAAGCACGAGTTGACAGTCTTTTCAGAAGTAGAATTAATCAGTAAATGGATTTGAGCATCTAAATTTTTGAGAAATACAGACAAATGGCTTTCTGAAATGGTTGGGCCAATTTACTCTCCTATCAATGTATGTGTATGAATGTGCCTGTCTTCCTCATACTCTCTGAAACAGTAGATATCATTTTTCTTTACATTTTGTCAATCTCGTTGGTCAAAGTTTGCTGTGTCATCATTGTTGGGACTTAACTTATTTAGTTGAGATGGGATCGAGTGGGCCATTTGTATTTCTATATTAGGGAATTTCTTAATTATATTCTTTATTTATCTTTCTATAGTATCCTTTTAGTCTTTTCAAATTCTAGGAACTCTTTATAAAGTGTGGCTTATCTTTTGTATTTAATATAAGCTACAAGTAATTTTCCAGATTTGTCACTTGTCCCTGAAATTTGCTTATGGAACCTTGGTATCTGTAGAGAAATGACTCTTACCCATACTTCAGTGTCAGTGTCATGTAACAGTGATATTTAAAATATATTATGAGGGGCACCTGAGGGGCTCAGTCAGTTAAGGGTCTGTCTGCCTTCAGCTCAGGTCATGATCTCAGGGTCCTGGTATAGAGCCCCAGGTAGGGTTCCCTGCTCAGCAGAGAGCCGCTTCTCCCTCTCCTTCTGCTGCTCCCCCCATTCATCCTCTCTCTCTCTGTTCCTCAAATAAATAAAATCTTAAAAAATAATGTAGTGAGACATTTATAAATATTATTAGAAAGCATAAGATTTGTGACTATATTAACTTTTATAAGATAAATAAGATCAGAGTCATAGTTATTCATATAATATTAGTCTTTCTATTTGCTCCTATATGTTTTTCTAGATACTGGGGATAAAGCAATAAAGCAGACACACAGAAACATACAGCATTCATATCACTGCCATCATAGAGGGGCCGCCTGATGGAGGAATCAAAAAAAATGATAGAAAATAAGGGAATAAAGTTACTTAAAAACAACAACAAAAAACAAATAAGTAAAAACCTAAAAGATGGGCGCCTGGGTGGCTCAGTGGGTTAAAGCCTCTGCCTTCGACTCAGGACATGATCTCAGGGTCCTGGGATCGAGGCCCGCATCGGGCTTCCTGCTCGGCGGGGAGCCTGCTTCCTCCTCTCTCTCTCTCTGCCTGCCTCTCTGCCTCCTTGTGATCTCTCTCTCTGTTTGTCAAATAAATAAATAAAATCTTTAAAAAAAAAAACAAAACAAACAAACAAAAAAACTAAGAGATTATCTTCACTGTTGATTAATGGAGATTTTAGCACATAGGTGCATTATTAAGCTATATATTAATAATTAGAAAAGACTATGAAAACTGACAAAATTTTCTTAGAAAGAAATAAATTGACATTTGTGCCATAAGGCAGAAAAGTAGTGTGTTTGATTGGGCCTACCTATATTATAAAAGAAATTTATCTAAACACATAGTTTATATAATTAAAATTATTATTAAAATTAAAATTAAATCATTTTATAAGTTTTAAGTGATTCTTCTCTACTAGTTTTTTTTTTTTACAGATTTTATTTATTTGAGAGACAGTGAGAGAGAGAGAGCATGAGAAGAGGGGAGGGGCAGAGGCAGAGGGAGAAGTGGACTGAGCATGGCGCCCGACACAGCACTTGAACCCAGGACCCTGGGACCATAACATGAGCAGAAGCCAGACACAACTGACTAAGCTACCCAGGCACCCTTCTCTACTAATTTTCTTTTTTTTTTTTTTAAAGATTTTTTTTTTTTTATTTATTTACATGACACAGAGAGAGAGAGATTACAAGTAGGCAGAGAGGCAGGCAGAGAGAGAGGAGGAAGCAGGCTCCCTGCTGAGCAGAGAGCCCGATGCGGGCCTTGATCCCAGGACCCTGGGATCATGACCTGAGCCGAAGGCAGAGGCTTTAACCCACTGAGCCACCCAGGCGCCCTAATTTTCTAAGGTATTTATCAATGTAGCTAATTATTTTTTGTTTACCACTTACTCTTGAAAGTTATTCATGTAGGCATACTATAAAAATTTAAAATGTGCCCTAAATAAATCTCACTTCTGACCTTTCACAGTTAAGTATATCTTTTGTAATAAAAGTTTTTTAAACTGTGAGATTATATATCCATAATATTTACACATTAAGTATGACTGATTATTCAGTAATTGCCACCCAGTATCAAGTACCTTCACTCACCTAGTGATAGAAATCCCAGATAATTGAATACAAATCCATAGGTAGAACTGGGAAAGCCTACTAAACAATAAATTCAAATAATAATAAATGTGATGGGGGCAAATATCAATAATACAAATGATAAGGCACATCAAAATTGGTGGGGAGAACTGATGGCATCTGTCATATAATTAAAGATAAAAAATGATAAATGAAACATTCAAAATAGCTGTCTTAATTATCTTGGTTCTCTTTCCCCATGTGCATTGTTAGCATTTCAATAAAGTCAGATAAAGAAAGTCCCCATTTTAAATATTAGAGCTGGAATGAATCTCTCTGCAAAATACTACTGAAAAATGGCTCCAAAATCCAATTGATTTATGAAAAATAATTTGTTGGACTAATAAAACTATGTGATTAGATTATTTCAATGGAAGAAAATGCTGCCAATTTTATTTATCTAGGAAACACAGGGCTGTGTTTTTCTCTGTGTATGAACATGACAAAGTGTCCTAGTTGTATGAGATGAGCCATACTGAATTATATGGTCCAGCAGCATGAAATGTCAACAGTGTAGTAGGAGTAGATGTGAGGAGAGGAAATAATTATAATCCCTACGTTGCTGATAATGATGCGTAAGTTCGAAATAAAAGATTCCCCCTCTTCAAAAGCTTTGCCTTTACTGACTTATTGGTAAAATATCTAGCAATGTCATGGAAGAATCATTTGAATATATATCTATATTAAAATATTACTATCATTGTTTTCTGTTTGGAAGTAAACCTAATTCTTATTTTAAAAGGTCTCTGAATCTCAAACTCGGATTTGGAGGATTGAAACTCTATTACCATAGGACACCAGGTAGAAATTGAAAGGGGGTGGGACACAGTCAAGGTAGTTATTTTCTATGAGGAAAGAACAAAGAGTAGTGTTCTTTTATTGGAGGTTATGTTTTGATATTCTTGGGAATCTCTCTATGTTAAATACCACTATTTTTCATGAACTGGTACTTTTTTTCTGACAGTTTTGTGAATGGTGTGTTCTTAATCTGTAAAGAAAGCTTGGTTATCTGGAGCTGTGCTTTTCAAAGTATGGTACTCTGGACAGAAAGCATGATCATCGCTGGCCAAATCCCAGACCTACTGAATGAAAATCACTCTTTGTTGGAGCCCAGCAATCCATGCAAAGGGACTTGTCATGCATATAAAATGTGAGAACTACCAGCAGATCTCTCCAATATGGTAACAGCTAGCCACATGGGCTGTTCAGTTTTGTATTTAAATAGAATAACTCTGCTTCTCAGTTATACTAGTCACATTTCAAGGGCTTAATAACCACATTTGGCTAGTGACTACCATACTGGAGAGTAAAGATACTGTTAAAAAGAAACCTCAGGCTCAGAATGGTGTCTTTCAGGCCAAGTCAACTCACCAAGGCTGAACACCTAACCCAATTGCAGTTTCAACCTGTTCCAGAATAAAGCTTAACCTGCATTCAGGAATTTGTTAATCAATACCACAAAGGTAATCTATGACAAGGACTCTCTCCATCCCCCAAACGAAGATGAGGTAATTTACCTAATAAGACTCTCCACCTTTCCACCTAAGGAAAGGTGATCTTGCTTGGAACAATCTTTCTTTTCTTTTCTTTTCTTTTTTTTTTAAGATTTTATTTATTTATTTCACAGAGGGAGAGAGATCACAAGGAGGCAGAGAGGCAGGCAGAGGGAGAGGGGGATCAGGCTCCCTGCTGAGCAGAGAGTGGGATTTGGGGCTGGATCCCAGGACCCTGAGATCATGACCTGAGCCAAAAGCAGAGGCTTTAACCCACTGAGCCACCCAGGCGCCCGGAACAATCTTTCTTTTCGTTTGCTAATAACTTTCTTGCCCCATCCTCCTTCCTATAAAAATCTTCCATTTTGTACAACTGCTTGGGGGTCCCCTCTACTTCCTAAATGAGATGCTGACTGATTCATGAATCACTTAATAAAGGTAATTAGATCTTCAAATTTACTCAGTTGAATTTCTGTTCTTGAACAATGCAGAACATTTCCATGACCATAGAGATCTCTTTTTTTTTTTAAAGATTTTATTTATTTATTTATTTGACAGAAAGAGAGCACAAGTAGGCAGAGCAACAGGCAGAGGAAGAGGGAGAAGCAGGCTCTCTGCCAAGCAGGGAGCCCAATGTGGGACTCCATCCCAGGACCCTGAGATCATGACCTGAGCCAAAGGCAGTGGCTTAACTGACTGAGCCACCCAGGTGTCCGACCATAGAGATTTCTATTGGTTAACATTACCTAGCTCATGTCCATGATCCAAACCACTGCTGAATTCATTATGCAACCTTTAATCATTCTAAAACTTTTAAGACCCTCATTCTTTTTACTTTCTTCTCTTTATTTCATTTTTGTCATGATCAGATTACTTTGGAAACCAGCGATTTAGGGGTTAAGGTATCAAAGGGAAGCAGTTTGAAAAATCTCTTTTCCAAATTTGCAAAAAGCACAAAATCCATCTAAGTAAATTGCCAAGATTCACCAGCTGCAAATAATCATTAACACTTAAAAGTGGCAGCCAAGTACAGAAAGGAAGAATCTAGAACTGAGTATAGCACTACTGAGAAAAGAAAGGCAGTTAGCTAAGTACTCCGAACTTTAATAATATTTTCCAGTTTGGAAAAAGAAGTAGTAAGAGTGCAAGTAGTTAAGCGGGAACAATTTTAAGAATGACAACAGTTCTTGGGATTGGAAAATTTTACATATCAATATAGGACTTTGGCCAAGATAAGAAAAGCCTAAAGGGATTGCTGTCTTGGGGGAGCAAAAGGGATTAAGAGTTGCCTACCTAATTAAGAGAGTTGACTCTAGTTCAAAACATTTAATATCATTTCAAAGAAGAGAACAGAGCTCCAGGCTCTGGCAAGAATTGATCTCAGCTTCATCCAAGATCTCCCCATTCATTTCCTGTCTTCCTGATCCCAGGTAGAGAAAAACAGTTTAAATTCAACATCTACCATTCAAATTATGGTTTCAAGGGAAAAACAAAGGTACTGGATAAGACGACTAAAGTATGAAGAAGAATTCATTCATATTGTATCAAAGTAAATAGAAGGTATGGACAGAGCTGCCCAATTCAAAGATTAAACAAGATTTTGCCAATTGCATGATAGCTATGCAAACATATTTAAGCAGGGATGGGGTGTGTGTTCAGGGGAACAGAACAAACAAAAGACATAAAACAAAGAAACAGAGGCCTCTGCATAAGATAAAAATAGTATAAATACAAATTCAACAAAAAGGGAAAAATACTATGGTAATAACAGCAGAATAAAAATGACCAAAACAAATTGCATATTAAAACATCTCCACTACAGAGCTAATAAATGAATGGAAGTTGTGATAAGTGAAGTCGGCCCTTGAATATCAAATTATTGGCAAGAAGGGATATAATTAGAGTAAATGCAAAAGAAGAAACAGGGAAATCAAAACAACAGAAAACGACAGATACGGAAAGGGGACAAAGAAGGATGAATATAAAGATTAACGTTGTCCTCAAAGTAGCAATCCAACAAATGGAATGGAATGTAAAATAGTACTGAGGCAAGTAATGCAAGGAAAAATTTCCTGAAATGAAGGAGCACTGAACCTGCAAACTAAATAAGCACAATAAATAAAATATCAGGAAAATTTATCGCTGAACAACTGTCAGGTACATATACATATATTCTAGTAAACTTTTTATTGAACTTCAGAGATAAGAAAAACATTTTACTATCTACAGGCAGGGATAAAAAGGCATTTGTAGGGGAGAAAAGAATAGTCTGTTTCCAGCCTTCTCCACCAAAATATTCTTTACTAAAAGACAATGTAAAACTACTTAGAAAATTCAAGAAGCAAAGTATAAATCAATTAATTCTCTTATTTCCAACTGTATTCTCATAGGGGAAAAAAGCAACAAGGAATATTCAAATATTCTGTTCCCCTTCAGGGAATACTGCAGTTATGTTCTTGGAAAAAACAAAACCAAAAACAACTCCCCCCTCCCCCGCAAAAAAAAAAAAAAAGCCCCAAGCTTCCCACTGGTGAGATTTAACAAAGAGATAAATTATGCAAAAATGGTGACACCATGGTAAAAGATGTAGTGGTAAGCTTTGAATCTATTTAAATATAACACTTAGACAAAATAGTAAGAAAATCATAGACATAGAATGCTATAAATGCTGAATAAAGCAACAAAATCAGGAGGAAACTTAAGAGAAAGAGAGAAAAAGTACTAATCATCATGTTTTTCACAGCAAAGAATCCACTGACACTATAAAAATGAAATATGTAGTTTAAATTGATCACATTTTGGGGTGCCTGGATGGCTCAGTGGGTTAAGCCTCTGCCTTCAGCTCAGGTCATGATCTCAGGGTCCTGGGATCAAGCCCCACGTTGGGCTCTCCGCTCAGCAGGGAGCCTGCTTCCTCCTCTCTCTCTGTCTGCCTCTCTGCCTACTTGTGATCTCTCTCTCTCTGTGTCAAATGAATAAATAAAATCTTTAAAAAAATAAAAATTAATTAATCACATTTAATGATTTCCATATTTTAAAGAAAAATTCCTGAGCAAGTTTTCCAGAGTTGTTATAATAAAATGTATTTATGTAAAGTTCAACAATTTAAAAAATTTGTCTTCAAATTATTTTACTTCCATTAAAATTAAGTCAAATTTACTTGGTTTATTTTAAATTTATTTTAATTTCCTAACTTAAAATTAAAAGTACTGTCATGTAAAGCAATTGACCACTAGGTTAAGAAATACTAAGTTAAAATGGGAATGAAAAGCTTATCTTAACATTTTTATGTCAACCAGAAGATATTTTCACTAGTCACTGTTCACTAGTTATTTGATGTAGAATGAATGTTTCTTCTTTGAGTATATATATATTCACTAATTGAAGTTCAAAATTTTCCTTTCAAAATAATCATACCACATTGTAGAAACCATATTTTCTACAATTTACAATTTCATTTTTTAAAGAAGAGTAACACATTAACATTAAAAATGTTTGCAAAATATTCTGAATGCAAAGCTTTCTAGATTTTTTCTTAAATCTCATCTGAATGGTTTCTAGTTGCCTCTCCCACACTAATTCTAAAAAAATTGACAACTTAGTTGTAATACATCTTTCAAAAACATTCCATTTAATTTTCATAGATATAATTCATATATTTTCAACTTCATGTTTCATCAGCTTATATAATATCTCATTAAAATAACAACTATACTCTGCATAAGTAGGTTTGGGAATAAACTTATCTAATTCTTAACAGACAGCTCAACTGGTAGGAATGTAAGCTTATGGTTGTACTAGAGAGGTACCTACAATCATGAACATCTATTGCCCCATAGACAGTCACTTAAATGGATGTCAGAGAAGACAGCCTCCACTGCACTTCTTAGAAAACACAGTGTGTAAAGCATGACCTCATCCTTTTTTTTTTTTTAAAGATTTTATTTATTTATTTGACAGAGAGAGATCACAAGTAGGCAGAGAGGCAGGTAGAGGGAGAGGGGGAAGCAGGGAGCCCGATGTGGGACTTGATCCCAGGACCCTGAGATCATGACCTGAACTGAAGGCAGAGGCTTTAACCCAATGAGCCACCCAGGCACCCCTAACACGACCTCATCCTTATAAATTACTTCTTTACTCTGTATTTCATTCTATGTATATCTATCTAGTCATTCTTCTACCTGCATATACATGGAAAGAAAGAGGTTGGAAATTATATTTACCAAAAAGCAGCACATGTGTTAATATATTCAGCACGTATTTCATTATGTTGCATTTCTAGGATAAATTCCTATCATTTGATTACTATATTTTGTTGCCATATATTATACTATATATATTTCTTTTTTTTTAAAGATTTTATTTATTTATTTGACAGAGAGAGAGAGATTACAAGCAGGCAGAGAGGCAGAGGCAGAGGCAGGCAGAGAGACAAGGAGAGGAGGAAACAGGCTCCCCGCTGAGTAGAGAGCCCGATGCGGGCCTCGATCCCAGGACGCTGAGATCATGACCTGAGCTGAAAGCAGAGGCTTTAACCCACTGAGCCACCCAGGCGCCCACTATATATATTTCTTAGTATCATTATGTATATTACCACTCATTGACTATAAAATTAAAAATAAGTAAACTAAGTCACAAACACAAACCAAAAATGCAGTGAAGAGCAAATCCTGGGGCGCATGGGTGGCTCAGTTGGTTAAGTGTCTGCCTTGGTTCAGGTCATGATCCCAGGGTTCTGGAATCGAGTCCTGCATTGGGCTCCCCGCTCAGTAGGAAGTCTGCTTCTCCCTCTGCCTCCGCCTACTGCTCCCCCTGCTTGTGCTCTCTCTCTCTGTTAAAAAAATAAATAAAATCTAAAAAAAAACAAAAAGCAAATCCTGATTGAGTTTTGGACACTGGGCAATAAGCTACAGCAGATACTCTTCTGTTGTATGATTGACATATATTGACCCCTTCTACCTTCCAGAAGAAACCTAAGATCTCTTCTCCTCCATAATGGAGCCCATGGGCTTTAGCAATTATGTTCTCCTAACCACAGTGAGTATTAAACATGGAGACGTGATTTAGACAATCCAATTGGGTTAACTCATAGAACCTTTCCTTTGTTGGAATACTAGACAGGATCACTTTTTTTCCCCCCTCAGCCTTTAGATATGTGCAAGAAAACATACAGTCCTAGCTGCTAACAGAAATCATCCTTCAGCCATTAGGAAAATCAATATAAGACAAAACTGACACTGTGGGGGAAATGTAGTCAATCTTTAATTGCATTGACTCAATAAAGCCATCAAGCCTGTAGCCCCTCATATCTCTAGATTCCTGTTACGTGAATGAATTAGTCTTTTGTGTATGTGCACATGGACTGAGTAGGATACTTAAAATACCCTTACTAAGTTCTTCATTCATTAGTCAAGAACATCAATCCTTCATACTACATAAAATACAATAATCAAATTTGTGCTTGAGTATAATTCCAAAACACTTGGGCCATGGATTTTCCACCTTTGTGAATCTTCAAAACCGAACATTAAACCTGTGAAATTCAGAGGTCTAATCAGAAGTTTCCCTAAACTTCAAATTAAGACACTCAAATTGGTTTTGAAGGTGGACCTAGCCCTATGTAAACTATTATTTGTTAGGAAAATGAATTAGAGCAAGTTCAAAGCTGATGATTCTCCAAGACAAGAACAAAACGTGAAGCTCAAGGAGTGATTCCCAACTAGCAATTAGTTGTGATTACCATCTAAATGAATCTCATTCTATGTGAGATTTTTAACAAAACAGTGAATAAACTGTGAAGAATCAATTCATCCATAGTAGCCTAACTTGGTTTTTAAGTGTTCATATGATAAATGGTATCAGTGAATCCAAGTTTGCTGGCTTGATTTTCATACTGGTTTATGATTAAACCAGAGAATGCTCCTCAATCACTTTATTACTGCAAATTATTAGTTTGAAGGTGAATGAATTACACTTGATTGTCTCAATATGAAAATTAGATATAAAAAATTGAGGAAAACTATGTTTGAAGGTTGGCTTTCTTCTTTAATAATGAGAGATTAAAAATCTAAATAGGCTGTGCCTTAGGGAAAATGAGAACTAGTCTTAAATTTTTATTCACTGACCTCTGCCTCTTTTTTCTCTATGCTTCTCATAGAATTTCATGACATCTTCCTCTCCATTTTTTTAGTGTCTACTTGCCCTCTCAAACTTCTGTTTTTTAGTCACAGTACAGTTAGTATAGTTTTGTTTAGTCACAGAAAACTAAACAAAGGTTGGCATTCATTTATATCTCTGTGTGAATCAATTTTAATGTGTTGTTTCTTCCATTGATGTTTTTACATCTAAAGCCATAGCTCTAACAATAGAGTGAAAGCCTTATTTCTTCTAAATCAGATTCAAAATATGAGTAGGTGGTAGCGGTTTTAAGAAGGGTTTTATGAAAACCCTTTCCCAAGGGACTATTAGGGGTACCATGTGGTTATAATCTAGTTCATCTTTTTGCCAAACAATAAGTAAAAAGGTAGGTAGGCTAGCAAATTAATATATGGCTGTAAAAATGCAATTTCTTAAAAGTGGCTAGTATACCATAAATTATAGTATCCAAATGTGACATCAAAATTTGAGTAAGTTTCCTTATCTTTCAAATTGAGTGTCAACTTGTGAAATTGCTGTGAGCTCTAAATGTGTTAACACAAGTAAAACCTTGGGCACAGTGTCTGACACACAGGAGTATTCAAATTCCACACTTTATTCAAATTGAATATGTATTAAGACATGAAATCTGGGTTATACTTCCAAAATGCATGTTATAAAATACAATTGTCCACTTTATAAGGATGGGTTGTCTATTGTATGCTAATGATCTCCTAAACAATCCTTCCCTTTGCTGTTCTTCAACTTTCTAGTTTGGGTTAAATGCACATTCTACATGCTAGGTTCATAGCCTGTATTTAACTCAGGCATCTGTCACATGCCTGTATACTCCATTAACTTCTGAATTCCTTGAAGGCTGGGATCCAGCTATTAGAGATCAGTAGTCTTGGGATAGGATGAAAGAGTAAACAAACTGAACCAATTTATTGCTAAATCCTAATTTAATTTGGTGTGAAATAAACAAAGCTGTATTAATATATTGATACTAAGAACCAAATTCTTGCTAATATGTATAGTTAAGAGAAAAAATGAATGTGAAGGTTTCTGGTTAGCTGCCATGGTTTTGTTTTTAGTTCTGTTTTTAAAGATTTTATTTATTTATTTGAGAGAGAGGAGTGAGATAGAGACAGCATGAGCAAGAGGAGGGGCAGTGGGAAGCAAACCCTCCCTACTCCCCCACTGCCATCCCTGCTGAGTAGGGAGACGCCACCCAGGGCTCCATCCCAGGACCCCAGGATCATGACCTGAGCCAAAGACAGACCCCTTAACTGACTGAGCCACCCAGGCACCCTTAGCTGCCATGGTTTTAAGCAAAACTCAGATACCTAGATTCTACCCTTTGTCCTAAGAAAATAATCTGATGATGATAATCCCAAGTGTTAGGAGATTAGACACTATCTGGCCTGCCTTTGATGTATCCCTACTGCCAGTTTCTCTTCAGTGTGCCAAGACAACATATAACTTCCATCAAACGCATAATGGAAAAGATTTAGTTTTAGACATAAAAATACTACCAATATAGGAAATAGTTTTCACCGTTATGGGGGGGGATGCTTTTAAAATATGGTTGAGCTACATGGGGTCTGAGCTGCTGACATATTGCTTTCATCAGTAAAGCCCTGCAGTTCAAAACCTCTAAAAAAAGTTTCCATCATTGCTTCTGTGATATAATAAGAAATATATATTTGGTCTTTGCCCTATTCCTAGCACAGAGCTTCCTTATAATTTCCTGAGTAATAAGAGTTAGCAGGGCACCTTCTGTTATTCCTAACAAACCCCTCTCAGTAATACCTGAGTTTATACTTATGAGACGATTCTTGGTGGGCTCCTAGGTAGTTCAGGGTGAGGGCTAGATACGAGAGGAAACAACTGTGACTGAAGAGTTGGAACTTTTAGCCCCACCCCCAAATCAAGGTAAGGAAGAGAGGCTGGAGGTTAATTATCAAAGGCCAATGATTTAATCAATCATGCTCATGTAATGAAACCTCCAGAAAAACCCAAACGAAGGAGTTGGGAGAGCTTCTGGGTTGGTAAATAAATATACATGTTGCAGGAGGGTGGTGTGCCCTAAATTCCTGTACATGGGAACCTTCCAGACCTCTTCCTATGTACTTCTTCATCTGGCTATCCATTATTATTCTTTAGATATCCTACATAATAAACCAATAATGATGAGTAAAGTCTTTCCCTAAGTTCTACGAGTCATTATAGCAAATAATTGAATCTCAGGAGGGAGTCATGGAAACCTTGGGTTTGTAGTCAAGTTGGACAGAAGTGTGGGTAACTTGGGAACTCTGTACTTGCAGTTAGGATCTGAAGTTGCCCCATAACTGACACATGCCTTTAAAACAAGAGTATTGTGTAGTTTGCTTTCTTAAAGAAGTAATGCATTTATTGTAATAATTCAAGGCTAATACAAGTCTGCATTACTATTTGAAAAGTGTATTACGTGAGACAAAAGTATTGAAACTAAACCTAAAATCTTTGGTGGTTTACCTGTCAGAGGATTTTATTAATTCACCAACATTAAATGAAAAAAAAAATGACTTAAGCTATGCTACTGGATATGGATATTCCAAAATTAATCATTTTGCTGTTTTATATCTCTATGCCTAAGAATATCTTACCATTTGTTTAAATGTGTCAGTTGGCCCAGCTGTTGGAGATTAACAATAAAGTGTTTGTTTAGTATGGCCCCATGAAATGAACTGCATAACAAATCTGAATGGGCCTGGTTGGCTCAGCTGTCCAGAACATGAAATTTATGAGGTCATTTCGTGGCTTCAATCATTGTTCAAATTGGAAAACCCTGCTATACAGCCACAAAACTGGTTGTATTGCCCTGACAAAGGAATAGGCAAATATTTCTAGGGACCACAAGAGTACTCTTGGGGAAAGAATCTGAATACTTGGAACAAATTCCATATAGTTCAAGAAAAAAAATGTTCACTCACATCACACAGTCTTAATGAAAAATTAGTAAATGTTGGTTTTAACACGTGAAGAATGAAAGTGTTATGAATATTTTATTATTTAATACAGTCATAAATGGCCTGGTACAAAGAAATGTATTCTATAAACAGATTGTTCATTATTTCTGGCTGTGCATAACACATAATAAATCGTTGTGAATCAGATGTGGACATGGCATAGCATCTGAATTCAGAAAACATTTCACTCTGGAATAACTCATTCAGTCACTCATCCTTCAAGAGTATATAGTGAATGCCTAATAACAGTTTCAGATGCTGCCCTACAAAGATAAAAGAAAAACATCCTTACCATCAAGCACCCTTCTTTCTAGAGGAGAGTAATAAATGCAAAAAATAATGAGATTATGAGATGCCTATTAAAACAGAAGTCTATATACAGTCCAATGGAAGTAAAGAAGGAAGGTCACCCAAGCGGATGTAGGGGAACCAGGGAAGATCTCAGCTTATGCACGAAGACTGAATCATATTTGTTTCTGTCTGCGTAGCAAGACAGGGAAGCCCATTCAGGGCAAACAGAAGAGCAGAGGTTAAGGCATAAAGACATGGAAAAACAAAAGCTCGACCATAAGATGACTTAAGGAAATGGACTAAAAGGACCCAATGCAAAAACTTGAGAGGCAACATGACATAATGAAGATTGCTTATTTGGAAAATGGCCTGAATAGTTGTTCAGGAATCAGTAATTATCACATGCTATGTGCATAAAGAATCATGTGAGACCCACTTTTAGAGATTCTTATTCAGTGTGCCTGAGTTGAGGTCCAAGAATTTGCATTTCTAATAAACTCCCAAGTGATGTTCATGCTGCTGGTCTGTGAACCATACTTTGATTAGAATTGGATTAGAGGCAAGGAAAATGCCCCTGGAATAGTGATTATGATAACCTGAAACAAAGCAGTGCCAATAAGAATAAAAAGAAGCTGAAGACATTGTAGCAGAAGGAATAACTCAGACCAATGGGCCTTAGGACGAATAGAATACGAAGCTTTGAAAACATAGAGATAATCCTTTTACCTCACTGTGATGTACAGATTTCTCAGCTTTCACTGTCTGTCCTTTTTACCCTGCATTCCCTCCTTTTTCCATTTTCCTTCTTACTTTGCTTAAACGATTAGTCATATCCATTCCTTTGCGTACACTCTCACTGCCTCGCCCCCAACCCCATATCTCACTACACTTCCTTTGATATACAGGATACCTGGTTAAAGCCAGATCCCTGATTACACTTTATCTGCACTTCACAGCTGAAGACAGATAACTTGAGAAAAGCACAAGACAGGGATGACTGAGACACTGTAATTTCCCAGTACTGACTTACACTGGCCCCACAGTGCAGTCTGGCAATCTTCCATATTCTTCTAGTTCATTCTCTCCCTCACTCTCTCACCATCTACTGTGTCCTTAGACTCTCAGCGTTAGCCTTATTCTCAGCTTCATATTCCACTGAGAACCTATAACCACTCAGCAACGAGCTCTCCCCACCTCGTCGATCCTAAGTGCATCTGTGCTCATCCCCTCTGCTGGCTTTCCTGCTTCCATGGAATGCAGCAAAAAGATGGTCATCTATGAATAAGGACATGGGCCTTCACTAGACATAAAACTTGCTGGTGCCTTGACCTTGGACTTACCAGTCTCCATAACTATGAGAAATAAATTTTTGTTATTTATTAGCTACCCAGTCTATGGCATTTTGTTATAGGGGCCCAGAGAGACTAAAACAAAGGACTAGCTTCACCTCTAAAAAACCCTGCCCTAGTTCAGCTCTGCTAGGTCTCTGCTTTATACCCTCCACTTCTCATTTATCTGTCCAGCTCTGCTGGGTCCTCAGGATTTGATCTTCAGCAAACCCCTTGTGACCAAGACTGTCAGGTTAAATCATCCCCTCACTGCTTTCTTGGAAGGCTCAGGTCAGTGCTGTGGGCTCTGAAGCTCAGCCCACCTGCTGAGGCAGCCAGGTGAGAGCTGAGGACAGCACTTTCTCTGAATTCCTTTGCTTTTTGCTGCACCAAGAACTTTAATAACTATATTTACATTGGCACAGAGCGTCAGCCTCCTTATGGAGAAAAGGGAATCTATAATGTGGTGTTTTAGTGCCGCATATAAATTTTACATCTCTGGTTGTACGTGTGTTACAAACAACCCCCCACCAACCCACTTCTTATGTATTCAATCTAACTACTGGATCTGTGGGGTTTAACTTTTTCCTTAGGGATTTTTCTCACAATAAATCCTCCTTCTTATTTTTTTTTTCAGAAAAGATGATAAACCTGGATTCCCTCAATGGTCTCTAAGTTGTGGTTTTAAATATCATTTACTAAAATAGTTTGCATATTAGTAATACATTGAAAAATTCTCACCTGAGATTTTAACTTTACTAATAAAAGACTCAATTGTTTTTAAACCGAGATGTTTTAGGAGTCTCAGGAATATTTTAACTCCAGTTTACATACTGTTTAGAAAAATGTTATTTTACTATTAAAAAAACTAAGAAATTGTGTCCATTGCCTTTTTAATAGGAAATAAGTAAATAAGTAAACAAACAAACAAACAAATAAAATCAGCGTTTTCACTTGTTAGAATCAGGCACTGTTTTAACATGTTTAATACACGGCATCTACATTAATCTTCACAACTATCCGTTTATTAACCAGACTTTGCCGATTAAGGAAATAAACACAGTGTGGTTATATGACTCCATGAAAATCCTCTAATTAGTGAAGCTATGACTTGGGCCAAATTTTTCTGTTTTTGGTCCCACATGCCTAAACACGTGGCTAGGCTGCACGCACGACATTTTCTAGAATTTTCTTTCCTATATGTTTTCAGTTATAAAGGACCACTAGAGATTCTCATGGGAGATGTGGAGAGCAGGAGTGAGGGGCAGCTCACACATGTCACTGACCCACTATCCTCTCATTGCCTGGAGACAACAGTTGTACCCACAACCACTTCCCTGTCCCCTGAATCCTTCAGCTTTCCGGACTCCTGGGACGGGTGGGCGTTTAGGTGTCATAAAGGACTCTGACCTCTGCAGATATATACATATATAGATTTTAAATAGGGACTCTATATAGACAGATTCCAAATATAGAGATCCATATATAGTTTATATAATCCATATATATCAACACATAATGTATACATATTATATTAATATATATCCATACACACACGTGCACACAGACACAAAGACAATCTCCTAGTGGCTCTGCTTCTCTGCTTGAACCCTGAATGATC
This sequence comes from Ailurus styani, assembly GCA_002007465.1. Taxonomy (NCBI): domain Eukaryota; kingdom Metazoa; phylum Chordata; class Mammalia; order Carnivora; family Ailuridae; genus Ailurus; species Ailurus styani. The sequence goes on from LNAC01000627.1 coordinate 820,928, forward strand.
CAACATTGCATTATAGACCTGATTCTTCTGGGATAATAAATGCCATATGGATCTTTATTCATTTTTTAAAGGTAAATTCTTCCTAAAGAGACTCTGTTACTCTAGCCCTTTCTGTTACAAGAATAATGAATGAATGAATGAATCTGTGAAAATCTCTGACACTTGAAGCAAACCTATTTTGTAATATATGAAATGCTACTACTTTGTTATTTTAGTACATCATAAGAAAAAGAGATCTTTCAATGAGGAGAGTCATTTATATTACTCTCATTCTCCACTTTCCTTATTGATACAACTCCAGTGAGACAAACCATAAAAGACTCTTTATCTCAGGAAACAAACTGAGGGTTACTGGGGGGTAGGAGGGTAGGGATAGGGTGGATGGGTTATGGACATTGGGGAGGGTGTGTGCTATGGTGAGTGCTGTGTGTTCTGTAAGACTGACGAATCACAGACCTGTACCCCTGGGGCAAGTAATACATTATATGTTAATAAAAAAAAAGTCAAAGTAAATCTTACATAGCCTTTCTTTTAACTGCTCAACATGTAACTTCACATGTTCCTAGATCCTTATCCTACCATAAATTCAGTTTTCTTAAGGGAACTATGAAATAAAACTTTGTTTCACATCTGTAGTGGCAGAAATCTGTTGACTTTCTTTTCCTTTATTGGGTAGGCACCATTAAGACCCTTAAACTGCCACAGTGTTCTTCTTGCACAACATTGTACTTTACCCCTTTAAATACATTTATAGCAGAATCGACAGTCCGCACATCAGCCTAAAGTGAAACAGACTTAGTCTGCACAATAATCTTAACCATTCTTCTTTAATTTGAAAGGAAAAATCTTCCCCTAACACGCTTGTATCTGTATTAACATGTACTCTCTACTCGAGACTCAAAGAACTTCCCTATTAAGGTGAGACCATGGCTATAATCTGCAGAAGGCCTCTGCAAAGTCAGGTCTGTTTCCATGACTCAAAACAGTTAAATATAACCTGAAAAGAATGAAAATCTACACATATTAGACTACCTGGAAATTTATCATCATATAGAATACATATCTTGATCTTTGATTTAAATAAAAGAATCCATACTGAAATCTTGATAGAGAGGATATATAAAATGAGTTGAAAATGAAGCCAGTATATTTTCCCCTTGCTTCTTTGCATAAGGAATCTTTGTATTTTCAATTCTTTGCGTTGGTCTGACCAACACTTAGATTTACGATCTCTACCTTCAGTGCATATGGGAAACCCGATTTGCTTCTTGCCACTTGCAGGGTTGCCACCTTGGTCCAAGTCACTCTTTCTTCACTGAACTATTAGAGTAGCCTGCCTGTTTCTCCTTCAGTCTGAACTCCACAAAGCAGCCAGGGAATACCTATTAAAGCTGGGTGGCATTGTATCACTCTTCTGTTCCAGATACTTCACCAGTGCCTGCTCATCTCACATGGAGTAAAGCCCAAGTGTTGGGCTGTGATTTACCTGTTTTTCTTGTCTCCCTCACTAGCAAATAAGCCGTAGGAGGGCAGGGGTCTTTATACATTCTGTTTGCTGCTATACTTGTGCAACTCCTGGCACACTATAGGCTCAGTAAATATGCAATGAATAAATGAATGAATTTTTAAGTGTAAGTGAACTGAGACTGACATCAGGCATAAGAAATTATGTATTTCTAAAGATGACAGCTCAACAAACATCCAAATGTTCAATGAAGCACCCAGAACAGTTTGTGGCTTTAGCTGCTTTCCTCCCTGCAAATACAATTATGCCATAACATGCAGCCAGTACCTCTTTCCTCGCATGTAAGTCTCAGGATTTGTATTTAGAGAAGGATATCACTTAAAGGAAAACTTTCTTTGACATAAAACTTTCTTATGAATAAGAAAAATGGTTCTACTATCATAAGGGCATGCATATTGAATTGAGTTTCTTTTGATGGAAGCTGAAATTTGTGTCCTTTCTTGTCAAGTTTATTCAGAAACCAGTGGCATGATTTCACACTGGCTGTTTAAAACTACAGTGCCCTTGCAACTGTGGTGAGATGTTTGCCTCCACATAAAGCAATCACACTTCCAGTGAACCTGAAATCTGGGTCTCAGTATTTCCAGGTGTTAAGTAACAGTTTCAGGAAAGCCATACTGTCCTCATGTGTAAATCTATGCAAAGATAATCCATGGATTTTTGTTTAAAGAAACAGTGTGCTTAAGGATGTTTTTAAATGCTAAGTTTGTTATACTCAGAAATATATCTTGTGACATTTTAATTCTTTCTATTATACAAATTTGTAACAGCATTGCTCAGAGGAACTTAACAAGACTCAAAGTAATTATTCTCATCCATCTCACTGAAGATATATAAATCCTACATTAAAGATTTTGCAAGTTATGAAAATATATTGTCCCTATAAAGTACATTTAGCATCAGAAGGATTCAGACGAGGCTTTGGAATAATAATGGAGAAAACCAAGTGATTTAAATTAAGGCTCAACAATAGTGCCCAGCAAATCATTTTGCTGGTCTTCAGCTCCACGTTTATGTCTCTTCCATAAGTAGATTATGCTAATAGGTGCCAAGAGATTCATATCTCCAGCAGGCTGAGAAAGCCTGTGGTTACTTTAAATTCTCTTTCTCTCAAAGGGTAGACATCATAACCTGAAGTATTTTTATTATGATTCACTTAACAAAGACGATGTGTGGCAGGTAGACTGCCTATCAATAATCTTTAGTGAGTATTCACTTTGGACAAGCTTTGTAATGTGGGTTTGGAGCAGAAAGGCAAATAAAAGAAGATGTGATCTTTCTTCTTAGATGCTTGAACTAAAAAATCACGTGTACATTCCCACTCTCCTTCCCCTAGCAACACATGAGGGACAGAATAAATTCTCATGTGGTTAAATCCCACTAACTGCAACTTATTCTTGAAACGCACACTAGGTCCTAACTCCCTACCGTCATGTTTTCTGAAGAAACGATATATGCAAAGCATACACACAAACTAATACACAAACACAAAAATAAGCCAAAAAATCCATCTTGGTAAAGGGATTTTTGACCTCTTCCCAGCATTATTTTCTCTGATCCCATTTTTTCCACGGATAAAAGTGGATAACAAGAGTACTGATGTTATACATATAGGTAGGGATTAATGTGGTAAAGGACAAAGATTATAGCATATAATCAGCACTCAATAAATAATAGTTATCAATAGTAGGAGTAGTATTCATTCAGAAGCAGCCCTCCTAATGAACTCATGAACCAGAACTGAGAACCTTTCATGTGCCAGACACTGTATTAGTGCTGGCAAAATGGAGATAAACCACACATTCTCTACCCTTAATTATTTCTCAGGTTTTTCTGAAACACATTCATTCACACACACACTCAAACACACAAACACACAGAAAAATACAAATCCATTGTGACAAATGGTCTGATTCCGTTTTACAAGGTGTTGTAAAAGCACAGAGAAAGTCATTATTTGGCAGATATCACATATTTTATGTTATTTCGATACTGTCTGCTCAAATCTAAAAAAGTAAAAAACAACAAAATAGAAAACCTTTTGTTAGAATGTTTTTATATGTTTTTTTTAATTTTTAAAGATTTTATTTATTTATTTAACAGAGAGAGATACAGTGAGAGAGGGAACACAAGCAGGGGGAGTGGGGAAGGGAGAAGCAGGCCTCCTGCTGAACAGGGAGCCTGATGCGGGGCTCGATCCCAGGACCCTGGGATCATGACCTGAGCCGAAGGCAGAAGCTTAATGACTGAGTCACCCAGGTACCCCTGTCCTTGTCTGTTTTTGATAGGATACCAACCACTGCTACCCAGTGAACCTGTTTCAGCTTCATAGCTAGAAAAACACATTGGTCAGTTACCAAGTACAGAATCTTTCTCAAACTCACCTATGCCTCAACATATGTCCACTTGACAGAAAATTACAATTCATATTGGTTATACAGATGACATTCCATTACAATGAATGTCCAGTGAGTGAATAGCATACAGTATTTTCTTAAAATGGGATTTCAGTGGAGCAGAAACTGTATGGATATAACTCATCACCACTGTGCAGAGTGTTATTATGATTGCAACTGGTTTTTCATTTAAATGGTTTTGAGGCTAGATAATGAGATTCCACCTGTATAAGCTAAAAATGCAAAATCGTGTTTTAGTTTTCTCATGGTCAGGCTACTTGAAATTAATGCATGATAAAATTGTTTATATTTTCTTAAGTGAGTAAAATTAACAGCTGTAAAAAGTATTAGCTTCACAGAGAATATTCCAATACCTTAGTTTTGCATCAGTTACACCCACAGATAACTCATCATATCTCATCCAACAAAAGAGTATACGAACAAAATACTTGCTGCACATCAAAGACACTGGATTTCTAAATGCATAGTCCTCTATTATTTATTGTAGATTTTTCTTTTAGAATTAGGCTTTTGTTAATGAGAGCCATAGTAACAACATCTTCATTTTCACTTTCCTTCTCCTTTAGAATATAAGTTCATAAAACAATAAACACCTTGTCTTTGGAAAGGCACTGAAATGCCAGCTGGCAAGGAGATGGAGTTATATATCTTCAAATAGTAGTATGAGTATTGCTTAGCACCAGACACCTGGTTAATTTTTTTTTTCCTAATTAGAAACGAGGTTACACAAAAAAAGATAACCATAATTTTTTTAAAGATTTTATTTATTTATTTATTTGACAGAGAAAGATCACAAGTAGGGGGAGAGGCAGGCAGAGAGAGAGGAGGAAGCACGCTCCCTGCTGAGCAGGGAGCCCGATGCGGGCCTCAATCCCAGGACCCTGAGATCATGACCTGAGCCGAAGGCAGAGGCTTTAACCCACTGAGCCACCCAGGCACCCAGATAACCATAATTTTAACCATAATTTAAACTGATCTGTAGCACACGCACACACTGCTGGTCTTGAACTCAGTGACAAAAAGATACATAATCTGATTTAAAATTGGGGAAAGGATCTGAATGGACATTACTTCAAAGAAGATATACGAATGGCCAATAAGCACGTGAAAAGCTGTTTGATCTCATTAGTAACAGGGAAATAGATATCAAAGCCATGATGGCATACCAGTACATACCCCTTAGAATTTTAATAGTAATAATTATGCTACAATAAAAGTAAAAGACAGCATGTGTTGATGAAGATTTGGGGAAAAAGGAATCCTCCCATACATTGTTGGTGGGAATATAAATATGGTAGCCAGTTTGGAAAAACAGTTTGGCAGTTCCTCAAAGTTTTAAAAATAGAGTTACTATAAGACCCAGCAATTCTGGGGTGCCTTTGTGGCTCAATTGCTTAGGCGGCTGCCTTCCACTCCGTTCATGGTCCTGGCGTCCTGGGATCAAGCCCCGCATCGGGCTTCCTGCTCCGCAGAGAGCCTGCTTCTCCCGCTCCCTCTGCCTGCTGCTCTGCCTACTTGTGCTCTCTCTGTATCTCTCTGTCAAATAAATAAATAAAAATCTTAAAAAAAAAAAAAAAGACCCAGCAGTTCTGTTCCCAGGTATACACCCAGGAGAAATGAAACTATATTCCAAATAAAACATATGCATAAATGTTCAAAGCAGTATTATTCATAATAATCAAAAAGTAGAAACAATACAGAATAGGTATCAACTGATACATGAATAAACAAAATATTATACACAGTAACAATGAAAAATTATGTGGCAATAAAAAGGAATGAGTATTGATATATGCTACATGGATGAACCTTGAAAACATCATGTTAAGTGAAAAGAGGCAGACACAGAAAGTCACACATTTATATGAAATATCCAGAACAGGCAGATCCATAGAAGCAGAAAGTAGATTAGTGATTATGAATATACTTATAACTCTTGGACTGTACACTTTGTTTATTTTTTTGTTAAAGATTTTTATTTTTAAGTGAACTCCACACCCAATGTGGGGCTCAAATTCACAATCCCAAGGTCAAGAGTCACATTACCAACTGAGCCAGCTGGGTGCCCTGGATTATACACCTTAAATGGGTGAATTATATGGAATGTGAATAATATCTCAAAACTTTGAAAAATAACACCCTAACTAAAAAAACAAAACAAAACAAAAAAACAAAAAACACACACACGCACAAAAAGAAACCCCAAAATACTAATCTATAGAAGTCTTTCATGAAATATTTTATTTCTATATTTTGCTTTGGTTGACCAATTCTAAAAAATCCTGATTCATACAAATAAATAGTGGCAATATGATTTGTAATTAATATACCTTTTCAATTAAATGATTCTAGAATTTGAGTTTTGTTGCTTGAAAATTCCAAAACAAATCACATTATTCGTCACAAACGCAGACTGAATCAGAGTATCCCAAATAATAAACCTTAAAATTTTCTGCAATATAGTCTTAGTAAGATGATCAATGTTTTCACTGAAAAAATAAAACAATTAAAATTAAAAAAAATTTTTTTTTAAATGATCAATGTTTTGTATTTACCTGTTGCTAAATAATCTCTTATTAATTATAATTATAGCATATACCAAAAAGTTGTGTTCAAATTTTATCTAGAACTCAATTAAGTATAACATGCGCATGCTAAAAGAGGATATTTGTCTTCATAAGTTTAGGAAGTACACATGTGGAGGTTTGATTTGGAATAATACCGATACCGAATTGCAATCTTTCTAAATAAACACGACAAACTGCACGTGCGCATGTGCACATGAACATAGATGGACGAGCAAGGAAAATTTTATTTTGAAGACTTCATATTCAGAAGACAGAAAAGTCAAACTGAGCAAAAGTCATCATATCAATAGTGCCCGATACGTTAAAGTTTGTGTTTGTAATTCATTTGAAGTTGTGCCCTTTTTGAATTATAATTTTAAATGTAATGAAAAAGATTTTATTAATGTCATTTTAAGTAAGTGCTTCCTAAGATTGCTATACTGAGCAGAAAAGTCCCATAGTGCAGACTCGGGAAACCGCTGGGCTACAGTTATGCAGATATTCCCTGCAGGTCCACAATTCCATCATTTTATTATCTTAAGAAAGATTGAATTTTCTTTTTTAAGTTTGCATAAATCATTTAAGATTCTAATGTTTTTTTTATAAAAGATTTTTGGATTGCTGGGCCCCTGGGTATTCTCTCCCAATAACCTACAGAGACGTAGGACAAAACAGCAACAACAACAAAAAACCCCCAAACCTCGACCAGCTCTACCTTGTCTCACACACTCGTAGTTTGCTTTACCTGGTACCAAAGGAAGAGGAATGACTCCTTCTATCCTTTAAGTCTCCGTTTGGGTTGCAGACACCTCCTAAAAGGCTATGCTTGACCAGAGAACCTAAGCACATGAGGCACGTCATAGCTATTCGTTGGGCAAGTTCTGTGCACCCAGATATACACCAGCAACATGATCGTTCCTCGAGGACAGTGGGTATCTTGTGCGTTTCCTATCTCACTACCCCTTCACCGACGTTGACCTCACGCACCTGTCTATACACGCACAGACGCCAAGCGCTCCTAGCATAGTGCTAATAACGTAGGAGCCTTAGGCATATGTAGGGCCAGACTGGACTTTCCCATTTGGCATGGATATTTTAGAGATCAGAGAGTTTCATACACTAATTTTACAAGGTAGGATTTTTAAGAACAGAGAAAATAGTTAATTTCCTAAAGGATTATTGTTCTAGCTGAGTCTAGAACTCAATTCTCAAATCTTATGGCTACTATACTAGCATATCCCACCATTTTTAACATAGTTTCATCTCATATGAAGACTACAGGAATGGTGTATTTATGTGTACTTGCATGGGGACGTACTACTGAATACAGAAAGTATGTTCTGTATGTGTATTTTTCTTGTAAATGCATTTATATTATTTCTATATACATATGTATGTTTATATAATGTAATTTATATATATCCACTTATATTTAAAAACTGGCCCATGGGAACTTTATCATATACAACGTACATTCATTATTTATTTACTTGATTTTATTTATTTTTTAAAAGATTTTTATTTATTTATTTGACAGAGAGAGAGATTATAAGTAGGCAGAGAGGCAGGGAAAGAGGAGGAAGCAGGCTCCCTGATGAGCAGAGACCCCAATGTAGGACTTGATTCTAGGACCCTGAGATCATGACCTGAAGGCAGAGGCTTTAACCCCCTGAGCCACCCAGGTGCCCTATTTACTTGATTTTATAATCCTCCCCAAATATCTTCTTTTTGTAGTTAATGCTTTTATTTTTTAATTTTTTTAATTTATTTTTTTCTTAACATATAATGTATTATTTGTTTTAGGGGTACAGGTCTATGATTCATCAGTCTTACACAATTTACAGCACTCACCATAGCACACACCCTCCCCAGTGTCCATAACCCAGCCACCCTATCCTTCCCCCCGCTTCCCCTCCAGCAACCCCCAGTTTGTTTCCTGAGATTAAGAGTCTCTTACGGTTTGTCCTCTTCCTGACCAAAATATCTTCTTGTGAGATGTTAGTATGTTAGTTTGGTAACTAATATGTTCATATCTCTAATCATAGTAAACTACTGATATTGATTAATATTTAAGGAATACAGTTTGATATAATAATTATTGCATGTATTTGATAAGATTGTATTAAGTCCTATAATAACGTTATATAAATAACAATTTACTTACAACAAATATTGAGACTTCAAGTGTCTGTTGGCATATTAGGGGGAAGAGAAGGTAGTATTGAAATTTATTTATCAGGTCTGCTTCCTATTCTTAATGGAAACAGAACAGTAGAAGAGATGAGTATGTAAAAACTCTAATATGAGCCAATGGGCTCAGAGCTTTAATAAGTATAAAGCAAAGTAATATAATCCAAAATAGTAATATTAATTCAGATTGGAAAAACCAGGGAAGACTTGATAAAAGTAAAAGAAGGAGATATTTGATCTGGAATAGTATAAGAAAATAAATCTCTTATTTTGTTACTCTAAAAAATGTCCTCTCGTTATTAAAACCCTTCATTTTCAGTCTAGCTTTAGGGTATTTTATAATATTTAGATTTACTTCTAATAACCTAGAGTAATTACTTATGGAAGCACCCTGGGAAATAAATGCAAAGTTGGTTGATTATGATCACTTTTTAAGCATATATAATTAAAAGTCAAAAAACCCCCCACTATTTATCAAGCACAGAGGAAACGCAATAGAAATCTGCAGGGATCGTCTTTTTATCACTCAGTTATCACATTCATTTTCTTTATAAAGTTTCCTGTACAGGAACCAGATACAATAAACATGACAATAGTATGAAGCAAATTATAAAAATGAAATACTAACTCAAATATGACTGAAGGTTTAGCTTACTTGAGCTAAACTTTGTAAAATATACGATCTCCCCTTCCTGCAAGTGTTTTGTACTAAATCTTACCTTGATTTATGATGTTGGAAACCTACGAAGGCATGCTTTCTAATACATATACTCAGTCACAGCTGAATACCTCACTAATGTACTATATTCCCTGATGAACCAACCAATTTAATAACTTTGCCAATGCCAGCTTTTGAACAAAGCAGTCCCTCATTGACATTCCAGTGCAATAGCTAATAACAATTAGATTTCATTATAGCATTGTATCTTGCTATTGTCATCCCAACAAGAGATGCTTTCCTTATAATCCATAGAATTGACATAAATGTAAATGTTAGTCCAACCCACCAAATAACTAGTCTATGGACCCTCATTACCAAATATGAGCTCACATCTGTCTCATTGTCATACATTGTTTTTCCATGTCATTTATTTTCCAGTCTTTGAAAAGCCTCCAACATTTTTCAATTTTTGAAAACTTGTCACCAATTTGGCAAAATCATTCAGGCTCTAGAGAAATGTATCTTTCTTTTGTTTGTTTGTTAATAATGTCCTTTTAGAACTTAAGTAACTAAACAGACTGCTATCTACATATTGTATGGATAGAAAATTCAGGTTTTCTTAGTACAGATGTTAGCATCTAAAAATTACTCGAAGTGCTATATTCAAAAAAATTCAAATCATTGATTCTTTGCTCACATAGAACAGCCATTTTGGCAATTTGACAATAATGACAAAAGGCTTGCAAAGATGTTGAAAGAACTAATACGCTTGAAATACATTGTTTGATGTAGACAAGATAGGGTTGAATTTATATTATTGTAGCTATCGATACCTAGGAAAGGCCACTTAAATTCAAGTGATTATCAAAGTAATGGAATGGCGTATGGATATATGAACATGTCATTCAATGGCTTTTTTCAGGATTTCCTTTAAATTACTTTAACCTTCAGATTTCTGAAAAGATGATGGACCAACACAAGTTGCTGAAATCTACTCTACAGGGAGATGCCACAGACAAACAAGGAAACTGATGGATTGCAGACACTCATATTAAAACTGTGAAAAGCCCTTTGGAGAGATTAAAGATAACTGGGTATCTACATGGGAGAAACTATGCAGTGGTCCAGTGCTGAAGCTGGGGCAGAATTCTCACATTGCTTCCTCCTTCTCCCTAACCCCCACTCATCATTGCAGTGGGTGAATCAATGCCTTTTTCCCTAACACTGAAAAAGAGAAAGCAAACAGAAATAAAAACATTAAGACCAGCCCAGCTCAAACCAGAGAGTCTGAGGGTAATACCTTAGGATGCAAACTCATGGGCCCCAACCACTAGAGCCTTTGTGAACCAAAACCTCTGAGGTGGGACTAAATTATCTGTTTTAACAAGCTTGCAAGGAAATTCTGATCAGCATTCAAGTTTAAGAAACCCAAAAGTCCAACTGGGGTGGAAAGTGGCTAACAGAGACAGATATACATCCAGCAAAATTCTCTCCTTCCATGGAAGAACAACAGTACTAGATAAGACGATTAAAAAAAAAAATCCTGAGGGGAAAAAATGGTCAATGGTGGGTGAGGAGGGAAAAATGAAAGTGGTTTAGCTCATATTTTGATGTTCTAGGCCCTTTGTTCTGAAGCATTTAACTTTCTTCCAAAAATCTCCAGAAGCAGTGTCAATATCCTTATAAAGTTAAGGAGTAATAATGTAAATATTAAGTAAAAACAATTTTAAAGAAAACCCAAAGATAAATGATGCGTGTAAGAAAAAGAAGAAATTAATTTACTGACAGGTAATATGGCCAGATGAATTCAACTAAAAAACAAACCAATAAACTGAAGCATTAAGTTCAGGAACTCTCCCAGAAGGCAAAGATAAAGAAATATAAATATTGGGTGCCTGGGTGGCTCAGTGGGTTGAGCCTCTGCCTTCGGCTCAGGTCATGATCTCAGGGTCCTGGGATCGAGGCCCGCATCAGGCCCTCTGCTCTGCAGGGAGCCTGCTTCCTCCTCTCTTTCTGCCTGCCTCTCTGCCTACTTGTGATCCGTCTCTGTCAAATAAATAAAAATAAAATCTTAAAAAAAGAATATAAATATTGAGAAAGACTATACTAAAGGGTGTTAACAAATAGGTAACAGAATGAAAGATGTATGCCATTCTGTAATCTACAAAGAATTAATATTGGTATGTGGAATACATTTCTGTGGACCAGTAAGAAACAGACAAGAAAGCTCAATTCATTCACTTAATAAACCAATATGCTTTAACAAAAATAATGAGAGAAGGTATTATAAGAGATAAAAGAATATAAGGAGAAATGTTAATATTCATTTAATAATAGTCCCAGGAGAGAAAAAATGATGAGAGGAATATTTGAGGAAATAATGACCAAGATTTTTTCAGAACTAAGACCATAGATTAAAAGTGTTCATAATATACTCTTAAAAACAAGACAGCAAGCCCCAAACGGAGACACTTATGCTAAGCCTTGTGTCTCCAAACCAGGACTTAATTAGTTTTGGCTCTCACAGAAATGAGACCTCAAATCAGTTGTCATGAATCACCTGGTCAGCACTAGTGAGGTAATTTGCCCAGTAGACCCCTGCTCTCCCTCGAAGGAAAGTGACCTTGCCACAGCAAATCCACTTTTTGCTAGTATAACTTCCTTGTCCTGTTCCCTTTTGCTTATAAACATCTTTCATTTTGTACAGCGTCTCAGAGTTTCTCTCTGTCCACCAGAAAGGATGCTGCCTGATTCATGAACTGTTGAATAAACCCAATAAGATCTTTAAAATTTGCTCAGTTAAATTTTGTTTTTTAATGAAACTGAACCATAGAGATGGGGGTGAGGGTGGGAACACTTGGGAACACAGCTAAATTAAATTTAATAACATCAAAAGCCAAAAAAATTTTCTAAAAACTTCCTGAGGGAAAATATTTACATCTACAAAGAAGTACGTGTCAGGAAAAAAAAATGACTTTGAACCTAAAATACATGTCTATCAGAATTGTCAGTTTTGAAAAATAAAGCGGTTTTCTGCATTACACAGGCTCAGAAATGTCATCTTATTAAAATCCTCTTTGAAAGGATTTTCAAGGGCGCCTGGGTGGCTCAGCGGGTTAAAGCCTCTGCCTTTGGCTCAGGTCATGATCTCAGGGTCCTGGGATCGAGGCCCACATCGGGCTCTCTGCGTGGCGGAGAGCCTGCTTCCTCCTCTCTCTCTGCCTGCCTCTCTGCCTGCCTCTCTGCCTACTTGTGACCTCTCTCTGTCTGTCAAATAAATAAATAAATAAAATTAAAAAAAAAAAAGAAAGGATTTTCAAGAAATTACTGCAGCAAAAGCAAAGAAATAGGGAGAATATGAAAAAGTAAATAACTTATAGAATTCTAATGTCAACCAAAGGAAGATAAAAATGAAAGAAAACCACAGCAGAGAGGTACACTATTTGAAAGAAGCTAACAACAATAACGACTACATAATTATAACAGAACTGAAATCCACCTCATGAATATAAAGATTGGATTTCAGATAATTTTATAAAAGATCCAGTGAAATAATATCAAGAAGAGATTCATTAATTAGAAAAAATGTATATTAGGTCAATATTATGGAAGATAATGTGATCATCTTATCAGGAAAAATAGAAGAGAAACTTGGCAACATCAAAGTAGATATTGTATTCTGATAAACCGAGCTAATGAAAAAGGAAATAATCATGGAAATATATGCAGATCTGTCAGTAGCATCAAAACACATGAAGGAACAACAGATGAACTACAAGACAAAGTTTCTTCTTAAGTTTCTTTTTTTTAAAAGATTTTAATTATTTATTTGACACACAGAGAGAGAGATCACAAGTAGGCAGAGAGGCAGGCAGAGAGAGGAGGAAGCAGGCTCCTTGTCAAACAGGGAGCCCGATGTGGGCCTCGATCCCAGGACCCTGAGATCATGACCTGAGCCAAAGGCAGAGGCTTTAACCCACTGAGCCACCCAGGCTTCTTCTTAAATTTCACCTGAATATTTGGATACTCTTAGTAAATGATTGAATGAATAGACAAAAATCATGCAATACATTTGAACACTTAGATGCACTGTTCATATTCTTCATATTCTTTGAAAAACACAACTTCCCAGAATGGGGACAAGAAATGGAACGTCTGAATATTCCTGGGTTTGTTTAAGAAATCTAATTTACATTTAAAAGTCTTCCCAGTAAGAAAATTACCTTCTAAGTCTTCATTGGCAAATCATTCTAAACTTTTAAGGAAGAAACAATAGCAATTCTATGTAACCTTTACAGCAAAAGAAAGGAGGAAACACTTGCCAACACATTGATCAGGCCAGGGAAAGCCAGTCCCTTATAAGACCCTCAAAAGACATGACGAGACAATCCCCTAAGTCTCACTGACACAGAGACAAACAAAACAGAACACTTAACCAAATGTTAGCAAACGAAATCCATCAATATTCAAGAAAGTGAATAAAACATGAATTTATTCCAGGAATTTAAGGTTGGTTTAACACTCAAACATCAAAACTGGATTGGGGGCACAGGAGTTTTGAATTTACCTAAGTAAGTGAATGAACTCTTGATTTAAACACTGGATAAGACTAATCCCCAAATACAAATCTAATGAAATATCCAGTAGTTATTAAACTTCCTTCAACCTGAACATCTATTGTACAGTGTGAAGGCCTAGACCAAGTAGTATACATAAAAGTGCCTAGTAAAAACCTGTGTGGCATACAGTGGCAGCCATTATTGCATTATACATTTCCAGTGGAAAGAGGAGCACGTGTAAGGCCATGTGAAGGCTCCAGAAACTTTCAGGTCATGAGATAAATGATTCCTGGTACAAAGTATCATGCCCATTTGTTTCCCATGGTTGAGTAACAAGAAATATAATTTAAGAAACAGTAAGGAAAGGAATGCCTCAAGTATAGAGCAAAAAATAGGGATACAAACAATAATGAATTTAAAAAATGAGGTATAGATATCTAACAATTTTGTGAGGCAAATTTGGATATCAGAGAAAGAGAAGTGTTAATGAAATTGAAGTACTGTTAAGCTCCTGTCAAAGTAGACAAGTAATCAAAACCAGTAATAGTTAAAGTGGAATTGGAACTATATACACTACTGTATACATACCACTATCCTAGTGTGATAATGAATCACATTATTAACAGTAGAGTGTCGAGAAATGTGATTATAAATTGTATTATTAATAATACCAAGAAAATAATCTTTTCCCCAAATGTACATATTCAGGGGAAAGCAAATTGCCATTCTGTGTCCAAGAATATTTTTTAATGCACAAACACAAAACAGTCTTCTCATAGAAAACTAATCAACAGAAAATGAAATTAATAAGAATTTTATACCCTAAAATGTTTATTACAGAACTATGTCATGTTAATAAAAAGATAAGTAAATAAATCATAGCATGTGAGCACAATGAAATATTGTACACTCATAACATCTTATGTTGAAAGCAAAACAGTAAAATGGGGAAATATTTGTGTTATAAAGTTTTATTGTAACCAGAGTGGGGGAATTTTCCACATATTATGGTCTTAGCCATTTTAAGAAACAATGAAAGGAAATACAGCAACACCTTGGTGATAATTTTCTCTGGAGGGATGGCTGATTTTTAAAATCTTTTCCAGAACTTCTATATTTTCTGTTGTATTCATGATTTAAGTTGTGTTTAAAAAAAAGCTTATTTTAGAGTGTGAAAGAAAATAATTACTTGAATTTACCTCAATTATTTTCCTAACTTTGAGGAAACAAACCTTACTATGATATTTCAAAATCTAAATGCCCATGAAAGACCTGTCTCTAGAGTATACAATTTGTATTACACAGACCAGGAAGGATACATGTGTGTCCATGTATTTACAGTAAAAGAGATTGACCAGAGCCACAGATGTAAAAGCTGCATGAGGGGTCAGTTAATTTAGAAAAGTCTGTGGAAAATAATGCTGAGATTGGAGCATAAAAGAGCACAGTGACCACAGCATCAGGGCCCAAGTTAGCTGTAGAGGTATACTGACAAGCCAAACAACAATTTTGAAGAATAGCCAATTGATTAATCTAATCAAAAGATTTAGCTCATTTTTCCTGGTCTCAATCCTCTAACCTCCTTCCCCCCATGGAACTGACCAACTAAACTGGTCAAAACAATTAACAGTGGTGTAGCAATATCATAATCTTTGATCTGACAAAATGCTTAGAACCAAGGTTATCTGAGTTACGTTTCTCTATATGGATTGCATGTTGTCTCCAAAGCTTTTCTGTAAAGATCTTTCTAGAATCCTCCCACTTCCCAGCTCCCTCATAGAGGTCATCATAGGTATAGCAGAATAAACACAAACTTAATAACTAATGCCAGCTAGGGAATGTGCCTTTTCAGTAGCTAGAGTTGTGTTTATCAACATTGAGTCTATTACTTGGCAATAGATGGTAAGAGTCTATTACTATAGATGGTAAGTGCTTGACAGCTATTTATCATCTGTTAAGAGTGTATTTTCATGACACTGAATGAATCTCAAGAATTTAGCATCTGGAATAATATAATACAGCAACTTTTAGGACCACTGACCCATATTCTCCCCGGATTCAGAGATCAAGAATTATCTGGAGTATCATGAAAGGCTACAGACATTTTAAATAATATTCGTAGCCTTATGATTTGTGTATCCCCTATGCTGTAATACCTAGAAAATAATCGTTTCCCTCACTTGGCAACAATCAAGGAATAACTATTTTCCTGGGAACATGTGGTTCGTTTATGGAATGAACTGTGATTGCTCATGGAGAGGCCACGTTGGGAGCTGTTTGGTGTTTAGATTTGAGAACTGAATGATGTCTAATTGACACAAACAGGAGCTCAGAAGCAATAAAGAAAAACTGAACCTTTCCGGAAATACCCTGAAGTAGACAGTTGACAACAGGATGGGTGCCAAACCAGGTGGAACCCTTAGAGACTGGAGTCATGTCCGCTCATCCTTTGTTGGCACACACAGCACAGGTGTCATTAATGCTTTTCAGCAAAGCAGCTTTACATTTGGTTAAGAAAAAAGAGCAAATTTTTGGATTCCCATTTAGCATGTTTACAATTAAACCTTCTTCAAGTGGTGGATAAAGAAAGTTCCCAGAAAAAAAGTATCTAGTAACGTGATTTAGCAATGAGGGCACGTGGCCTTGCCTGGGGATTACGGCTGGATTGTTCAACTGACAATAGTCTCATTGTAATATACAAGCAATGGTCACATGAATAAGGATGTAAGCATCTAGAGAATGTAATTAGTGACTTAGGAGATATATTTAAGGAAAAATTACAGCTTTTAATCATTTTAAGAGTCCAGAGACTCGAAGGCACAAGCAGAATAAAATGTGTGTGTGGCACAGAAGTAAACACAAGTCATAGTAATGCACAATACTGTTAACGTAATGGCTTGGCTGTCTTGGCAGTTCAGTTTATCACTTACTGCTATGTTATCAAGCCCTGACATTTTAATTTCTTTTCTACCTAATTGATATTCCCTTAACACAAGGTAAAGACAAAATTTCATACCTTGATCTGGGGTTTGCTATACCACTTATTGGCTGAACCAATGCAAATATGCAAGGATCTCATTAAAACATCACTTCTTCTGAGTGGTCTCTGGTGGAGATCCTGATATTTAGATGTAAACTGACTGTCACAACACTTACTGCTCAAGCTCACAAAAATGTTCATTTCAGGCCAGTCTGTTTTCAGAAGTCTATGGCTGTCAAATCTTGTATCTTTGTCTCTCTCTGATCCCTAGAGCAGATGTACTCTGTTTGCTCTTATAATAAAACATGTGTCTGGCCTCTAAATGATTACTGTATCAGCTGGAACACAAGGAGACAGAAAATCCGAGGGGTTGTGTGTCAAAGAACAGTTTAAGCTTCTTGGTGAAAGAGGGTAATTTCTGAGAGTTTCACAGTGTAATAGTTACAGGCTTGATCCACAAAGGATAGTACTAGATTGTGCATTAACCTTTTGATTATTCGTGCTTCTAGAAGGAAGGCATTTCAGAACTCATTGTTTACACATATGTTACAAATGTTTACCCAACTGCCAGGGATTAAAATAAGCTTAAATAAATTGGCAGAACACATAGGCAAGGTAAGTAATTAAATGTCACAAGAGACCATTGGTAAATCTTTACATGGGCGCCAATTAGAATATATTGGATATATATCCAATTCTGTAATCCACTATAGAACCACATACCTCAATGTATGCAATAACGCATTCCAGAAAACTCTGCTATGAGTTACATTTCATATATAAAGTAAAATATTGATTTCACTAAGAATGATCTGGTGTTATGGCCTGAATATTTGTGCCCACCTCCAACACTTACATTCATGTGTTGAAACCCTAACATCCAACATGGCTATGTTTAGAGATGGTACCTCCAAGGAAGTAATTCAAGTTAAATGAAATCATAAGTTTGGGGTCCTGATGCTATAGGACTGATGTCCTTGAAAAAAGACACACGAGGGAGCTCCCTCCCTCTCTCTCCATGTACATTCATGGAGGAAAACCCACGTGAGGCACAGCGAGAGAGGATGTCCTTCTGCAAGCCAGGAAGAGAGCTCTAGAAATCAGCCATGCTGGTGTCCTGGTCTTGTGCTTCCAGCCTCCAGAACAGTGGCAAAATAAATTTCTGCTTTTCTAGTTACCCAGTCTGTGGTGTGGTGGTTGTTACTAACACATCAGGTAGAGACATAGATGTAGTTAAGGTATTTTGTAAAGTTGATAATCAACTCCAGAGCAGAGCCGGGGGGTGGGAAATACAGAAATTATTCTAAGATAATTAAACACACATTCCAGGGCCTTTATATAACACCAGCAGGACAGAGTCAAATACTTTTCTTCAAAATTAAAAGGGGAGTCTGAATTAGATTAAATGCTAATGTATCTGTGTTGAAATTTATTATGGATTTTATCCATATGAGGTTCATCTTTCATTACCTTTATAAATAGCATCTTGGATGTAGCACAAATTGTTCAAATGTATTATAAAAGAGAAATAAGTTAGGGTTTACACTAAATGGTATTCTCGTGCATTATGGAGTTGAAATATTTTAAACAGTGTGAAATGGGTGCCAGAATAGACTGACAGCAATTATACAATGTAGAAAATGGAGGGAAAAACAAGTGTAGAAATAATTCAGTATATGATAAAGGTAGGACACAAATTAGAATAAGTAAAACTATTTTTAAATCGGTACTGAGAGAAATGCATAATTATTTCCTAACATGAACAAAAGGATGAATGGATCATTTACTGCAAGACATTCTAGAAGGATTAAAAGTACACACTACACATATCTATTTATATACACACACCGACATGCATGGAAATTTATATCCTATATATGAAGCTACAAGAGAATGAAAAAGTAAATGAATATATAGTTATCTGAACTTGGATTAGGAAAGGCATGCATAATGTCAAAATCAAGAGCCCCAAATGAAATGATTGATAGCTTTGATTAAATAAAGAGTTCTTTTTTTTTAAATCATAAAAGATTTTTTTAAAAGCATAAGAGGGAAAAAGCATGATGAGAGGGAAAAAGGGATAATAAACTTACCCAACATAAGGATCTCATACAAATTAATGAGTTAGAAAAATTACTCCCCCTTGCAAAAAAAGTGTGTGGGGTTGCAAAGGCAGTTCTCAAAAGCAATAACTAGAGAAATACCTAGAGAAAAAATATTCAAAGTCACTGCTCTTAATCATGCAAATTGAACAACGAGGCACAAATTTTGCCTAAAAAATCAGCATTTAAATATGTTTATCAATAATCGTGTTAATGGATACAAGTAATTCCATGCATTTTCGGTAAGCTGCCATCATTTTTCTGAAGAGAAATTCAGAATCATATAATCACCTTTTAACTCAGAAAACTACTTCTAGTTACTTGAGAAATAATCATGTTTTATTATGTGATAGAGAAGGGTTTATATTATACAGAAGAAGTAAGCTCTGTCCACACCCCTGGAAGGTGACCAGAGGTGTGTACAAAATTCTATGTACAAAATATTTATGGTGTTATTATAAATAATGGGAAAACATATGGAAACAAAGGATTTCTGCTAAGCAATTTCTTATACCCATTAATAGTGAGCATTTTTAATAATATTTTAATATGATATGTAAAATATACACAAATATATTCATATACAGAAAAAATAATGTATATATGTAAAATATATACATTATATTAACAGAAAAACATATTAAAGTAGTATGTAAATATAAAACTAATTTTGTTACCAATAGAGCTGATAGAGCAAGATATCTCTAGCTCACCTCTATCTGTAAATTATGAGTGGTAACTGGCTAGGATTGAGATAGACCACAGCACTGAATGTTGGCATGATGTGTGGTTTTATTTACTTTTCTATACTGCTCAGTATTTTACAATTTTTCCAAAATGGATATTTATTACTTATATTAACAGAATTGACTTGGAATTAATATTCTCTTAATCTAAAGGCCCTCTCCCCACATCCCCTGTGGAAGAAACACACAATTTTGTGCCAAGTTCCTCTTTTTACTGACTGTCTGAAATTAGACTGTGCAGTAGTTCTCATCCCTGGCTGTCTATTAGAAACACTCAGGGAGTTTTTAGAAAATACTTATGCCTGGGGAGCTTTACTCCTAGAGATTCTGAGTTAATTATTCTGGGATATTGATGTTTTTTATAAGCCCCTTAGATATTTCTAATATGAAGCCCAGAGGTTCCCCAACTTGCTTCTTCATAAGATTCACTGGAGGTCTTATTTAAAATATGGATTCCCAGACCACATTATTTGGAAATCTTCAGATAGCTGGCCTAGAGTTGGGACTTACACACACACACACACACACACACACACACACACACACACACACACACACACACAGTTAAACAACTCAGGTGATTACCTCCGATCTGCAAAGTTTGTTTGGGAATGGCTAAATTTGTTTATTCCTTCAAGCCAGGGACCAGATTGTAATCACAAAGTGCCTATTAAGAATTACTAACTTTAAATGACACTACTGTGGAAAGACAATTCTATGAAGGGATAACAAGTCTTATCTGTAATTCTGATTAATTGAAATTGCAGGGTGAGGGTACCACTTACACATAACATGGCTCAATACAAATTCAATAGTGCATATATTTAAGTGCCTCATGGACATGTTAAGTGCTAAAGACATTGAGAGAGAGTGTGGGTGTGGACTCTGAGCTGGAGGGAAGTGGTTTCAGTAAAACGGTGGTAGATATGGACCTTTACAGATGAATGAGGGTGAGTCGGGCTTAAAAGAACGAGGGGATCTTTCTTTTCAACAAGAGGGAAGAATGAGCAAAGAGCAAGCAAAGTGGCATATTGATTAGGATAGTAGGGAGACAAAACAATGGATTGTAACCAGAGTAGAGGGACTACAAGGAGAGGCAGAACAGTGGGATGATGAGGGGATAAATGACATGATTAGAAGACTGTAGTTTAAAAAAAAAAATCCCTGTAACTTAAGTATTCGTGGTAGATTTACCTCACTCATTAGTGAATCTCCAAAATCTGTGCCAGTAATTGGCACTTGTTAAAGACTCCAAAAAATGTCTTTACATGAATGAACATGATTATAATGATAACGTGATAATTTATCAGTTGTTTAGGACTAATGGAAAAATGCATTAAAGTATTATTTTGTAAGAGCTTAGAGAAAAGATGTTTGCAATATGAAAATAACTGCCGGGCTACTTTCCCCTATCCTAGCCCACTGTCTCACTAACCGTCCCCAGACCGCCCACCACTAGAGGGCGCCAGCGTCCGCTACAGGAAGGGCCTCTAAGGGCCTCTCCTCTGTGTTGTCTTCTATACTCGATCAAGCTCCAGCTTGTGAGGACTGGAAAGCGAGTTGCCCTTTGTAAGGTCAACCTAACAAATACATTTTAAAAAAGCAAAGTCCTTGTATAAATGGATAAGAACACAGTAGCTAAGTTAATGTGTTTGTACTGGACTCCAGGAAGACCCAGGACGGCATGGGAGGTTTCACTGCCACAGTTATCCTTACGTCTTGATGGTGTAGTTTGGAAAAATAATAGCAGCACTAGGCAGAACTTCTCAGTTTTGTTTGAGAATAAAAGCAGCTTGTTCATAGTAGGAGGGAAGGGGGAGCAGTTTGATGGTACATTTTCTTCTTCGAGTGCCGCGGTTCTCAAAGTGTGCCCAGGGACAAACAGAATCAGCCTGACCTGAGAATTCTTAAAAACAGAAAGTCTCAGCTCTCTGTCTGGATCTACGAACTGACAAAGTCGGGGTACATGACCCAGCAACCTGGGTAAACGGCCCTCCAGGCAATTCTGATGCAGAATCAAGTTCGAACACTCCTAGTCCAGATATTTGATATTCTTCTGGCTACTTTCTGTCTTAGAGCCTTCATTCTTTGGTGTATTTTGTCATTGCTGTTAGTGGTTTTCTGGCTTCATGGTTCTTTACCTTCCACTTTTGAAAACTTAGTCGATTCTTTAGAATATTTGGTTGGATCGTGTGCTTTTTCAGCAGTGAATGTCAAGACCCATTAGACATTCTTGTGTCTGTCTGATTATTCTGAACTCTGCATTCAGCTCCTACTACAGTTTAGAATCTCAACATTGACTTGGTCACTTAGACTCTGCCCCATCTGTGGAGCTGCTGAAGTGTTGTCAAGGGTGGGGAAGAGTGGTCCAGAAGGTGCCATACAAACCTGAGCTGGTGCTGCCCGATTACAAGACAGGTACTAGGTCTTAAAGAAAATGATGAAGGATGGGCGCCTGGGTGGCTCAGTGGGTTAAAGTCTCTGCTTTCGGCTCAGGTCATAATCTCAGGGTCCTGGGATCGAGGCCCGCATTGGGCTCCCTGCTCAGCAGGGAGCCTGCTTCCCCCTCTCTCTCTGCCTACCTCTCTGCCTCTTTGTGATCTCTCTCCTGCTGTGAAATAAATAATTAAAATCTTTAAAAAAAATGATGAAGGTAAGTGGTAATAAAATAAAGGAAATTTTCATCTTTTCATGCTAGTGGGCCCTGCCTGCTCCTGAGCTCCCAGGGAAGCTATACTTCAACATTTACCAAGGTCAATCAAAATGACTCAGCAGAACCTCAAAACACAGGCTCTATTTCTGCCCCAAGAACACATCGTACATTAAAAATAAATAAATAACCAAAAAGGAGCATTCTGAACATAAAGATAAGAAGAAGAAAAACTGCACTGGTTCCCTTCAGATTAAAATCACACAGCCTTGCACGTACTAAAAGCAGAAAATAAAGTCAACAACCTTATGAAATGCCTTTTGTCCTAGTTTGTAACTCTTTATATATAAAAACAAACATATATATGTATATATATACATATATAATACTTTATATACTTCTATCTTATATATAATTATGTATATTTATATATAATATAAAATATATGTTATTAAATTTATATGTATGAATACACCTGTATAACCACGATGAGATCAATATTATTATATATATTTATTTATTTTATTACCATGTTGTGTGTGTGTGTGTGTGTATATATATGGCCCTGCACCAAATATTCTTTTCCCAGAGCACATCTCTTTGTGAAGATTGTGTACCCAGGGCAGCTGTCCTAACTTGGGCTCCAATAAAACTCTTTTCCTTTTTCTTTAAATTAAAAAAAAAGGTCTTGTTTATTTTGCATCAATAGTAGCCAAAATGCCATTGCATCAATTATAATATTAATTAAATAATGTTNTACATATATAATACTTTATATACTTCTATATTATATATAATTATATATATTTATATATAATATAAATAGAATATATATGTTATTAAATTTATATGTATGAATACACCTGTATAACCACGATGAGATCAATATTATTATATATATTTATTTATTTTATTACCATGTTGTGTGTGTGTGTGTGTNCAAACATATATATGTATATATATACATATATAATACTTTATATACTTCTATCTTATATATAATTATGTATATTTATATATAATATAAAATATATGTTATTAAATTTATATGTATGAATACACCTGTATAACCACGATGAGATCAATATTATTATATATATTTATTTATTTTATTACCATGTTGTGTGTGTGTGTGTGTATATATATGGCCCTGCACCAAATATTCTTTTCCCAGAGCACATCTCTTTGTGAAGATTGTGTACCCAGGGCAGCTGTCCTAACTTGGGCTCCAATAAAACTCTTTTCCTTTTTCTTTAAATTAAAAAAAAAGGTCTTGTTTATTTTGCATCAATAGTAGCCAAAATGCCATTGCATCAATTATAATATTAATTAAATAATGTTGTAGTATCTTTTTTTTTCTAACTAGAACATATGCTCCATAAAAGCAAGGCCATTGTATCTTATCCTACCCACATGCCTAAAAAAGTGCCTTGTTCATAACAGGTAATCAGTGAATGTATGCTGGATAAATGAATATGAGAATGAATAAATGCAAATATGTCTATTACACAGAGCTCTAAGGTGAAGGTATGCTGATGTCATTAGGGTTGCTCACAAATGTTCTCCTCTCTCTCTCCCTCTGGGAAGGATACGCTTCTCTGGCCACTTGAAGGTGGGTGTGGCCCTGGGACTGGCTGGGTCAGGTCAGGTGAGTGGAAGTTTTAAAAACCTGTAGTATGAATTAGACATGAATTTTTGTTGTTTTAGCCACCAAGATTTGTTAACTATATTTTCTTTTCTCTTTTTGAGGTAAAACATACATAAACTACAATCACCTAAGTTTACATGTCTCTATACATGTCTATAAATTATACGTATGAATACGCCTGTATAACCACGATGAGATCAAGAAGTAGAACATTTCCAGCACCCTGGAAGGTGCCTTCCTGTTCCTTCCCCATCAATACAACCACGATTTTTATTTCTACCACCGTGTATCAGATTTATCTGACTTAGGGACATTATATAAATAAAATATATAAAACATTTTCATGTCTATCTTTTCTTTTTTCACTCAAAATGTCTGTGAGATTTTTCCAGATTGTTTAACCTATAAGCAATTTGTTCTTTTTATTACCATGTAGTGTTCTCTGGTATAAATACTATACTTTATCCATTTTCCTGTAGATGGGTATTTGAGTTGTTTTGGCTTTGAGCTATTATATATAAAGCAACTATGAAAATTCTGTACATGTACATTGGAGGAAAATGCATTTGTTTCTCTTGGTATAAACTTAGTAAATGGAATATCTTTGTTGTAGTTGTTACTTTTTGTTTGTTTGGTTTTAGCTTTCTTGAACTTAGTAATGGAATTTTTTTTTTAAGATTTTATTTATTTATTTGAGAGAGAGAGAGAGAGAGAGAGCATGAAAGAGAGAGTTCAGAAGCAGGGGAGATGGGTAGAAGGAGAAACAGTCCCCACTGAGCAAGAAGCCTGATGCAAGACTTGATCCCAGGACCCAGGGATCATGATCTGAGCCAAAGGTAGACGCTTAACCATCTGAGCCACCTAGGTGCCCAGTAATGGAACTGTTGATCCACAGGACAGGCATTTGCTTAGCTTTTGGATATTTTGAAAATGTGAGCAGTGGTTCTCAAATTTTAAGCAGTGTCACTGGAAGGGCTTGCTGAAACACAAATTGTGGGGCTCCATCCCCAGAGTTTCTGATTTAGTAGGTCTGGCTGGCAAGGCTTGGCATTTCTAAAGTTTCTAGCTCGTGTTGGAGCTGCTGGTCTAGGAGCACTCTTAGAGAAAGACACTGGGGTTTTAGTGAAGTTTGCCATTGAGATTTTAGAGTTAAATGTACTGGAGCTTAAACTAGACCATCCTGATGGATTCTAAAATTGCCAGATTTAACAAATAAATATATAGGGTGATCAGTTAAATTTAAATTTCAGAGAGACAACAAATGGATTTTACATCCCCATGCAATATTTTGGACATACTTATGCTAAAAAAATTCTTTGTTGCTTATATGAAATTCAAATTTAACTTGGATTTCAGTATTTTATGTATGAATGCAATATGAACCGATATATATGAACCAATCCAATGTTGCTCTTTTTTTCAGAGGACCCTGCCATGCAACTTGGCTGAGTTATTATCCAAGAACATGTAGTTAATAAAAGGCAGCAGGAGGGTTCTATCCTTAGCCTACTCCAACCATGTGGCCCAGTTGCCCGTTCCCAAGTGAGAGACACACTCAGTTTTCAGGGCTGCTGATCCAGCACCAGTTGGATTCATGAATTCACACTTTAGCTTGGGATGCTACTTAGAAATTTGTCTTCTTCAGGCTGAAGAAGAAAATAATTTCATGTCTTCGTGTCACTTTAAACTCCCACCGATCTTTGCATCTACACTCCGCTGCCTTTCAGACCTGACCTTAGTGATTGAGGGCTCACCTGTCTCCTCCAGAGGCATCATTCTACATTAAGTCACCTGCCGGGTTGTCCATCCAGGACAGACATAGCTTACCTTTCTCTCCCAGAGGAGGAAAGTACCTGCTACTTCTACAAATGGCTCTTTTGTAGTTACGGGAACACACAGTTAGCAATTCCCTGATGCTTGTCCTCAGTCCCGAATCCAAGGCCTGGCCAGGGAAATGAGCACAGTCCTGGGGGAGACCTCTTGCTCCAGGGAAGGGCTTTCATGGTCTGCTCAGTCTTAAATAGCCACAGTCATCCTGCTGTGTGGTTTTAAGGATTCAAAGATAGATGTCTTGACCTCCAAATAGTCTCCCTTCTTAACAGATAAAGCTCTATTATTAGCAATTCATTCTTTGATTTTAAGAATAGTTTTCAGTGGTGAAAAGGACAAAGTATCGGAGGATATGTCACCATCAGTAATACCAGGTAAAGGAATTTCCTTAGATTCCCTCTTCTTAACAGGAGGGTCCCTGGGCTGCAAAAGGGCACTGGGGAGGAGAGGGGGTGGGAAGAGAGAACAGAAGGGACAGGTTCAAGCATCACACCTTCTGAAATTCTTCCTGAGCTTTCTGTCTCCAGAAGCTGAATTGGACATTTTTCCAACCTGTGCTCATCTCTATTGTACCACCTTAATTACTCTGTTTCAGTTGTCTAGTTAATTGGGCATCTCCTCATCAAACTGTGTGCTTTTGCGAGTAGAAACTTGTTAATCTCTGTCCCTCAGGACGTCAACAATATGCTTAGAATATGCTAGACATTTGGAACAGTTCGTCCGACTGTTTGTCTGCCTGAGTAGTTACCAAGGACAGACTTCTTTGATTTTACAGTCCAGCCTTAGAGTGGCCTGTGGATGCTCTCATGGCGCATTTGAGGACAGCCTTCCCTCTTGGGAGATCTTCTGTGGCAGAGTCTAAAATCTAACCAGCCCCCCAACATGCGCGCGTGCACGCACACACACACACACACACACACACACGCACACACACAATGACCACAGGGCTCTGGGAGGAGATAGTTTGTGGGCTCTCCTTTTTCAAGTGGACCAGAGTCCTGATCCAAAGTTGCCTTTGCAAGCTTGCCTGTTAAATGTGAACCCTTGAATGCTGGATGCTATTAGAAGAATTGTCCTTCAAGCTATCTTGTAGCTTTTTGATCCACTTAGGTAATCACACCCCATACAGGAACTGCAAGATGAGCAATTCCCAAGCAGCCGTTGAAAAGAAAACAGATCTGACCTTTAAATCTGAACACATGCAAAAAAGATCATCTCGATAAACAGAGCCTGATTGGAAAGTGAGACTCTCTCCCTTTCTGAGGGAATGAAGGACATTGTTCTCTTCTGCCCTTTGTAGCTCTGAGACTCAAAGTGTGGTTCCAGAACAGCAAGTTACTTGTAGCTTGTGAAAAATGAAGAGTTTCAAGAC
Organism: Ailurus styani; assembly: GCA_002007465.1. Lineage (NCBI taxonomy): Eukaryota > Metazoa > Chordata > Mammalia > Carnivora > Ailuridae > Ailurus > Ailurus styani. The sequence goes on from LNAC01000627.1 coordinate 848,175, forward strand.
CCCACCCCATTCCTACTGAACTAGAACCTGCATTTTTAATAGGTGATGTATATACATTAAAGTATGAGAAGAACAGCCCTTCAGAATCAAATAATTGCGGTTAATTTCGCTCCTGTTGCTTTGTTTTTTTGCTCTGTTTTGTGGGGTTTCCCTGAGGGAGTGGAATACATTTGGTCAGTTGAGAACCCCATCCCAAGGGTAATAATGGAGAACCTCCATCCCCCACGGCTGGTGTGTCCTCCACCAAAGCAGCCTTATTTCCTTTTCCCAAATATACTATGCTTTCTGATGTCACTGGGTTTTATCTTAAAATAGGCATTTGATGAGACTCTTACCTTTTATCTTCTACTTTTTTTTCTCTATTCTTGTTTGCATTTACTTCTTTTATTTGGTCTTCCCCCCCCTTTTTTAAAAAGATTTTATTTATTTATTTGACAGAGATTACAAGTAGGCAGAGAGGCAGGCANCTTTGGTCTTCCCCCCCCTCCTTTTTTTTAAAGATTTTATTTATTTATTTGACAGAGATTACAAGTAGGCAGAGAGGCAGGCAGAGAGAGAAGGAAGCAGGCTCCCCGCTGAGCAGCCCTCAATCCCAGGACCCTGAGATCATGACCTGAGCCGGAGACAGAGGCTTCAACCCACTGAGCTACCCAGGAGCCCTGGTCTTTCCCTTTTTTGAAGCAAAAATCGTTTTTCAAAGTGTCTGTATATCTCAACTGAACAGTGGAAAAGGGATTTCTGGTAAGTCTAGCCTTTTAAAGACTTCAGGCTTGTTTTAAAGAAAACCCATGGCAGTTCCAGCTAAAGATCTGAGAAAGTCTGTAGGATTTGCACTGTAAGTGAGGGGGGCCATACAAAGTAAGTGAATTAGGACAGCGTGGGTTGATATTGATGTTCGACAAGGCTGATTACAAATCGAATGGTGTCCTTAGATATAACACCAAAAGCTCAGTGATAAAAACAAAACAGATCATTTGGACGGGATCCAAATTTTTAAAAAAACTGTGCTACAAACTAAACCACAAAGAAAATAAAAAACAACTCAAAGAATGGAAGAATGTATTTGCAGATCATATATCTGATGAGTGACTGTGTCTAGAATATACAAGGAACTCTTATAACTTAAAAAACCCTAATTTTAAAAATGAGTAAAGGATTTGACTAGTCATTTATTTCTCCAAAGTAAGTGTACAAAAAAGCCAACGAGTCCAGGAAAAGATATCAAGTATCACTAGTTATTAGAGAAATGCAAGTCGACACCAAATTCGCTAGGATGCTCCAATCAAAAAGGCAGATAATAAAAGTGTCAGTAAGGACATGGAGAAAATGGACCCCTCATACATACAGCCACTTTAGAAAACAGTAGTCTCTCAGTGTTAAACAGAGCGTTACCATAGGGCCCAATAATTCTGCTCCTAAGTATATACGTAAGAGAAATGAAAACACATGTCTATATAAAACTTGGACGTAAATGCTTATTCAGTTTATTCATAATAGCCAAAAAAGTGGAAATAACACAAATGCCCATCAACTGATGGATGAACAAAATGTGGTATATCCCTTCAACGGGATGCTGTTCAGCAATTTTTAAAAAATGAGGTCTTGATAGGTGGTAAGACACGTGTAAACTGTATTTTAAATAAAAGAAGCCAATAACAAAAACAAACTACATACTGCATGATTTATACAAAATGTCCATTTATACAAAGTGTCTAGAGGAGGCAACTATATAGAAACAAAAAGAGATTAGCGGTTACTTAGAGGGAGATGAGAAGTGATTGTACTGGATATAGGGTTTCTTTATAGGGTGCTGAAATCTATAACATTAGTTATAATAATCCCACAATTCTGTGAATACACTAAAAACCACTAAATCTTACACTGAAACTTATAAGAGTTAACTTTATGCTATGTAAATTATACCCCAATAAAGCTATTATTTAAAAATCAAATAGTAAATTAAATGACATGCCATGTATACACTGTTCAGTTATTACGTCTTGTACTTTTGAAAATGGGTAAAAACATCATGATAAAAGAATGAAACCTCAAAAAGGACTGCAGTATGTGGCTTAGATAATAATTAATACAAATTTAAATAAGAAAAGACCACTTCTGTATCCTATGTATCTTTCCCTTTGCTCATTTATCCATTCATTCATATGTGCATTAAATGCATTCATTAAATGTGTGCTAAATGTGAGACATTGTGGTAGGCATCTGGGATACAGCAATGATAGATATATATTATCCCTGCAGTAATGTGACCTACAGTCCAGTGGTAAAGTCAAACTAATAGCAAATATTCAATAAAGCCTGATAAATAAAATACATAATAGAGCAAAGATAGTCCATTTATTTTGCTCATATAATGCCTAAAATAATTTTGATAAACTATGTCTTCCCTACACATTTTATTAAGTTGATATTTAAATATCAGGCACATCAGGCTCCACATCAGGCTCCACATCAGGCTCCACACTGGGCAGGGGGCTGCTTAAGATTCTCTGTCTCTCCCTCCCTCCTTCTGCCCCAGTCCCCTGACCACTCACACATTTCCTCTCTCTCTGTCTCTCTAAATAAATGAATGAATAAAAAATTAAATAAATAAATATTTTCATTATGAGCTTAGGTTAATACATCTTATAGTAGCTAGAAACTATTATAAGATAAAATATGAATGACTATAGGATACATTTCATTATATGATTTGATAAAATCAATTTTAACTATGTATTTAATTAAATACAAAATACCTATAATATGTAAAAGTTTTACCCATGTGTTTTATACAGTGTACTTTGAAAAGTACATGGCATTTCCTCAATGCATTCCAACTATATTTTAAAGAATTAGCTTCACTAACCTATAGCTTCAGCTCCATGAACTATATGGATCCCCAAATAGATTAAAATATTATTCTAATAGCAACCTCATCCTTCCCTCACAGAAATACAACAAGGCAGGAAAAGACAAGAAGTCCTATGAATTTATGTTGTCTAAATTAAATATTAAAATATATTTTCCTTAAGCCAATATTTCAGTTTCTCCTTTGTTTGATACCTTGATGAATTTTACAACCCAGGGATGACTTTATAACAGCACAGTAAGATTTGGTATGGGTGAAGAGTTTTATTTGTTTGTTTATTTTGGTAAATTGAGAGAAAGAATATTGTGAGTTTGCTTCATGCTCAAGTTGATCAATGCTAGCAAAGATCTGAAGCTTGAGGATATGGAAATGAGTTCCCTTAAAACTCCTGGTGCAAACACACCAATGGAAAGTCTTTCTGTGTCACCATGGGTTTATGTATAACCACAGTGTGAAGATCACTGTTCTAGAGTAGACTGGAGAGCTTCTGAGGTCTATAGAATTACCAAAATTAGAGATGTGAGAAAACAAGCAGGAAGTAAGGAAAGAATTATGATTGGTAGAGTCTGTATTTCTTACAACCATAAGTGATAGCATAAAGATGGGAAAAGGCACGGCCAAAACAGGATGCCATCAGATATGCCAGCTTCTTAGCATTTTTAAAGGCTTTGTGTCCGAGGTGAGTAAGACCATAAGCCTTCTAAGTGGTTATTTTAGAACCTCTGCTCTGATTATCAGCCCCCTCTTGTATCTGGTCAGCATCTCCAACTGGGAGCCAATGTTTGGAAAACAACAACATTCTTTTCCATTCTAAGGAGGCTGTGCTCAGAAAGATGTGATAGACTGTTTCCAAGACAGATGCTCTTGGCCATTTCCATCTCTCTATAAGCAAGCGTTTCTGCCATGGAGAGACGGAGTCTATTCCTCTGATCCCTTGAAAGTGGACTGCTCTATGACTGCTCTGACCAATTAAACGTTGTGAAACTAATACTGTGTGACTTCTGTGATTAGATCAGAAGAAACACTGCAGTCTCCTCTTAGGTCTTGTGGACCATATGCTCTGAGAAAAACTAGCTGCCATGAGTAAAGTCCACCCTCTGAGATCTCCATGCTGTTGAGAAGACCAGGCTAGCTGTATGAAAAGGCCAGTAAGGGAGATGCCCAACTAGCAAGCATCTGCCCATCTAAGATTCTGATCACCAATTCCATTTCATGGGGGCTTTCCCCACCACACATCTGAACAATCCTCTGACACCAATTAGAAGCCCTACAATTCAACTAAATTTTTAATTCTCTACCTGGAGATAGCATCAGATCCCACAGGTTAAGGGCTCAGTGCTGCAAGACTGCCCTCCTCCCAACTTCAGATGCCAATTGCAAGCTCAGGTTGTAACTGGCACTTCTGACAGACTAGATCAGAGGTTCTAGGGATATACTCTTTAGGTTTTATTAATTTGCTGGAGTGGTTCATTGAACTCAGAGAAACATTTACTTGCTAGATAACTGGTTTATTATAAAAACATATAACTCAGGAATAGCTAGATGGAAGAGATGCACTGGGCACAGTATGGGGGAAAGTGTGGTAGCTTCTTTGCTCTTTGAGACTCACACTTGCCCCATATCTCAATATGTTCACCAACCCAGGAGCTCCCCAAACCAAGTTCTTTTGGGTTTTTATGGAGGCTGCCTTACGTAGGTTTGATTGAGTAAATCATTGGCCATTGGTGATTGATTCAGTCTTGAGCCCCTCTTCCTTCCAAGGAGGTCAAAGGGTGGGGCTGGAAGTTCCAACCCTCTCCTAGTTCTTCAGGCAACCAGCCCTCATCCTTAGGGGTTTTCCAAAAGTCACGTCATTAACATAACAAGTGACACCTTGATTGTGCTCCTCACTGAGGAAATGTCAAGGGTTTTAGCAACTCTGCCAGAAACAGGGACAAAGACCAAATATATATTGCTTATGAAATATTACAATATTACACCATCTCAGCCTAGGCACTGAAAGTGTAATTGAAGATATCTTTAGATGACTTTAGCCTAAACATGATTTGACTGCAGGTACACAAGAAATCAAATAAGAACTAAAAAGGTATGCCAGTCAACCAGCAGAATCGTAACAGATTACAATAATTATTTAAAATCAGTGAATTGGGGCGCCTCAGTGGCTCAGATGGTTGAGTGTCTGCCTTCGGCTCAGGTCGTGATCTCAGGGTCCTGGGATCGTGCCCCACATCGGGCTCTCTGCTCAGGGGGGAGCTTGCTTCCCCCTCTCTCTCTGCTTACCTCTCTGCCTACTTGTGATCTCTCCCTGTCAAATAAATAAAATTAAAAAAAAATAAAATCAGTGAATTTTGGGGTGGTTTATTTTAAAGCACTAGCTAACCAGAACTGGTGATTTTTGCAAGATTTGGCCATATATCTCTTTTTAAGAAGAAAGTCTAATGGGTTGGGTTTAACTTTCAGGAAGATTATGGATATAGTTGCAGCTGGAGTTACCAACATGGATTCAGTAATGAGAAATTCATAAAATTAATTAGAATCATGGAATTACAGAATTGTAGAGTGGATCATGATGCTATTTTACAACCTAGCATCTTCAAAGTCAAAAGACTAGTTTGTAGGCTAGTTCTATGGAATTCTGTTCATTCTTTCACATCTCTCTGGTCACATTACACTAGTGGAGTAGTCACTATACCCTGTGTCTTTGGGAAGTACCCCCTGCTCATGAATAGCTGAAGTCTTTGTGAGATAAAACAGTAACTATGTGATCTCAAATTCTCTTAAAACTGCACATATTGTGATTTTCCTAGCCATAACTATGCATATCCAACTATGTAATTTGACAACTTATTTTTATGTCTCACAAGTATCTCACACTTAAGTCAGACAAAACAGTATTTTTTGTTCTACCCACAACCTGGTTGTACTTAGTCTTTCCTCATCTCAATAAATAATGCCACTCTTCATTCAGTTATTTAAATAAAACTTGGAGTCATCCTTGATTCCTCCCTTTTCTTTCCCAACCTTCATTTACCTCATCAGAAAGTCTTATTGTATCACTTCAAAAATATATTTAAAGTCCATTTATTTTTCTTCATCTTCAGTAACCTAGTATTAAGTTTTTGAATATCTATATGAATTAATATTATCCTGCATGGAAACATGAGGTTTCCTGCAACATAGGCAGATTAGTCATATACTTATTCATAGAAATAACTGAATTGTATTTCCTTTGTTCCAGTTCTTGTAGAGCTGGATGTCATCCTATACTACAGGTCTCTATTGTTAATAAGGACTCCTGGATATATAATGCTGGATAGTTACACAAGAGATAGAAAGCTGTCCTAACTCCTTTCCTGGGAGATGGAGAGAAATCTTTTGCTCCCTAGAATAAACAAATACGACATGGGAAGGTTCCTTGGTTCCTTGGCAATGTAAATATATGTCTATTAGGGAAAGATAAGGCACGCGTATCCAACTTTATAACATAGGTTATGCCTGTGGTCTCAGAGTCTCTCACCAGCCCCTTATAATATGAAAGTATACCTTTGGGGAGATAAATCTTTCTAGATGGTTTAGCACTATCTAATCAGTTATCATTTAACTTCCAAAGCTTGTTCTTTTGAGGTCCATTCTTCCAAGTTTCAGTAAAATTTGCCCAGAAAACCCTCATGATGCAGAAAAATGGAAATATTTTCCCTGCAGCACCACACCTAGTGGAGCCATCACCATCTATCCTAAGTCCTTGCCAGGCTTGCACAATGCCTCCTCCCATTCATTCTCCACAGAGCAGCAAGCTTGATTTATTTCAAAAAAAATTAATCTCATTGCCACTCACCTGCTTAAACATTTCAGAGGTTTCCCACTATAGTAGAATAAGTCCACCCTACCTACCATGGTGCACAAAGGCCAGAGTAATCTACATCTCCCTCAGTTCTTTGACCACTAAGCTTACTCCCCACACAGAGCCTTTGGCATCATCAATGCCTCTCCTGGGATTGCACTTGGCAGGCTCTGACATGGCTGGCTTCTTCTCTTTATTTAGGCCTCAGGTTAATGGCACTGCTCTAGAGAGGACTTTTTTTTTTCTTTCTGAACATCCTAATGTAACTGCTTACCACTCTTCTATCCTCCATCACAATACCCAGTCTATAACCTGCACAATGATGGTTCAATTGTTTTACATATTACTCGCTTATTGTTAATTTTCCCCACTATGATCCAGAAGGGCAGAGATCTTTGTTGTCTTTTCTAATGTTTTATTCTTAGTGCTAAGCACCATCCCTGGCAGAGACTGGGTGTTCCACAAATTTCTACTGAAGAAGAGAATGTGTAAGTAAATAGGTTAACTGGGGCTATGTACAGAAAATCATTCATAAACAGATTGCATCCCCTCTTGGAGGTTAGGACATCCAAGACAATATTTAAAAAGGTAAATTCAAGTGAAATATAGAACATAAAACATCAGAAAATTTTAATTGAAAAGTGAAGTTTTCCTATAAGTGAGAGATAAAAGAAAGTCTATTGATTTCAAACTTTTGACATATTTGTGCTTAGACTCATACTAGGTAACTTCTTTATTTTATATCAACCTAATATTTTCTGAATGAAGCATGCACTAAGAAATGCACATTTCTTATCTATAGTTTGGATAGTAGCCACTTTTGAATGTTGAAACACAAGAAAAGCCATACAGTTCTTCAAAGTTCAACTTCCCTTCATGGAGGGAAGGATGAAATCAAAGGAAATGATGCTATAGATTACATTAGAACAAAAAGCTCAAGACAAAGTTGATAGACTTATTAAAGTTTATGTCCTATATTCCAAATAGCATTAGATTTTTTTGAGCATGAACTATTATATTTAAAAGCTTAAGCTTTTAGAGTTTATTTTTAAAAATTTCTTAAGCACAAAGATTTTGGGGATTTCCAAATCAAAGAGTATCTATATCTATACCTATTCTTATACCTATATTTACACCTATCTTTTCTTTTGTATCCTTTCATGCCACACAGCACAGTTCTAGGCACAAAGCAAGTGACTAATGCCTACAAAGTGCCCAGTTAAAAAAAAAATCAGAACATAGTAAAAATATTAGATTGGAAATAAGAAAATGTGTTTTCAGTGTGGATATGCTCCTAAAATACTAGGGTACCTTGAACAGATGGCTTCATAATTCAGATATGCCAGATGTAAAATGAGAAGCCTAAACCAAAGTATTTCTGAGGTTACTTCCATATTTAAAATTCTACAAATAGGTACGAACATGCTAAAAAGCAGAGATTCTATGAACAGTTTCAACTTTTAAAGAAATTATCAATTTTCAAGGCAAGAAAATATGCATCTTTGGATCCTTAGTAATTGACAAAAGGATAAAGAATGTGGAGATGCAAAGCAGATGTTCTCTGCTAAGAATAACAACAAAATATTAATTCCAGAATAAAGGGCAGACAGTTTACTCAGAGGCTTTTGGTAAATCTGAAGAGATGTCATAAGCAAAATAGAGCTTTGCACCATCCAATAGGAAACAAACAAAAATATATTGAAAGTACTTCTGCCAAGAGAAATAACATGACTCAGGCCTACACTAAACACTGAAATTTCAATAGAAAAAAGGCCTCAGAAAAAGTTCACATAATAAATCATCTCAGTTTTCATAAAATTGTAGTTAATATGTTTTCCTCCTTCTAAAGTCATCAGTGTTTTCTTAGATTATGTCCAGACCCTGGTTATTATCTATAAATAATTATACAACAAATTGTGCCATACTGATCTTTAAATATGGTGAATTATTCATATATCTGACCAATAGTTAGATTATCAAATTCTGTTTAGTAGTTCTGGCCATTTATGTTTCAATTTAGGGTCCCTGAGAATGCTGAGAAGGACTTTTGCTTTCAGTTTTTAACGAATTTCTTTTTTTTTATTTTAAGAAATTCAGCTTGCCATTTGTTTTGAAAGGATTGTCTCTATCTAATAGAGACTAATAGACTAATTGAGGTCTATTAGTACTTCCTAGGGATTCATTGATATTCTTCAATATAGGAATTTATTTAATTCATTCTGGAAAATGCCCATTGGTTAGCCCTATTCTCTCCAGCATGTCCTTTTGGAATTCTGTTTAAATGAACATTGGATATTCTTACTTTTTCTTCTATGTCTCTTAATTTACTGTTCAAATTTCCTTGTTTTATTTTTTCTTTCTCTGATGAATTTTAGATATTTCAAAGATCTATCCCTCAGTTTACCATAGTAAGTATCTCTTCATTTGTGTCTGGCTTGCTATTAGGCTAGCTATTAAGATTCTAATTTTCATAATTGAATGTTTTAAAATCTAGAAGTTCTATTTAGTTCTTTTCCAAATCTGGCTGTTGACAGATTCTTGTTGTTCCTTCAGAGCCAGATTACCCATTAGACACAGTAGACACAATGCCTAGGGCTTATGACACTTTTTAGACCTAAAAATGCTTTGCTTTATTTTAAAATCAGAAGGGGGAACAAAGGACTTTTAGGATTAAGAAAATGTTTTGATATAAAATATTAATATATTTGTCTTTATATCAACATAGCCATAAAATATAAATTTATATATATGTATTTGTTGCACACACATACATGGAAGAACGTGTCTACAAAGCAAAAGTGCCCACAGCCAATCAAAATTATAACATCATTCTGGCTACCTCATAGACTGTTTCAATTCTTTAAGTACATATTTATATCCAGTACTAGTTGATTCTTCTAAGTTCTACTAGATGCAGTTTCTGCAGTCTGTGGTTCTGATTCTATAGTTTGTTGCATCTGCTGACTCTTGCTAATGGTGGCTTATTTCCTTAGGTGTGTGTGGATGTGTATAAATCTCTATGTGCTTTAGAACTTTCTCCATGTAAATTCATTTAAACCTGACTTGAAAGTCTTTCCCTACAAAAATGATTTGTGTTTGCTCCTGCCAGATACCTGAAACACTGACAATTTAGAACAACTTTTAAACAAAAATTATGACCTGACAGTGTTTTTTTTTTCCCAAGACACGCACAAAAAGGATTATATCTCCAGTCTAATGACTGCTGAATTATCATTATGCCCTCTTAGAAAAAAAAAACACCTTCTTTTTCTTGCCTTTCTCAGGATATAGACTAAGATATGTATCTCCACACATTTTCTCCAAATGGCATGAGCCTTCCTAGGATTCTATGAATAATATTGCTTTTTGGGAAACCTGGATTTTTGTGGGATCTGATCTAAGTTTCTATCCTATTTGGTTTCTGGCTTTGTATGCCCAATTTCCAAGCCATTAGTTATTCAAAGATGCCTTAAGGTCAAAGCTAGCTCTGTATTTCTGATGTCTGAGAATGTCTGAGGATTTTTCTTACTTACTTTCCAGCTCAATAATTATACATCTTACCTAGAGTATTAGATAATCTGCAACATCAGGGGTCTTTCAGATAGACAACCTATTATCAGAAATGCAATAGGTACTATTAATTAACCACATGTTAGTGATTAGGAAACTGAGGCTCAGAGAGATAAATCAAATTATCTAAGTTATCATAGCTGCTAGGTGGTTGAACCCAAATACATACCTAGTCTACTTGACCACAGTTTAAATTAAGAAATTTGAAAATTTTGAAATGTATATTCGAAAGTTTAAAAGAAATGGACTCATTCCTAGAAAACTATAACTCACGAAATTGACACAAGGAGTAGCAAACTATTAACGACCACTAAATACACTGTTTAAAAATCTTTTTTCAAGGAGAACATTAGACCAAGATAGCAGCACTAGATAATTCTTTCAAAGATTTAAGGAAGAAATAATACTGTTCTTACAAATATTCTTCAAGAAACTGTAAAAAAAAATGAATAAACCCCAGTTTCATGTTAGCACAAATTCAATACTAAACTATGACAAGAATCATTCAACTAAATTCACTTACAAATATGGATACAGGGCGCCTGGGTGGCTCAGTGGGTTAAAGCCGCTGCCTTCGGCTCAGGTCATGATCCCAGGGTCCTGGGATCGAGGCCCACATCGGGCTCTCTGCTCAGCAGGGAGCCTGCTTCCTCCTCTCTCCTCTCTCTCTGCCTGCCTCTCTGCCTACTTGTAATCTCTCTCTCTGTGTCAAATGAATAAATAAAATCTTTAAAAAATAAAAAAATAAAAAAAAAATAAAAAAAAATATGGATACAAAATCTTGAGCAAAATGTCACTTGACTTATTCAACAATATGTAGAAAGAATTATATATCATGATCAATAGAGATTTATTCTAGAAATTCAAGTTTAATTTAGTGAAGAGATATTAAGTGAGGTAATTCACCACATTAATTGAATAAAGGATAAAGTTACATGATAACTTCAATACGTGTAGAAGGAGTTCATAAAATTCATTATCCATTCCTAATTAAGAAAGAAAGAAAGAAAGAAAAAGAAATGTATTGATATATTTATCTACCAAAGGGAAAAAGTTAATAGAAACATTATAGATGATAATATGTTGAATAGCGGCATTAAAAAAGAGAGGCAGGAGCAGAGCTTTGTAAGATTAAAATTAATTTATCTCACTGGAATTAAGATTATATAAATGTGAAATATATTTAAATTAAGATGTATAATAAAACCCTAGAACAACTAATAAAAAAGTAACTGAAAAATATAAAGTCATTAAAATAATTAAAATGTTACACTAGAAAATATTTATTAAATGTAAAAGAAAATGATACAGGAGGAACAGTAGAACAAAAAAAGACATACAGAGATGTGAAAGAAATATAGCAAACATAAATTCAACAATATCAATAATAAGTGTGAATTGATGAAATAATGCAATCGTAGTGACAGATTATTAGACTGGATTAAAAATATCAAAATACAATTATATGCTGTGTATAGTAGATACATTTTCAATTTCAAAGGTCCAACTAGGTTGAGTAAAAACATGGAAAAGAGGTATACCATGCAAACGGCAACTATAAAAATGTTGGAGTGTCTATACTAATTTCAGATAAAACTGACTTTAAAACAAAAAATACTATATACAAGGGGTAAAGAGGAATATTCTATAATGACAAAGGGTCAATCCATCAGGAAGATATAACAATTACAAATATACAGGCATCTAAAATAGAATCCAAAAATACACATAGCAAAAACTGACAAAATATGAAGGAAAAATGGAAAATTCAATAATAGTAATTAGAGATTTTAATCATCCATTTCTGCTAATGGGCAGAACAACTAAACAGAAAATCAGCAAGGAAACAGACTTAAACCACACCATAAACCAACTAGATCTAACAAATATGTATAGAACACTCTACTCAATAAACTGAACTGTACATTCTTCTTAAGCACTCATACACCATTCTTCAGAATAAACATATGCTGGCCTATATATCAAGCCTCAAAATATCTAAAATAATTGAATTCATACATTTTACAAAGTACAATTGAACTAATATGAAATCAATAAGAAGGAAATTTGAGACATTCAGAAATAGGTGGAAACTAAAAAGCATACTCCTGTAGAACTAATGGGTCAAGGAAGGGAAAATAGAAAATATTTTCAGGTGAATTAAAATGAAGGCATAACCTACCAAAACTTAAGGAATGCATCCAGAGCAGTGCTTATAGAGAAATTTATAGCTGTGAATGCTACATTAAAAAAGAAGAAAAATCCCAAATTCACTATTTTTCCAAGCTAACATACTGAAAAAACAAGAGAAATAAACAACCCAAAGAAAGCCTAAGGAAGGGAATAATTAAAATTAGAGCAGATATTAATGAAACAGAGAATAGAAAAAACAATAAAGAATGCCAAGAAAGCCAAAGGTTTTCTTTGAAAAGATCAACAAAATTGACAAATATTACCATGTTAATAAATTAAAGAATAAAAGCTACACAATTATCCTAAGAGACATAGAAAAAGAGTTTGACAAAATTTGACACTGTTTCATGACAAATATACTCATGAATTAGGAATAGAAGAGAATTTAGTCAACTTAATAAGAGATAGCTATGAAAAAACAAGCTAGTACAGTTTAAATGGTGAAGGATTAAATGATATCAAATAATACCAGGAATAAGACAAGGATATCCAATTTTACTACTCTTATCAACATTGTATTAGAGAATTGAACTAAAATAATAAGACAAGAAAATAAGAGGCATTCAAATAGGAAAAAAGAAGTACTCTGTATTACAGATAACATAATCATTTAAATAGAAGATCCTACTAAATCCACTAAAAACTATTAGTAAACTATTAACAAAAAGTTTGACAAGGTTGCAGGATACAAGATCAATATATAAAATTAATCATATAAATTAATCATACTATAAACTAAAAGGTACAATCCAAAATGAAAAAGATCTACTTAAAACAGCATTGAAAGAATAAAATACTCAGGAATAAATTTAATCAAAGAAGTGAAGATGTGTACACTTTTACCAAAGCAGTGAATATTTGATATTACAAAGTACCTGCCTAGACATTTCTCCAATGAAGATACACCAATGGCCAGTAAATACATGAAAAGATGCTAAGCATCATTAGTCATTAAGGAAAAACTTGAAAACCATGATGACATACATTTTACAATCTCTAGGATGATTATACTAAAAAGACAGAACATCAAGTGTTGGTGAAGATATGAGAAATTTGAACACAAAGGATACTGGTGAGAATGCAAACTGGTACAATCACTTTAGAAAACAGTTTGGTAGGGTTTTCAAAATATATAGCTATTATATGACACAAAAATTCTGTTCCTTTGATATACAACAAAATAAATGAAAACCTATTAACTTCACAAATAACCTGTACACAAATATTCATAGCAGTATAACTCAAAATACCTTGTAGAATCAACCTAAATGTCCATCTTTGGATATCATTGGATAAATAAATGTGGTTGATCCATAAAATGGAATATTATTCAGCAGTATAAAAGAAATGCAGTAGAGATATTTGCTACAAAACTGGTGAACATTGAAAACATTATGGTAGGTGATAGAAGCCAATCACACACACACAAAAACCAAGATTATCGTATAGTCCTATTTGTAAGAAATGCCCAGAATAGGCAAATTCTATAGAGATAGAAAGTATATCAGTGTTTCTCAGGGTGGGAAGGGAAATAATTGTTAATATGTACAGAGTTTCTTTGGGGTTACTGAAAATGTCTTAAACATAGATTATTTTGATGGTTTCTCTACTCTTTTTTATATACTATAAAACATCAAATTTTATATTTTAAATGTGTGAATTAAACAGTAGATTAATTATATCTCAATAAAACTGTTTAAAAATAGAAAGAGATTTCATATATATGTTTTATAAAACAAAACAAAACTTAAAGCAAATGTAGTACCTGATGAAATACTAAAGGCTCATATTTAAAAAAATTAAAAACACAAGGGCATCCTCTGTCACCATTTATTTTCCCTCAAATTTTACTGGACACTTTTGTCAGAACAATAAAGCTATAAAAAGCAATGGAAACAAAATGAGCCATTTCCTATTATAGGATATTAAATGATTTGGGTATAAGATATGAGAGAACCTCAGATAAATTTTTATAATTGATGAGATTTTAGCATGGTTGCTGGATCCAGCAATGGACAGAAAATAAGGTTTCAGCACATACATCATATGTAATAAGATAAAGATACCAAGTATTCTAGCAACAGAAATCCCTGGTTTCAATGGATGATCTTACCCTGAGACTCCAGGACCCAGCCATCCACCTGTTGAAATCACAGTAGTGGCCTTGGCGATATCTGAGTCACCTTTTGGGTCATCTTTCCCTCTTCTTGAAGAATAGCATATTTCATAGCTAAATAGCTCTATTAATCAGTCTTGTCAGATCTAAGGAGTTTGACAACCTTTCTTCATTTCCTCTCATCCCCATTCCCTTCAGTTCATACATCAGTGTTTCTGCTCATATAACCCCAGAAACTTTTAATTGAATTATAGTCCAGTTATACCAGTAGTGCTCTCTTTAGAATGTGACTCTCACTTTCTGCAATATGGGCCAGGCTAATTTTCCGAATCTTCAAGTTTTATTACTTTCTGCCTAATAATTTCTTCTTCAATTCAGCTCTTTCTTCTCACATTTCACTATAAGCAGACGGAAAAATCTGTGCTGCTCCTTCAACACTCTGTGTAGAAATCTGTTCAGCTAAATATCCAATTCTATTGCTTATAAGTTCTACTTTCTACCCAACACTAGAACACAAATAATTTATCCAAATTCTTTGCTACTTTATAACAAAGATCACTTTCCTCCAACTTCCAATACATGTCCCTCATTTCCATTTCAGGCCTCATCAGGATGGCTTGTAATATTCATATTTCTACATTCTGTTTGTGATTATTTATGTATTATCTAAGAAGAGAGAAGCTTTCTCGCCAGGTCTTTTCTTTTATTTCTAAGTTCTCACCAGAATTACCCTTTATGTTCATATTTCTAGCATGTACCTTAAAACTCCTCCAGTCTCTATACCCAATTCCAATGCCACTGTCACATTTTTAGGCATATGTTATAACAGCAGCACTTCTGGTACCAAAATATATATTAGCTTCGGCTACCATAACAGAAGCAAAACAAAACAAAAAATATAGACTGCATGGCTTGAAAAACAGAAATTTACTTCTCACAGTTCTGGAGGATCGGAAGTCTAAGATCACAGTGACAACAAAGTAGATTTCATTCTAAAGCCTCATGTTTTATTGGCCTGGGGATGGTCATCTTATCACTGTGCCCTCATAGAGCGTTTCCTCAGTGCATGCATGTGAAGACAGAAATATTTCTCTTTTCTTCTTCTTATAAGGTCACAATTCTTTTGGATTTGTTCCCGCTCTTATGACCTCATTTAACCTTAATTACTTTCCAAGGTCTCTCTCTCTAAATATGGTCACATTAGAGGTCACGACTTCAAGATAGGAATTTTGAGATGACACATTTCAGTCTATAGCATGTGTTCATTGATTAAATGGTATAAAATTATAAAGTCATGATTCTCCACAAATTCATATTGAGATTCAATGCAGTCCAATTTATTTATTTATTTTTAATTTATTATTATTATTATTATTATTATTATTATTATTATTATTATTTGCCCCAGGGGTACAGGTCTGTGAATCATCAGGCTTACACCTTTCACAGCACTCACCATAGGACAAACCCTCCCCAATGTCCATAACCCATCCACCCTATCCCTACCCTCCCACCCCCCAGTAACCCTCAGTTTGTTTCCTGAGATTAAGAGTCTCTTATGGTTTGTCTCTTTCCCAATCCCATCTTCTTTCATTTTTTCCCTCCCTACCCCCCACGACTCCCCGCCCCGCCCCTCAAATTGCTCATATCAGAGAGATCATATAATCGTCTTTCTCTGATTGACTTATTTTGCTTAGCATAATACCCTCTAGTTCCATCCACATCATTACTAACGGCAAGATTTCATTTCTTTTGATGGCCGCATAGTATTCCATTGTATATATACCACATCTTCTTTATCCATTCATCTGTTAATGGACATCTGGGTTCTTTCCATAGTTTGGCTATTGTGGACATTGCTGCTATAAACATTCGGGTGCACGTGCCCCTGCGTATCACTACATTTGTATCTTTATGGTAAATACCCAGTAGTGCGATTCCTGGGTTGTAGGATAGCTCTATTTTCAACTTTTTGAGGAACCTCCATACTGTTTTCCAGAGTGACTGCACCAGCTCGCATTCCCACCAAAAGTGTAAGAGGGTTCCCCTTTCTCTGCATCTTTGCCAAAATATTTGTTATTTCCTGACTTGTTAATTTTAGCTATTCTGACTGGTGTGAGGTGGTATATCGCTGTGGTTTTGATTTGTATTTCCCTGATGCCAAGTGATGTTGAGCATCAGGTGTCTGTTGGCCAGACAGATGGGTCTCATGTGTCTGTTGGCCATTTGGATGTCTTCTTTGGAGAAATGTCTGTTCATGTCTTCTGCCCATTTCTTGACTGGGTTATTTGTTCTATCTATGGGTGTTGAGTTTGAGAAGTTCTTTATAGATTCTGGATACAAGCCCTTTATCTGATATGTTATTTGCAAATATCTTCTCCCATTCTGTCAGTTGTCTTTTGGTTTTTTTGACTGTTTCCTTTGCTGTGCAAAAGCTTTTGATCTTGATGAAGTCCCAATAGTTCATTTATGCCCTTGCTTCCCTTGCCTTTGGTGATGTTCCTAGGAAGACGTTGCTGCGGCTGAGGTCAAAGAGGTTGCTGCCTGTGTTCTCCTCAAGGATTTTGAGGGATTCCTGTCTCACATTGAGGTATTTCATTCTTTTTGAGTCTATTTTTGTGTTTGGTGTAAGGGAATGGTCCAGTTTCATTCTTCTGCATGTGGCTGTCCAGTTTTCCCAACACCATTTGTTGAAGAGACTGCCTTTTTTTCCATTGGATATTCTTTCTAATGCAGTTCAATTTAAAACACAACCATGCTTTTTTTTGTGGGTGGGGTACTGAGGAGAACTTAACAATCTGATTCTAAAAGTACATTAAATAATAGGCCAATAATAGCCAAGCCTCTTTTAAAGAGAAGAACACAGGAGTTTTTCAACTTGATTTCAAGACTTATTTAAAGCAGTAACAATTAAGAAATGTAGTATTGATATAAGAATTGAAAAGAGACAACTGAACAGTTAGAATCAAGAAATATGTCATTTCATTCATAAGCAGTTGATTTTTGACAAAGGTGGCACTGCAGAGCAGAGGTAATAGGACAGTTCTTTTCTTTCTTTTATTTTTTAAGAATTTTTACCTATTAACTGATTTTTGAGAGAGAGAGAGAGAGAGAGCATGAACAGGAGGGGAGGGGCAGAGGGAAAAACAGGCTCCCTGCTGAGCAGGGAACCCAATATTGGACTCGATTCCAGGACCCTGGGATCATGACCTAAGCCCAAGGCAGATATTTAATGACTGAGCCACCCGGGGGCAACTAGGACAGTTCTTTTCAATAAATGGCTTGAGAACATTGGGATATCCATTTGCAAAAATGAAATTTGACACCTATATAAAATCACGTAAATAAATTGAGTGTACTATACACCTCAGTTTGAAAGACATTTAGCTGCAAACCATCCAGAAGGTCATATACCTTTTACCTTAAGTTTGAAAGAATGTTTTGGGGCCCCTGGGAGGCTCAGTCATTAAGTGTCTGCCTTCGGCTCAGGTCATGATACCAGAGTCCTGGGATCAAGTCCCATGCTGGGCTCACTGCTCCACAGGAAGCCTGTTTCTCCCTCTCCCACTGCCCCTTCTTGTGTTCCCTCTCTCACTGTGTCTCTTTCAAATAAATAAAATCTTAAAAAAAAAGTTTGAAAAGGATGTCTTAAACCTCAAAAAACAATAGCTATAAAAGACAAAGTTGATAAATCTTACATTAAAAATAACAACTTCTGTTGATCTAATGAAACATGAGGAGAATGAAGATACAGAGTGAGAAAAATTATTTGCAATATATAAATGAATGAAAGACTGTATCCAGAATAGACAGCAATCATACAAATGTACAAGAGAAATATAAACTACCTAGTTGAAAATAAGCAGAAATTTGAATAGGGATTTTACAAATGAGGAACTCCAAATTGTTAATAAATATGCGAAAATGTGATCAATTTCATTAGTAATGAGGCAAGTAAGATTACACAATATAGTCACCAGATTGCCAAATTAAAAAGATTGATAGTAGCATGTGTTGACAAGGAAAGGGAGCCATTGGAGCCCTCATAATCTGTTGGTGGGAGTGTGAATTATAAACTTCCGAGCCAACCATTCTATTTCTAGGTATATATACAATGAAGGTGTACACAGGGTCACTAGGGGACATATAGAAAATGTTAATGGCAATACAATTGTAATAGCCCCCAAATGAAACAACTCAAATGTTCATCAACAGTAAAACAGACATAAAATTTGGAACATCATCAGCAATGAAAATGCATCAACTACAGCTCCCTGAACTATCCTATGGCTCTTATAACTGAATTGTTGAGTTAAAGAAGAAAATCAGAAAAGAATAATAGTAATGGTTCCATTATGTAAGCTTCAAAAATCTATAAATTATGGTGTTTAAGGATGTATTGCTCGGTGATAAAAGTATAATGAAAGTAAGGAATTCATTACCATGAAAGTCAAGAGAGTGGTTCATCTAGGGGAGAGGGGCGAATTTTAATGGGGGAGGGTAACATGGAGGGCTTCTGAGGTGCAGGGACTATTGTATTTCTTGTTCTACGTAGTAGTTGTACAATAGCTTATTTAATAGCAAGCTGTTAAGCTTTACATCAATGTTTAATGCATTTTTTCTGCTCATATATTTTATTTTCCAATAAAAAGTTCAAAAGAAAAAAAAATGAAACTGGCTTTTAACCACCATCTAGCTGACTCTAGAAAACAGATAACAATTAGCTATGAATTGTATGTATGCATAAAAGTCTATTTATATACAGAATTTCTATATTGATCAAGCTACTACGAATAGCTTTCTTGGATAGCTATCATAACTGGAAAAGAAAGTGAATTCCTAAGAGATTAAAAAAAAGTGTTCATCTAAATAGTTAATATGCATTTTTCCTGTGTCACACCTCTCTCCATGAAATAAATTAGATGAGAGTCCCAACTACCAAAACTACATTAAGATTCTAGTCCACATCCAGAGCATTGATTTAGAAGTGACTTGGAGAATTAATGATCTGTGCTTGTTGTGCATATTAAATATGGGCCACTCTATTAGGGAAGAGTTTGGGCAAACTGATGCAGAAGCATCAGGGAGAAAATAAAACCCTGTTCTTTTCTTCAGTATGTCAAGGCCATATTCCTGAAGAAAGCAATTTGAGAGCTGCCTCTATGTAAAATCAACACACACTATTGAAAAGTAAAACCTTCTTCCAACTAAATAGTTGTATTATTCTTAAAAACATAACTTAATCAATTGTCATACAGAGAATAGATATTTCAGTGGTGTGTTAGTACTGATATTGTTAAATTTAGATTTAACTACCATTTACAGGTTTCCTGCTCTATTCTAAGTTCTGTAACTACACTCTTTAATTCTTGCAACTTTGTGATGTGAAATTTATAGCAAAGAAAAAGACAATCAAAGCGATTACCTAAATTGCCCAAAGGTACATAGCTATAGAAGTACAGTTGGACACAAGAGTCCTAACTCCTGTTTGAATAATTTATTTTTACTGTATTAGTTAAAGTAGGTTAACTCCTTTGATAAACAACCCCAGCATCCAAGTGGCTTAAACAAACAAATGTTCGTTTTTTAAAAAAATGCAATCCAACATTTGGATGCCAGGTTGAAAGAGGCTGTGTGTACTCCGCAGTCAGTAGGGGACCGGACTTCCTCCAGCTCCTAGGTCTCTATGGCCAAGGATCTTCCCCTGGATCGTTTGGCATCTGTCTAGGTTAAGAAAGAGCATCAAGAGACCTGTAGAAGATTTTGAAATTTTACATTTGGAAAGGGCCTATGTATCTCCATTCATATTCCTTTGTCTGGAGCTACACACATGGCCTCATGTCACTGCAACAAGGCTGAGAAATGAAGTCCTACTACATGCCCATGAAGAAGAGGGAGGAATGTGCTGAGTTTCTACTCATTACCATAATGCCTCTACCCTCAGGACTATTGCCAACCTCGTTTGTATAACTTGCTTGATATTTTACCATCCATTCTGCATTATTTTATTTTCAAGCAATATGCTGTAGACTCTTAGCCCTCATTTTCATGTCCTTTAGAGATAATAGAAAATACTTATGTGGCTCATACTACGTACTAAGCACTACCCCCATCCTTTACAATTATTTACTAGTTTTATCTTCTCAACAGCTATATAGGAAGTAGGAAGCATTATCTTTATTTTTTGTAGATTAGGAAACTAAAATACAGAGTTTAAGTAACTTGCTTAATTATTATATTTCTAGTAATGCAATAAAGAACAACTGAAATTTTACTCAGCTTAATTGACATCACACTACTCCTTTTCTATATTTAATCTATCTTTGCCATAAATTATGTACTTTTTAATCTTTTATATATGTATATATCTTACATTTTCATTTATTTTGTCTTTTTATATCTTTTAATGAAGGTCTAATACAAGTTTGTTTTGTTTTGTTTTGTTTTGTTTTGGTTTTTGGTAAAGACTTTTTTTTAATTTATTTGTCAGAGAGAGAGCACACAAGCAGGGGGAATGGCAGGCAGAGGGAGAAGAAGGCTTCCTGCTGAGCAAGGAGCCCAATACAGGGCTGGATCCCAGAACCCTGGGATCCTGACCAGAGCCAAAGGCAGACGTTTAACCAACTAAGCCACCCAGACATCCCTTTAATACAAGTTTTAAAACAATAATTTGACATGTAATGACATATTTATTATTATGTTTATTTTTGTAAATTGTGCTTAGGTTTCAGACTTCAATCATTTCTTAAGTCAACTTCGTTAACCATATAAAGTCAGGTATTTTTAAAATCTCTTAAAATTCTTAAGGAGAATTACCTGTGCTGTTACTCTGAAAAGTAAATACTTAATTGCAATTGCTATTCTTCTGCTTTGATATAGCATACTTCATAATTATCTTTTAGATAAGAGGGGAACATTGTAATATTAATATTTTCCAATAGTAATAATTATTAATATTTTAATATTAACAATATTTTCAATGGATATTGATCAACAACGTTATTAAGTATAGTGGTCCTTTGCATGGTGGGAATGGACCAACATTCAGTGGCCTATGGATTTCCTAAGGCTAAATTTACATCTTCAACCTCCTTTAAAGTGTTTTGTTGCT
Organism: Ailurus styani; assembly: GCA_002007465.1. Classification (NCBI taxonomy): domain Eukaryota; kingdom Metazoa; phylum Chordata; class Mammalia; order Carnivora; family Ailuridae; genus Ailurus; species Ailurus styani. The sequence goes on from LNAC01000627.1 coordinate 869,875, forward strand.
CTTCTTTTAATTAGAGTTACTTAAGGGCTATGTAACACTGTCTCTGGAGACCCAGAAATAAATGGCTTCCAAAGAATTAGAAGTGTGCACAGCCTTTGTAATCTGGCAGGCATGGGTTGGAATCCCTGGACTACATTGTACAAAGTAGTTTGATTTTTTTTATCTTCCTCACCTGCACAAAGGAAATAATAATGTATACTTCGTGGAGATACTACAAAAATAAAATAAACATATACAAAAAATTTGAAACATGTGTTATGTAAATATCAGCTATTATTAAATAAAGTACACCAGCTGGACACTCTTTTCTCATGGGACTTTGTTAAATATGCAGAATAATTGACAAGTGGAAAGATACAGAGAGAGTAGCAGAAAGAGGTGAGGAAAATGAAAGCTATCTATGGGGAAACAAAAGGAGGTAGCAAGGATTCTTAGGTGGCTGGGAGCTAAATTAGTATCTGTTCAGAGAACAGGACCACACTTAACCCTGGTAAGGTTATGTAGAGCAGGAACGAAGGGCAATGCCAAAAAGAAAATTTTTTTTCTGTTTCCCAATTTTAATTAGAGAGTTGACTTTATATCAGTCATAAAAGCTATAGGAGAATATTTTATCATTAATTTATTGATTTGATGAAATTAAGTTCACATTTTAAATGTGTTAACTTGCTTATAAACCTGGAATTGGTTGTTATTATTTCCGGGGAGGAAAGGTCAAGCTGCTTCTTCTAGATATCATGATTCTCCACATTTGGTCCCAACTAGCCTCTTCCACCTTAACTCTTAACCTGTTTTAGTTTCCCCACTTCACAGCCAAGGTAAGGTACTTACTCTTCCTCCTGCTGGTTCTCTTTTTCAAGGCTGTGCCTATGCTCCTGCTATCCCTTTGTCCTAGCATGGTTTCTCCCTGCCCCCATACCTCCAAATGTCCAAAAGCTGCCTGATGATTTCAGGTCTGAGCCTAAATGCCATGTCCCTGAAACCTCCCCCATCTGCCTTGGCTAGAATGAGAGTTATCTCCTTTGAACCTCCATAACATTTGATCTCCATCTCTGTTAAGGCTCACATCGCTTCTTAGTCTATTATTTTAGATTCATATTTAACTCACGGTACATGTACAATATATTTAATGCTGAATATATGTTTTGTAAACTGAATTACATGAAGCATCACTAGTATACTGTCACACAATTTTTTTAAAGATTTTATTTATTTATTTGACACAGAAGGAGAGATTACAAGTAGGCAGAGAGGCAGAGAGAAACAAGGAAGCAGGCTCCCTGCTGAGCAGACAGCCTGACACGGGGCTTGATCCCAGGACCCTGAGATCATGACCTGAGCCGAAGGCAGAGGCTTTAACCCACTGAGCCACCCAGGCGCCCCACACTAGTGTTTTTTGAAAAAGAATTTTAGGATCATTTACATTTGGGAAATTGTCATTTCTCCCTAGTATTGATTTCTTGGAGCTTTCAGACAGTCAAGGAGGTGTTCAGAATATAAGGTTTTGAAAACATATTTAACTAAGAAATTAACATATATATATATTTTAATAACAAGGACCCTGTGATCCTATAGTATATTGATGTTGCATGGAATACACTTAGGAAAACTCTCGTGTCCAATGGACATTAGTTTTACCACTGCCTCAGCTCAAAGGAAGATCTTGAGTTAGTTCTGCTAAATCTCATCCCCCTTAGTCATGGGGATTTTTTTCTTTCTTGTCACTGCCATTTTTCTTGGAGTCTAGGACTCCATTGTCTATCTTGGGTTTTGGAAAGGAGGCTTGTCCACATAGGAAGGATATGGTGGTGGGGGAAATGGTTTGAGTAATATGAGTGATTAAGAAGCTACATGCTGTAGTACATTGGTTGTCTTCATCAAATGGCAAGGAAGAGAACAACTCATTTGTTTCTTTGTCACAGGCATTATACAGGTTTATCTGCATAAAGACATATGGTTTTCAAGGAGCTCAACAGCTCTGCTGGCTCACTGGAGCTACTTACTTACAGGGAGCAGAGCTAAGAGGGCTGTGTCCTTGTTGACTCCGTTCTGGTTTGTATGGTCCTTGGCCTCATTCCCTCACTCAGACTGTGGATCCCATGACTAGTTTTCCTTGGGAGATTACAAACTGGATCATAGATTTTTTTTCCCTTTTCTTTTTAATTTGTGTGTATGTGTGTGTCTGATAACTCAGTGGATCATACCATTTGAACATAAGAGTAAAGAGTTTCACTTTGTCTTTTCCTTTGTTCTCCTGTGAAAAATTTCATCCAGGTTAATTGGTGTATTAAATCTACTTGGCTACTTTGGAGGAGGAGGGTCAGGATGGAACTTCAGGTTTCAAGGAAGAATGGCAAGGGTAGCCAGAAAAGATGGTCAATACAAACTATTATATTAACACACTGATATATATGAATTACCTCCCTTACCAGCTGATAAGTTCCTTGAGGTTTATCCTTGTGTGTTGTGTGCTCTATAGTGCTTAGCAGAAAGAGTTAGAATCTAATAAATATTTATCAAATGAGTATGAAGTTTTTAAGACATTAGTTGTGTGGAGCATCTTCTAAACATCTCCAACCGTTTTGGTGGGGTTATTATTTGCCAGCCATTTCGGATAGTAGAGGGGTTCTCATTCTAAAAGAAATTAAGGATTCTGCCTCACAGAGAGCTGATACTGGCTCCAGGAAAAAAAAGGAATATGTTATTTCTACAGACAGACATCTTCAGGGAGAGTACATCCTGCCAAGAAGGACTGGGGTGTAAATCACCATTTAACATATCATATGATATTGAAAGATAAGTGCAGATTTCCTCTTCTTGTCTAAATTGTAATTTTGACTCAGTGTCCTTCAATCACTCATAGCAAAAGGAGATTAACAGGCTATTTAATCATCCACCAGGAAAAAATACATTTAAAGATGTTGCAAAATGACTCTTCAACAAGGTCACATGATTTTCTTGCAGTGATTTGAAATTGTTTGCTAATGACTGATTATGCTCCTTTTTGATAAAAGCACTGCTGTGGCAATGGCTTTGTGTGGGCACAATTAAGACTGATATTTCATCCTTGGTTCATTCCCCATAGCCTCATACTTGAAGACAACCCTTCTGCACGTGTGTCTACTTGTGGCATTTCCTCATGCAGTTAAGCTTAATTTTTAATAATAAACCTTTCCATTTATCTGGTGTTTAACATTTTTAGGGTACTTTAACACCTGTGTGCCACATCAAACTCGTAATAGTCCTGAGAGGTAAAGAGAGCCAAAATTAGGATTCCAGTTGCACATTAAGTATATGTGGCAAATAGTGTTTGTCACCTAATTTGTGTCAAGCCTTATTCTGTGACCCTACCGTGCTTCTTTTCTTTTCTTTTCTTTTCTTTTCTTTTCTTTTCTTTCTTGAACTTCTACTTTAACATGACCTTGGAATATCTCCTTGTGATACTTGGCTGCCAACCACTTCCAATAGATATTCTTTCCATAGGATTGGTTGGGATGAGCATTCCTTTATGCCTTGGAATTTCTCTAAGATTTATTTTTCCCTCTGTGTTCTTTTTAAAAAGTTAGCTTTGCTTTTATACAATAGCATCTTTCATCAGAATGTGATATTCCAGAACTACTGGCAACTGAAAACAAGTACCAGATATAACTTGCTGTGTTTTTGTTTTGTTTTTTAAGCAGGGTGACAGCATTTGTCCGTATTGTACCATGCTACAGTGCTCTATACATGGAATATACTCCATAAATAGGAGAAATTAAGATATTGTTATTTCTAAGTTGATATGCATCGCCAATGTCTCACTTGGCTTCAAACTTGATTTGTCATTGAATTATTGGAATCTAGTAATATAGTAGGCACTCAATAAATGTTTCAAGAATGAAAGATACTAATAAGTATCTGAATGTTGGCTGCAACAAGAAATGGGTAATAATTTAAATTGCTCTAATTGTGGTTTATTTTTATACAGTTTTGAGAAGCTGCCTTGGGGCTATTGAGGACTGTTCTGCATTTGTGGATCAAATTCAAATCTTTCCTTCTTTGTGTATGTTCTATTTCAAGCTCTCATCTCTCCAAGGCTCCTGCTCTCTCCTTTCATGGGTAGGGGGAGGATTTTACACTTACTTTCCAACAGCATTTTTTCCTCAGTATTGTTTCTTGTACCTTTCATGATCAAACTGTCTTTTCCCAACTATCTCCTACTTTATGGGCAATATATTTTCTCTTTGCCCTGTAACACACAAAATCATTTAGAAAATGTGCTCCTGCATCCAGTCCATCTTACCACCTGCTAATGCATCAGGCAATCTGAGATTACTTCTTTAGCTTTTTGATGAGCATTGGAATGTACAGGTGCCTCTCTTAGCACATATTGCATTAAATGATATTAAACTGTGTTTGTTTCTCCATCAGACTGTGAAATCCTTGAGGGAAGAAGGCATGATATATCCATGCATATATCCATATCCAATGGCTGCAATGTCAGCCCAATAAGCACTGGGGGAACTGTATCCACAGTCTTCTCAGGATGGGTGTGAGGAATTGACATTTGCAAATGAATGCTGGCTTTAATAACATCTGAACAGACACATTAAAGATGTATACGGTATGAATTTCTCTTTTTTGCCAAATGTTTTCAATTAAAATATTAGTCATTCTTACTTAAGATTGCAAAACAAATAAAAAAGTGGAACAATTGTGACAACCATCTGTCAAATTTCCTGATGTTTGAAAGCAACATTATGATGACTTCATTCATGCGTTTTAATATGGACATTTTGGAGTTAGGTAGAGATAAGCTGGAAGAACCATTTTTTTCTAAAAGATGATTTTCTTTGGGCTTCTTTCTTTTCAAAAGCTATGCAGAAAACCAACAAGAATTACCCTACAAAAATGTCCTACAAAATTAAGTTCTTAAAATGTTACATAGAAATTTTTAAAAAATTGTACATTTAAGCCCAAATTTTACATTATCATGAGTAAATGTGATAATGATGTGGTCCTTGGTTCACATTATAATTTTACTATGAGAAATACGTGGGAAAAAGTGTGTAAAATTTTTAAAGTTTACTTAGAGTTACATAAATCCAGACTTGAAGATCATATTTCAGGTTGAGCAGATTAAGGAATAATATGGGAGATTCTTCTAAATCCAATGCTAAAGACATGAGCAGGGATGTGTTGCTTATTAGGGGTCAGAACCAACACTATAGCCCTTAACAAAGTATATGAGATATTTTCAAAAGCAGATCTTCCAAAGTTATGGCTGATTGTACAGTCTGTGGGTAAATGAAGAGATTCTGGATAAAGTTACCTCTGGTGGACTGTCTCATTATGACACCCCCATGATAAGAAGGAATTAGGAAGAGAAACACAGGAATCCTGTTTAAGTTTTAACCTAAAGAAGAAAAATATTCTTTTTAGTACTTTACTGCAAAATGAAATGCTTTTACATAAAAAAGGAATAATATATATTTTTTAAGATTTTATTTGTTTATTTGACACAGAGAGAGAGATTACAAGTAGGCAGAGAGGCAGGCAGAGACAGGGAGAGAAGGATGCGGGCCTCGATCCCAGGACGCTGAGATCATGACCTGAGCCGAAAGCAGAGGCTTTAACCCACTGAGCCACCCAGGCGCCCGAATAATATTTTTTTAAGCAGGGACATTGTTCTTTGTGTTCCATCTTAAGGATCTTAACATAATCTTAAATCACACTCAAAATGAACTTCAAGTTCTATCTACAAACTACTTTCAAGTTTAAATCCTTTGAGTTAACCAGAACTTCTTTGATCTCTTATTTTCTGTTAAATATAGTTACTTAGTTTTCCAAGTAAAACTTTCTTTAATCATAACTATTATACAGACACATGAACATTTTTGAAAAGCTGCTTTGTGTCAACATCTTTGTTAAATGTATCTTTTTCCTTTTTTCTACTACAGTCTAATGACCTAGTTAGTGTTCCTTAATGATGTATTCAAAGATATAGGGATTAACATATCAACATATTTAGTGGGTTCTACTCTCTGCTCCAAAACTATGCTCAAAAGGAGAATCAGAGGATATGACTCTGTTCTGAGCACTGATATTGATGTCTTATAATACAGAGATAAATATTTTGATACTCATTTTCTAGATGAGAGCTCTGGTCATGTGGTATAAGTAACACATGTAAGATTAGACCACAAGTATGTCCCAAGAGCTAATACTCAAACCAAAGCTTTCACTGACATCAACACCTATGCATTTAATATGCCATACAATATTTTTTCTCCAAATAGGAAAATAGTGGAGGCAGTAACATTTACAGTAGTATTCTGATCTTGATGCTGTGATCCCCCAGAAGACTCTCTGAAGTATATATAATTATTACCATTTTACAGAGGTTAGATTTCAACTTTAAAAGGGATGAGCACCCTGCTATCCATGATGGCACAACATCAAGACTTTTGGGGGTCTTCTCAGTATAAAACATTAACCTTGTGCTTAAGGAGTTAGATATTAATTGGATAGTTGCAAAACTAAAAAAAAAAATTGGGAAAAAAAAATCCAGATTTACCTTGGAATAGTATCCTAGGGAAAGGGAACACCTTCTAAGAGGATAAAACCCCAAAGCAAAATTTTTATGGTTAGGTTTGTATTGCTTCCCATTAAACCTATCTTGAGTAAACTAAGTTTCAGTCTTCGCTGAGTCACTCACCCAATCACTTTGAACTAATTGATTTATTTGTGATTACACAGTAAGTCCCTTGTAACCTGAAATCCTAATACCCAAAGTATTCACGGGCACCAGTTATTACTGAAGAGACCTAAAGTTTAAAGTAAACATACTTGAGTGCTCTACCAAAGTAAGGGAAAGCCTGGGGGTCTGTGCATGGGGAGAGATTTGAGAAATGAGTGGAAATAATAAAGAGAGAAAGGAATCAGGAAAAGAGAGAGCCTACAGACTACTCTGGATTAATAACAACTCTGGCAAATAAAGCTGAATAAAAGAATTCACACTAATGGAGAAAGCATGAGAGAAAATGAGTCAAATCTGGGAATGCCAGTCTGGAGGAAATGGTAAATGTCATTTGGGGAGGAGGAAAATTGACAAGAAAGCATTCATTAATACAGTGCAGAAATATCTTCAATGTAAATTTTTTTTTATATATTGCTTGTCAGTACATTCAGGGCAAGTCAGCTGCGTCCATGATTGTAGAATATGCATTGCACAACCAAAGGGAGGAAAACAGTCATAAGGATTCTCAGGGAAGAAAGTTTATATATGCAGATGAAATATATACTTACAGACTTTTGATAATTTGTGTAAGTCAAATAATACTTGAAAATTTAAGGAATCAGCAGATGTTAAAAGATGTAATGGGTATATCCTAGCCAGTATCTTCAATAGATAAATACTTTTAAAGCCACTGCCAAAGTTATTTCAACCTGTAGATCACAATATTTTTCAGAATATAAACTGCTATACAGAGTCCATGAAAAAGTTAATGTCTTGTAGGCACTATATGGAGTTTTCTATATCATTATATTAATAAAACATATGTGATGTTCAATGGCAACCTTAAATTCAAATTTTTTATATGATAAAGTATCAAATCGAGCTTAGAAAATGTTTTGCTGCTTGTGTTACATTGAAAAAAGTACACGTAGGATGAATTGTTTTTTACCAATGAGACGTGAGATCGAGTTAAAATTGAAGGTAGCTTGAAGGGGAAGAACAGATTTGAGGATTGATGCTATCTGACTTCAAGACTTATAATAGCAACAGTAATCAAGACAGTGTACTGTTGGTAAAAGAATAGACAAATACCCCCATGGAAGAGAAGAGAGAGCTCAGAAATGACCCACATATGTCTAGACATAGACCTTATGCCCTTCATAAAAATTAACTCAAAATGGATCAGAGACCTAAATATAAAACACAAAACTATAAAACTTCTAGCTGATTCCATAGGAAAAAACCTAGATGGCCTTGGGTATGGGGATGCCTTTTAAGATGTGACACAAAAGACATGATTCATGAAAGAAATAATTGATAAGCTGAACTTCACTAAAATTAAAAATTTCTCTTCTGTGAAAGACAAATATCAAAAGAATGAGACAAGCCTCAGACTGGGAGACAATATTTGCAAAAGACACATCTGATAAAGGACTGTCATCCAAAATATACAAAGAACTCCTGGGGCACCTGGGTGGCTAAGTCAGTTAAGCATCTGATTTCAGCTCAGGTCATGATCTCAGGGTACTGGGATGGAGCCCCATGTTGTGGGGGGGGTGGTCTCTGCTCAGGAAGGGTTCTGCTTCTCCTTCTCACTCTCCCTCTGTGCTCTCCCTCCCTCTCTCTTTCAGATAAATAAATACAATCTCTTAAATAAATAAATAAACACACACACACACACACACACACACACACACCTCTTAAAACTCATTAACAAAACTAACAACCTGATTAAAAAATGGGCCAAAGACCTTAAGAGATGCCTCACCAAAGAAGACATACAGATGCCAAATAAGCATATGAAAAGATGCTTCACACCATACGTCATCAGGAAATGTCCAAAGCAACAATGAAACATGCCACTACACACATACTCCAATGGTCCAAATCCAGAACATGGACAACATCAAATGCTGGTGAGGATGTGGAACAACAGGAGCTCTCACGCACTGTTGGTCAGACTGTAAAATTGTACAACCACTCTGGAAGACAGTTGGCAGTTTCTTACCAAGCTAAAAATAATTGTTACACAACTCGGCAAACATGCTCCTCGATATTTACTCAAAGGAGTTGAAAACTTAAACCCACATAAAAATCTGCACAGCAGCTTTATTCACGATTGCTAAAACTTAGAAGCAACCAACATGTCCTTCAGTAGGTGAATGGATATATAAACTGTGGTACATGCAAACAATGGACTATTACTCAGTCCTAAAATAAAATGAACTATCAAGCCATAAAAAGCCATGGAGAAATCTTAAATGCATATTACCAAACAAAAAAATATCCAACAAGGTGAAATTGTGATATTTTAATAGTGGATATGCCATTATACATTTGTCCAAACCCTTTGAATGTATAACAGCAACAGTGCACCCTAAGGTAAACTATGGGACTTTGGGTGATTGCAATGTGTCGATGTAGGTTCATCCTTGGTAAAAAGTGTACTATGCTTTCTTTCTTTCTTTTTTTAATTAAGATCTATCTATCTATCTATCTATCTATCTATCTATCTATCTATCTATCTATCTGTCTATCTATCTATCTACTTATCAGAGCGGACATAGGGAGAGAGAGCACGAACAGGGGGAGCAGCAGGCAGAGGGAGAGGGAGAAGCAGGCTCCCCGGTGAGCAAGGTGTCCTATGTGGGATTCAATCCCAGGACCCTGGGATCATGACCTGAGCAGAAGGCAAACGTTTAACTGACTGCGCATCCCCAAAGTGTACTACTCTTTTGAGGGGGTATTGATACTGAGGGACACTACATGTGTGGGGGCAAGGGATATATAGAAAGTCTCTATACCTCCCCCTCAATTTTGTCATAAACCTAAAACTTTTATAAAAAGATAAATTATTAAAAAATTTGAGGGTAGGAGTCCAGACTCTAGAATAGCCTTTGGAACATATTTACTTAGATGTTAAAAATGATTTTTCCTGCAGATTTTCATATAAAATATGGATTAAAAAATGAGAGTGTACCTTCTATGAGAAATATAATTTTATTCAGTATTGTTTTAAGTTTTGTCCACAAGCAAAAATCATTTCATTTAATTCATAAACTTAAATAAATGTAAGTTTATAGTGGCCAGAACATTGTCATGGGTAAAACTAAAGACAACAGCTCTAATTTATTGAGTACTGAGTGTATGTTAAGAACTCTTCATACATTATGTCCTTTAATACTTGCCTCAATGGTTTGAGGTTAAAACTATCAACCTTATTTTTCAGAGGAGGAATCTGATGCTTAAAAATGTTAAATAATTTGCTAAAGTGCAAGTGGAAAAACTTGGATGGCATCTAGAGAATCAATTCTATATTGTACTTGCTAAGACTCTATAGTCCTCATCTATAACATACTTTTGAATGTAGTTTTATATCTCCCCTGTTTTTATATTTAGGTGTCTAGAGATCACCTAATGAGATTCAGTGATGAATACTATCAAATACAAAAAAGAGTACAATGAAGACAAACTCAAATAAGTTCAAAGGTCCATGTCATGCTGTATGTGCATAATAAATCCCTCAGATTTTGATAAAGACTTTCTAATAGAAAATCAGTTTCTTCTCATGTCCACCGAATTTTTAAAAAATTGAAAAATATGAATGAAGGGGAGCCCATAGGTAAGGAATATTTGTTATCTCAGCCTTAACCCCTCTCTAGCAGCAGCTCTGGGTTTATAGCACTGGGGAGTCCACATTCTATTGCTTTCCTGATTGCATGGACAAAGGTCTTCCAGTTCTCAGGGAATAGTTAGAAGCAATAGGAATTCTCTTCTGCAAAATCTGTCCAACCTATACAGAAATTTGAAAACACTGACAACAAACTCATGATCTCGTCAAGAAGACCACCATGTATTTTAAACTAATTGAATTACATAAGGGTGCTTTTCAACCTCTCCTATCACCTAGTGCAGTGCATGTATGTGTGTGTGTGTGTGTGTGTGTGTGTGTGTGTATAGTAGCTCTTCAATACATTATTATTCATTTGGTTTCTTTTTTTTAACATTTTCTAAGTTTTTTTTTAAAGATTTTATTCATTTATTTAACAGAGAGAGAGATCACAAGTAGACAGAGAAAGATCACAAGCAGGCAGAGAGGCAGTCAGAGAGAGAGGAGGAAGCAGGCTCCCTGCCAAGCAGGAAACCCTACGTGGGGCTAGATCCCAGGACCCTGAGATCATGACCTGAGCCAAAGGCAGAGGCTTTAACCCACTGAGCCACTCAGGCACCCCTATTCATTTGGTTTCTAAGATATCTTTAATACAAGTCAATTTAATAAATAAATACAAGGTAATTAGAAGAAAAAAATGAAATAATGCTAGCATTCAGTGTAGAAGGCCTAACAAAAAATAAAAAATAAAAAAAAATAAAGACCCCAATATTTCTGATTCTTGCCATTAGCAAACCTTATGCATACATAGAGAGGCCTGTAAAATAGTTGGTTTTATTTTTTGATTTTTACTCTCTTGACTTTTGGACTCCAAATGCCATGTAAATAAGCCTAAACTATCTGCTGGATGTTTAAAACATGGGGTCCTGATTACTCCCATCACCCCAACCATCAGACATGTGAGTGAGGCCATCTGAGACCCCATCCTGAGCCCAGGTGACATCAGACTGGCTTCTGGCACATCTTAAGGAAGTATTTAATGTTCAACTGCTTTATAATAGCAGGGTTAGCAATGTAGATATGCCTCTATCTTTTATTTTCCATCAAAATACTGCCCCCAGAAATAGTCTATTATAGACCAAGTAAATAAGGAAGGATTTTACTAATACACTGAAAGAGGTCAGGAAAAACAAGCCAGAGTCATGGCCAAATGAACTGCAATGAGTGTGCTTCAACAATGAATAATATGCTAATTCGGATCTACTCCTAACTCACTGAGAATGAAAATCTAGCAGTTCATGGAAAGAATACTATTCTTTCGTGTTGTCTCATCTTACTAATTTGTATTAGAAGTTATGAATGCTGTAAGAAGGAAACTGCATTTAATCACTCAACAAGTACTTGTTGAGCCCCTAGCCTCTGTACTCTGTGGGACGCTGTGAATGGAGCCTATAAGACATAGAAGCACAAGCTCTGGTAGGCTCATCTAGAGAGGAGCCTGGTCCACACTCAGGAAGCAAAACTAGGCTCCTCTAATCCCAGATGATGTGTAGGTGCTCCTTCTCTAGTCCCCAAGAAAGAGACGAACCTGGGACATTAGGAAAAGTACACTTGACCAGAAACCAATACACTCGTCTTCATCCCAAAGCTTTTAGTAAGTCATTGTGTGATTCTGGATGTAGCATCTAGTTTTTCTGTACTTGCATTTTTTTTTCACTTATAGTCTGAGAGGTAAGAACTTGCCTTCCTTATCTCAAAGAGTGATATGAAAATGAAATTTAGCACTTTAGAACTAAACAGCACAGATAAAATTTATTAACTGGAACAATAGCTATTTCATTTTTCTACACTTAAAGAGAAGACCTGAATTGGCATATTCTTCTCTTTTAGCATCACCCATCAGGAAAGTAAACCATAGCTACTGTGTGGATTTCTCACTTGAATTAAGTTTTATATTTTCTTCATTTTTCTGCTTAGTTTTTTAATATAATTCAAATTTTTCCTAATCTTTTTTTTAAGATTTTTATTTATTTATTTGACAGAGAGAGAGACCACAAGTAGGCAGAGAGGCAGGCAGAGAGAGAGAGGGAAGCAGGCTCCCCACTGAGCAGAGAGCCCCATGCGGGCCTCGATCCTAGGACCCTGGGATCATGACCTGAGCTGAAGGCAGAGGCTTAACCCACTGAGCCACCCAGATGCCCTCCTAATCTTGATTTATAGAAATTTTTCTTTTATTTAGCTGTTTATTGTTTATTTCATTTCATCACAAACATTATGTATAAGGAACTCTAGTTTATGAAAAAAGCTAATAAATACATTTTTTAAACAGACATGCATATGTATAAATACATATTTGTTATAGGAGAAGGCATAGGCCACATGTCTGATATAACTTTAGGATGCCATGAACTATCTGGTCAATTTTTGGATTTTAGCAAAATGACTCCAGGACATTAGGAAAAGTGCATTTACCCAGGAGCCGATATACTTGGTTATTATATATACCAACTTAATTTATTTGCTGTCAGCATATGTGCTATGGCTTGTTAGGATCTCTGGTGCCTCTCTGAATTTCCCAGAAGAAAGAATATCCCCTATACAAGCTGTGGCATAATCTCCAATGGCCAAAGAGCTGGTTTTCTAATCTCTGTAAATTCATTTGTCTATATCCTGGGTCATTCAGTTACTGCTCATCTCTTATTAAATTTGTCTCATCAATTGAATCTTCATAGATAGATAGGCAGATAAGAGAGAGAGAGGAAGGAGAGAGATAGGTAGATAGATGATAGATAGATAGAGAGAGAGAGAGAGAGATAGATAGATAGATAGATAGATAGATAGATAGATAGATAGATAGATAACCTGTCCAAATGGCTCAAAGCAGATTCGATGCAATCTATTAGAGCAAATGTACAAAAGGTTCATAATTTTCTTGGAATTAAAATGCCATGTGAAGAAGGCTTGAACTTCTTGATATTGGAGACATGATATCTGGTAGATATTAGAGACAAGGGGCCCCAATTTCTCACATCACCTGGCCAAATGCCAGATATATAAGGCATGTTATTCACCATCAGTGTCACAATGGGCCACTCCTCCTCTATGCTGAGGTTCTGATTTAATTTTGAAGTCAAACAAAATTATTTTCTAGGATCTTCATGTCTATAGATACAGACCCATGAACCACCCACAAAATACACAGGTAATATCAGCTCCATTTCCAGCATGGTGATCAGATGTGATGTTGAAGTGAGGGGAACTAAAAAAACCTGTCAGAATCACAGTCACACCAACATCACAAAGATAAATAAGGAATGGCCTTCAGAAAACTGTTAACCCTTTTTCTGATCCAGGCTGGTCCTTTGCTTAAATCTTCTTTGAGAAACCAGAGTTTCTGATTTTTTCACTTTCATCCTTTTTCAATATGGATGCACACAATTCTATGACATTTACACTGTATATGGTTTTGAAACCAATTTGTCTCATTCATATCACCTCATCTTTTACTTTTACAAGTAAATGCAGTAATGTACTTGCCTCATTTTATTTAGTGAACAAGTTTGAAAAACGTGGTACATTTTATATACTTTCTTGCTATTTAATATAACTGCATTTAGTCTAAGTTCAGTCCTTGGAAAATTCCTTAAATAATATTGCTCATTAACAACTGACCACAGCACTTAAAATCCAAACAACAAATTACACTACAGAATTATTTTTCCCTCTTGTTGAAAAACTCATTTATTTTTAAGAGAACATTTTCATTAATCTTTTCTGGCAGGTTTCTTTGTGTGCGTGTATTTCCCGCAGTTAAAACTAAACTCTGCCCTCCTAGATAATGCTCACGAAATTATATATGACAGTGCTGATGCAGCTCCTCGTTGGCATGCTGCAACCTGCTTTGTTAATGAATATTTTTAAGCTTCTTTGAAGTCCTGAATATGAAAATAGAATAAAAATGTGATTACTGTCACTATAGCACTGCCAAATTTGTTAATGAGGCAATATTCTTTATTTTGTCTTGGGCCAAATTTGGTGGTTGTTTTGCAAACAGCACAAAGCAATGATTAACACGTAAGCTAAGCTCTTCAACTTTATGTTGTGGATGCCTTTTATGCAGATTTATTCAACATTTTCCCCTCAGTGTTTGGGAGGAATCAAATTTCATAGTTTCCACTACTTATTCAGGGCGGATACTAACAGTAGGTAAAACAGAGGTGACAAAGTTCCATGGGGAATAAGTCTTATCTTTTATATTATATGTTGTCATAAAATACTTTATGTGATTGCATTTGTCATCTAAACTAGGGTTGCTAAAATCCTGAAATCCCATTATAAACAATCATTCTCATCTTTATTAGTGCTAAATTCTCTGAGTTTCAGATCATGGTCTCTTCTATCTGATTCAAAAATACCCCAGGATCCTCACTCCTGCAGAGAAGCACAGGGAACCTTCTGCCAATGAGAGGAAGTGGTCACCACATTGAACATTTCATGTAAAACTATTTAAAATCCTCTTGAGTTATTTACCCTCTTAAATCAACTCTAAAGCATATTTTCTGCTTCTTTTTTTTACATGCCAAATATTTCAGTTACCACAAAGACACCCACCTACCTATTTCCATGGAGGCTGGTGTTACAGTATTTAGAATCATGTATAAAAAAGAAACCAACCCACAGGCCCAAAGTAGAGTACTTATATTAAAGCTCCACATCAGCCGATCAAGACTTAATACCTAACCTAAATATAGTTTCATCCCCTCTAGGAATGTGACCTTTAGCCAGCCAACCTGCAGTTTGCTGGTCAGCATTAGGAGATAACCCACTGATAGACCCCTACTGTTCCCCTTAGGAAAGCAACCTTGCCTAAAATAATGCATTCTTTGCTAATAATTTCCTTTTTTTCTGTCCCTCTCTCTGCCTTAGAAAACCTTTCCTCTCCCTCAGCTCAACAGACCTCTTTTCTATTTGCTAGACAGGATGCTGACCAGTTCACGAATCATTGAATTTTGCTTTTTAACACATTTGATTTTTGTTTCCTTACTATAATTACAGCTTTCCCATTTGCACCTTGAAATAATTTGAGAATTATGCAACTGTCTGCCTTTTTTTTAGTGAAAGAAAAGGTGTACTATAAATGTAAAGATACCAATTTTTATTCTCAGCTCCTAATATTCTTCAGAGACTGCCAAGTTAAATAGTTTTAAGAATTTAGATAAATTGGTCAGATAGGTCCATGATGGAGCGCTAAAGGAAAATGAGGGTATCTGTGAAATGATAATAATAATAGCAATAAAAGTGGACAGTTTATTGAGCAGAAGGCTAGTGAAACAACAAAAACTTATTTATTGCTAGATAGTAAATTCCTTGAGGACAGGGGTGACATATTGTAAAACATTTAGCCCATATGCCCAGGTTGTCCAGTGGTTAAGTGGTCAATAAATACGTGCTAACTTCAGTTTAACAGAGAAGAAGTAGAGAGGAACAAATGTAGAAAATGACAAAATAGTTTACCTATAAAGTCATCTATTATTTGAATCATCTTTTAAATCCAAAGGATATAAATAATTCAGTACCCAAGACAAACAATTATTTGCCAAACTACCACTAAATCCTAGGAATGGGCGTCACACATCTTCCCAGTAAATCCTATTCCTTCCACATGGAAATACCAGGCATCTATGTTACAAGTGGAGGATAGCTGGCCAAGTATATTTTTATTTTTATTTTTTATTATTATTTTTGTTATTATTTGCCCCAGGCCCTAGCCAAGTATATTTTGTCTTTAACGGCATGGGTATACAATGGATCTTTTAGATTGTGTCTACAAGGAAATGAGTTCAATCCTCTTTGGTGAATCCAGCTAATCAATCAGTTTGAGTGACTTTTTTCCTACTTGGCAAATGTCTGACTAAGTCATTTAAAAATCATTTTGATGTTTCTTATTCTGAAGTCTGTAGTGATTAGTTTATGATGGACTTTTTTTCTCTCTTTTGCTTTCCTTAAAGCTTTTTAGTAATGTCATTTTCATTTTATTTCCTTATGTGGACACAAATAAGGGGTGGGTATTCAGATAACCAGTGGCATATTCTTTTCAGATCTTTCACTGTTTCATTATTTAAAACAGCCAAATAGACAACTGGAGTTATAATGCTTTTCTCCTCAAATGCTTTTCTCCTTGGGTCAGAAATACACATGAGAGGGGAAACAGTTTGGACAAAAATACCTGTGAATACATACAAAGAGGGAAAGAAAGAAATAGTCTGGTCACTAAATAGGCATTAAAAGAAGAATAAATTTAATTTTGTTAAACTTGTCAGCAGGTACTTAAACTATACTCTTAGATACAAATCAAGTAAGACACAAAAAATAGAGATTTTATACTAAAAGTCTGGGGCATAGGAAAACTTTACAAATAATCAGCTAGTAATAATCGTAAGAGTAAGGATACTGACTTCATTGATGATGATGATAATTTTCTGGATTAGGCACAGGTAATTGTATATACTTTAAATTGATCAGTTTCATGTCAACCTCATAAAACTTCTGTTCCATTGGTACATTCATATCTTGATTTTATAGATAAGGAAGGTGGGGCTCATGGAGGTTAAATGACTTATCCAAGAACACATAGTTTAAAGAATCAAATTTCAAAATCAGCATGATTACAAAGCTTCAGAAAAATTCTTAAATGGTGAGGCATGGCTTTCTTGGTTCTTTGCTCTGTTCTACAATGGCAGAGTGCAAATGAAACGACTGGAGCTCTGACCACCAGCTTGGGCCCTGAAGTAATTTTGAGTATGAGAACAAGGATAATGGAACCGTAAGGTAGAAGGAGCCTACCTCCCTGACCGGTGCTTAACTATTCTTAAACAAATAATCTCTAGACATGTCTCATATGTTTCAGCCACTGTGATTTCCATTTCTTTCTGTTACTTGCAGCCAAACCCATGTATTATAATTA
This sequence comes from Ailurus styani, assembly GCA_002007465.1. Lineage (NCBI taxonomy): Eukaryota > Metazoa > Chordata > Mammalia > Carnivora > Ailuridae > Ailurus > Ailurus styani. Next base: position 887,164 of record LNAC01000627.1, read on the forward strand.
TAATTACAAATGTGCAACCATAGTACTGATCATTGCCTAATCACTTACTTCGTTTGATTTTCTTTTACGATGCATGATCTCTTACCTTGTTAAACTGGTACTTGAGCTCGAGGTTACTAGGAAAGATGTGTAACCTGGGTCTAGTGTCCCATGGGAACCCAGGAGGGATCCAGGGCAAACGGTCCCAAACAAGAATTTCCATTTATGTGGGCTACGTAAGGAAATGAATCAAAGACCTGGGACAAAAGGGATTTGAGAAATGAGGGGTGTCCGTGAATTATAAGTTCAGAGCCAGCAAAAAGAAAGCTGGATCTGGATGAATTTCATGAGTCAGAAATCAGATACTTGGAATGTTTTGTATACATGGCAGTATTGTGGTCATAAGGAAAAAAGGTAAGAGGATAAAGCCAAGCCCACATAGCAAAATAAAGGTATTGCTGGTATTTGCTCTACCTACCCAAAAGCTTGTTGTGTGAATCAAGGAAAGGATATGTGAAAGCAATTTTTACATATAAATTGGTATATAAATATCTAGGTCTTTTTTTTTCCCTAGAATTATTCAAACAAAATCAAAATGGGTTCTTAAGGCTGAAGTTCTGTGTTTTAAAATGCATTATTCTAAAAAAATGCATTATTCTGAACATTGTTTATATTTAAATACTCCTCCTATAGTTTATTGTTAACATGTAAGTATTACATCATACACATTTTTGATTGGTTGATTTTATATTTGAGTTAGTCAATTTTTCATCTACTTTAAAGGTACTTTTTTCTCTTTATGCCTTCATTCTCAATGGCGGAGACATTTATTCGGCACAGTGAAATCATGGAACAGCACCTGTCTGGGATGGAAGGCCAGCCAGTAGTCTTCATCATATTCACAGTGCCATATTCCCCATGGGATCTAAGATCACTGACATTCTTAAAAGGTACTATTCTACATGACCTCAAATTATTTCACATACCATGACCATTATAAATTATTTTATTATCAGGGCAACTTTTTTCTTCCCCTTCAGACCCTTCATGAAAGTCCACAAAAATAAAGCAATGTGGGTTTCCCAAAACATCTTTGTCTATTGTAAGTTTTCTACTGTCTCTCTTCATCCAAGAGCTTTGAACTCTGAACCTATGAAAAATGGTTGAAGAAAATATATTTAACACAGAGAAGGTAAAATTTGACTCACTGTCATTAATACTTAGAGGACACAGGCAGGCAGCACCTACATGTGGGTAGGCTAAGGAATACAGAAAATGGTTTAAAATTGAGGCAATCTGAACAGCCCATTTCCTCATCTAAATGTCCTTACTTCCTATAGTTTCTAGCCTTATAGGATTGTGAGCTCAGTAACTGAAATATCTCATGTTTCAAGAGCAAGCAGAAATCTAGATTATCCTATAAAATGTTAATATTTTAAGGGGCACCATATATGATGACTAGGAAGAGTATAGGCTCTAAAGCTATTTTGCCTGGGTTTGAATGCCAGCTCCACTACAGACTTGCCCTTTGTGCCTCAGTTCTCTCATTGTTAAAAGGGGATGATAATAATAGAAGAATGGAACTGTATTTCATAAGGCTACTATAAGTAGCAACTTAATATTTTTAGAACATTTTAAAAAATGACTGACACAGAGAAGGCAATGCAACATGATAGCTAAATAAAAAGAGTCAATCATACTTTAAAACACAGAGTATAAGCCAAGCTATAATTGTGAATTTCATTCAGGCTGCATGACACATCTTTTGGACCCCTGAGTTAGGGAACAGGAAAACTAACCTGACATCTAGGGGGGAAAAAGTAATCTTATTTTTTGTGGCATTCAAATGGAATAGAACTGAGATCAGTAAGTGGAAGTCAGAGGAAAGTCTAGTTTGAGTCAAGATAAAAGATACTTTCTTCCAATTAGATATGTCTGACATGAGAAGGAACTGCCTAAAAAATTGGTGAGTTCTCTGTCATTGAATGTGGTTCAAGCAGAAACTATAAGATAGATTATCTTTTAGAGATATACTACAGAGAACTTCTGCAGAATTTGGAAAAATGAGCTCTAAAGTACTGTCCAACTCTGAAGTCATGAATCTTATATGACAAATATCAGAGAACCCTGGCCAACAGAACATGCAACAACTTTCTAGGGCCACTGCTGGACCCATCAATAACCCCTAAGCAGTGGTCAGTTACATCACTGATCAAGGAGGCAGAGGGAAGAAGATAGCAACAGAGAAGTGCATGTGTTTGTGAGGACTCAACAGAGGTTCACTATGGTGTTTTCATATCCAGAGTCCCAGCAGGAAGCTGGTAAACAGGTGCACAGTCAGGTGAGGGGAGGGTAGAACGAGATTATTAGAGGAGCTACCTGCCAAATAATGCCACTCACCTCCTTCTGTCCTTCTCTTTAGTCTGTACTTATATGATAGCTATGGCCCTGCAGTACCTTGAAGAGGCTGCTTGTCTTCTGACAATGATAAATATTTTCCCTCAAGCAGAAATTGATGGTCGGCGAATGGAAGGTAGATTGGGGTGATGGAGAATTGACAGAATGCCACCAAGATGAATGGTGAACCACAATTTTGCCAAGGGCAAACACTCCATCATGTCTTCATTAGGGTTGAAGGAATCCATTTGTGTATACACTCCCCCACACTTTTCCTTAACACACTCAGGAACCCTATACTGGACATAGGGTTTTATTTGTCTAATTTTCATAGTTTACTTTAGTCTTTTCCAAATAGCCTTTCGAACTCTGTGGACATTAAAAAGGATATAATTTTTTAAAGTCAATTAATCTGCGTTTACTCTGACATGTATGATGTATTTTAATTAATGTTTTAATTCGGGGTACATTTCTTGAAAGTTTTCCAAAGGTTGAATTTTATTTTAGATTTTACTTATTTATTTGTCAGGGGGAGAGAGAGAAATAATGCACAAGCAGAGGGAGCAGCAGACAGAGGGAGAAGTAGACTCCCTGCTGAGCAAGGAGTCTGACTTGGGACTCTGTTCCAGGACCCTGGGATCGTGACCTGAACTGAAGGCGGACACTTAACTGACTGAGCCACCCAGGTGTCCCTCCAAAGGTTGAACTTTTAAAGGATTTTTAAAGAAGATTATATAACAATCCTAGTGGATTTTATTTTATCTATATCTCTATTGATATTGGTACCAATATAGATATATCTCTATATCTATATATCATATATTATATAACAACCCTAGTGGGATTTCATTTAATACACACACACACACACACACACACACACACACATATATAGAGAGAGAGCGCGCTCCAGAGACTATTTCCTTTTATTTACCTATCATAGCATCTTCCTGATAATTTTATAGAATTTCTTATTCTAAAATAATACTTATAAATTTTTTAAATGCTGCAGAAGTTTAGATGTTGGAGAATTTTTTATTTTTAAAATTTTATTCATGTATTTTTTAAAGTTTTTTTTATTCTTTTAAAGATTTTTTTTTATTTATTTGAGACAGAGAGAGTGCTCACACACTCCAGTGGAGACAGGGGCAGAGGGGTAGGGAGAGAGACAAGCAGGTGCAGGGCTCAATCTCAATTTCACCTTCCAGAGATCATGACCCAGAGACTGTGACCTAAGACAAAAATCAAGATTTGGACACGTAACTGACTGAGCCACCTAGGTGCCCCTAGAACTTGGAGAATTTTAAAGACTCAGCCCATGTTTAAAGATAAAGAAAGTGGAAGCCAGAGAAGAAGCGAGTCCAAATTATAATGGCTAGTAAATGGCAAAACCAATCATTTGACTCTACATTTCCTGACTCTCAAATATAGGATCCTTTCTGTGCCACAGTAACAACAAAAATGTCCCTAATGACAAAGATATTAGCTGGGTTTCTAGCAGCAAATGCAACACTGAATTTAGTGTTAGGGACACAGCAGAGTAGCTAGCTATCTGCCCCTGAGGTTTGCTAAACCTCACCAACTAAAAGGTGAAATGATAGCCTTGGAACTCATCAGTGAAACACACAGAGTGGCCATCAGAGGCTGCTGAATAGAAAGGAATTCAAATTTCTAAGTGGTGAGGGTCAAACAATTAAGTAATCAAAGAAGAGAGAAAAGAGGTATTAGGACCCTTTCACCTTCTTTTCACTTAACAGGTATGTAAAAGGCTTCGTACTCTGACTCCTCAGACATCCAACAAGTATTGCTTCTGTACTTGCTCTGCTGGGGACACTCATGGGGCAATGCACTGGGGGTATGGAGAACAACCACAAATAGGTCTCAGTTGTTAGAGAATTTAGTGGGGAAGGAAGAGGGACCACTGAGACATAAAAAATTAAGAGGAAAAAAATAATAGAGATAAGAGCTGTGCAGAAAACACAAATGCAGTGATGTAATAGAGAATGTCTGGACGGCTATATTATTTTGATAGTTGTAAAAATAAAGAGGAAACCTCATTTGGAAGTGAGTCCGGAAGCCCTGAAGAGGGAGCTCTCATGTACATTTCACTCACTGCAGCCTACATAACCAGAAGGAAGAAGAAAGATAATTGTTTTGACGAGGGAGAGCACTTTTCACACAGGAATTTCTCTCCTTCCTTTAATAGGAAGATCCCTTCCTGCACCAGCAACAATGCCCTGATCACCACCCGCAGCCAATGAGAAACCGCGGCAACCTTAAACCCTTGTTCTTCTACAATCAACTTTCATTCAGAAGGCTACTCCCCAATGACTCCTAAAACCTAATAAAAGCTGACCCCTTTGTGTCTTCGGACTTGCCTGTGGTTCACCATAGCTTGCTTGTCCCAAAATGCCATTCCCCTGCAATTCCAGAATAAACTCATTTTTATTTATTTTTACTTAAATAAAACTGCTCTTTGCTCTGTGTAAAGTTAAGATGGTCGAGAAAACTCAATTTGAGGAAATAATTTTAAAATTCCAAACCATAAGAAGTCATGAGAATCACACACACACACACACACACACACACACAGAGCTGGTGGGGCTGAGGACAGTGGACGAGATGTAAGCAGAAGCACGTGAAGAAGGACAGGTAGTCAGGGCAAAGATTTTAAGAGGTATTCTGAACCAGGGTAGGAGGTCTGAATTTTGTTATAGATGTGTGGGGATGGTTGTAAGCATCAGTATGTGGGAGATCTTTGGGGAGGAGTGGGCACAGCAGTGCCTTAAGTAGGAGAATGGCAAGATCTTTTTAAAGATCACTCTGGTATGCAAAGGTTGAAAGGTGAGATGTAAATCTTTGAAGCCAGGGAAACTAGTTAGGTGGTCAGGCTGTAGACCAAGCAAGAGGCAAGGGTGATTTGGTTTAGAGCAGTGGTTCACGACAGGAAGGAGGGACATTTCTCCAGGGCACATTTGCAATGTCTGGAGACATTTTTGGGGATCATGACTGGGAACCGGGAGGTTGCTACTAGCATCTAGTGGGCAGAGGTCGAGGATGTTGGTAAACATCCTGCAGGGCACAGAACAGCCCCCGCAAAGAGAATTATCTAGCGTCACGGGACAACTTCATGGGTTATGCCCTGTGTAATCTCCTATGTCCTTACCCATGCTAAGAAGGTAGCCACATCAGATTTATTGCTTGCTGCCATGAAATTCTTAATAATTTTATCTTTGAATGTTTGATTTATGAGTGAAGTTTTTTGAAACAACAAAGCATGCTTCTAAGTAGAGGAAGTATATGCATTAGGCATTTCCTCCATTGCTTGCTGGCCCACTGACACGTAGGATTTGCCATACCCGATGAGCAACAGAGTTCTGGTGATCTATGGAATTTCAGTCAGACTCAAGGTGAGTAAAAGTTAACCGTGTTGTGTCTATGATTGAATAAATAGGACCTAAGAGCCTCCGCTGACCACGCTTTCTGTTTGAAACTGTCTCTGATTCACAAAGAAGCGATGACTTCCTAAAGCAACACACATGACCAAAAAGTCTTATATATCCTTTCTCACTCATGTTACTGTATTGTATTAACCACCAACTTATTTGAAAAGAATGCTATTTGAAGGACAGTGAGAAAAAGACAGGATAACCCTTGTTTCCTTTTTCTTTCTCTTATTATTCAGAATGAATTAAGAATGTACACATCAAAAAGTAAAATAAAATAAATTGAGTAATTTTGTGCAGCATTTCCACTGTTCTGGTAAGAATAAAACACATACACATGCACAAGTTATAGAATACTCCTTGTATAATTTCCATGATTCTGCATATGATTTAAATGCTCTTAAATTTACATTTAAAACTGGCATTGCACAATATAAAAATGAATGGCAAAACTTATGCTAACAATTTAACCTTTTCTCTTTGCTAGAACATTAAATAGAAAAATAACACCATGACAAGAGAGAAACTGCAAAAGACAGGAAAAAGCTTTATATTTCAGTACTTTTAATGTCTCATTTAGCCTGCATTTTGAACAAAGGACTTCACATTTTCATTTTGAACCAGGCTCTGCAAATTATGTAGCTGATTCTGGCTCCAAACATCAACAATGTCAAAGTTGAGAATTCCTGGTCTAGAGGATGCCAGGGAAGATGGAGAAAAGTGGACAGACACAAGATTTGTTCTAGAGGCAAAGTTAACTGGACTTTCTAATGAGAGCACTGACAAGGAGGAGGGACAAAGAATAGCTGGTCTGGGGCTTGACTAACAGGTAAAGTAGTGGGGAAATTATATGATGATATATATCGCCTAATTCAATCCTTAAAACACTGACATAAAATACACATCATTTTTTCTTTTTATAAAAGAAGGATAAAACTTGTCCAAAATCCCTAAACAAATAAAGGGCAGAGCCATAGTTAAAATCCAAAGACCTTGGAGTTCACCAAGAGCATGTCCTGTCTACTCTGCCTCTCACAATTGGAAAGCTGCAGGCAGAATGAGGCTCACCTACAAGTTATGGAGCCTATTGTGTATGGAAGCCTGTCGAACAGAGCAAAGGATTTTATTCCTTGTCTGCTCTGATCTGTGGATTTCCCTGCACTGCTGGTGATGCCAATAATGAATATCCCTTTCACCGTGTCTTGTCAATTCATCTGTCTCCCAATATTGCATAATATCTTACAGGATAGTTACAGAAATTGAGAAATATGAGTATATAAAAGAAAGAGTATTTGCTGTGCCTTTTCATTATATTATATTCTGTATTTTACATCATTCATATTTTTCTTTATAAACTCCTTGTCAAATATTTGAACAGTCATTTACTTTATCTGTAGTTTGCAAGAATACTGAATATAGTAACAAAACCCTAAAAAATGACCAAGACATTCTACTCTATAAAAATTCAAAGTATATAAATATATTGGAACTTCTAAAATCTCATTCTAAAGTGTCAGATTCCATTAGACATACAATGATGCTCAAATTTATAGCTCTAAAGATGCCCTGGTTTATTTTTTATTGTGTGTGTGTATATATATGTATTTGAAAGTAATTGATATTCTAATTAAAGTATCTCTTTAAATTATACATGCCTCCCTTCTAGTAGCAACAATAAAACAGCATATGACATAGAAAAGTGTTTATGCCAAGGATTTCAGTAATTCAATTGTGCAAAAATGAATGTTTCATTATTTAACTTATGCTAATTTCTTAACTGTCTCCACCTGCTTATTTAGATAACCAGAGCCTGAATTTTTCTCTGAATATTTGGATCAAGTTCTGGTAAGCTGAACTGCCTTACTCTTCTCAAAATTTGTTATTTCCCATCAAGCATACTGCTGAGAATTTGGGCTGCACTTATTAGTTTCTCAACAGAGCTTTCAGTGTCCCAGGAGGCAAAGTGAGATTTATTCCAAGTCAGAGTCAAAATAAAGATATTAGTTTTAGTTCTGCAATAAGCTGCAGTATGAAAAAAAAAAACCAAAAATCTTAGCAGCTTGTATTATGGCACTACGCTGTGCTGTAATTTATTCATTTACGTGTCTGCTCTCCCAGTAGGCTGTGAGGTCTTTGTGAGTAGAAACCATGTCTTATTTGTCTTGTTATACCTCCTCTTCTTGACGATGCCCTGCCCTTTATAGGAGTTCAGTACGCATCTGATAAATGAATGAATATTGAAGAAAAGCAGTATATAAATGGCACCAGGAATTCCCAAACCTTTGATGGTTACTTCTTACTCTGGGTCATTGAGGTTAATAGGAATTAAAGGCAAACTACAAACTTCCAAAATATATCACAGAACCACACTTGCTCACAACATCCTCATGGGAGAATGAGACCTAGCACCCAGACTGCAGACAAACTATGTCTCACTTTTTTTTATTGTTGTTGTTGTCGTTATTGTTTTATAAAGATGTGACTTTGGGGACTGTCTGATCCAGCATACTGGAATAAGCAAAGAGCCACCTGCTCCCGCTCTGGTAGTACAAGGGAAAGGTTAGTAATAGGTGTTCTGGCATCAAAGTGCCCAAGGTCAAAAGCCTGCTCCTCCACTTATAAGCTGTGTGTCAGTGAAAATTTAACAATATTAAGTTTCAATTTCCTCACCTATAGAATATAGGTAATAGTAGAATCTATATCACGGAGGTGCTGGGATTTCCCAAATTTAAAAAGAAGTGCTGAGTACAGTTCCAGATACATATCAAAAGCTCAGTAAATGTTAGCTCTTATTAGTTTCATATGATGGGTTAACCTTTTTACCTTTCTATGTTCAAACTAAACTCTACTTCCTTTAGTAGATCTTTCTTAGGACCCGTCCATGCACTTTCATTTCTCCCTTTCCTGATGTACAGAGGACATTTTGACTGGAAAAAGATTTAAGCATTTACAATTTTTACAACACCTTGAATTTCTTTTTTTTTTAAAGATTTTATTTATTTGACAGAGAGAGACACAGCGAGAGAGGGAACACAAACAGGGGGAGTGGGAGAGGGAGAAGCAGGCTCCTAGCCAAGCAAGGAGCCCAATGTGGGGCTTGATCCCAGGACTCTGGGATCAGGACCTGAGCTGAAGGCAGGCGCTTAATGACTGAGCCACCCAGTCATCCCGAATTTCTTTGTAACCATTTTATGGGCATAAGTCTTGTTTCCCCAGTATTATTTGCCTATTAAAAGGAATTGTGGAGTTTTTAATTTTGTTTTTTTCTTCAGGGTCTCATGACAACAACTTCTCCAAAATAGGGCAAGATCCAGGTGGGGCAAGGTGATTATTTGACATGGCCCCAATATGAAAAGACAGAAGGTAAATGTCAGACTTCTGATAAGGAGCACCAATAACTGTAACTGGGAAAACTATGTGTCCATCATTTTCCATAAGGCAATAAATTAAAAACAAAGAAAAGAAGGAAGGAAGGAAAGAACGAAGGAAGGAAGGAAGGAAGGAAGGAAGGAAGGAAGGAAGAAAGGAAGGAAGGAAGGAAGGGAGAGAAAAGAGGAAAGAGGAGAGGAGAGGAGAGGAGAGGGAAAGAAAAGAGAAAATTAAAAAAAAAAGAAAAAGAGTGGACATGGCTGACATTTGCTTTCCTTTGATGTTTTAAGAATGCTGCCTGTGCCCTTTAGGGGTTCATAATCATTTAATCAACAAGTGCTACAACAAACCAAAATAAGATGTGCTAAATGTTTCATTTTCACCCCAGCTTTATGTTGATTGAAAGATCCTGATGGATGTCATATAATAAGAGGAAATGTATTTAAAACAGGCATTTTATCTGTTGACAAAATGAACTTTGTGTTAGTTGTGTTAGTTAGTTAGAAACATACAGATGTTTCATTATCCATAAATCTTATCTTTACCTAGCCACCGAAGTTCATTTTTAGCAAAAAAGGAAACCCATTCTCTGTTTTGACAATTAAAACCTCATATTTTCTTGAGATTCTGTAACAATCACCCCAGGGAACTATCTTCACCTTTAAATGTCTCCTCGGGATATTCTATATTTCTTCCAGCCAAGGGTTCCCCTTCCACTTTCCTGCTATTCATAGCTTCTATTGCCCAAACAATAGACCATCTATTCTCCCCTATGAAATATTTTATCACTGTAGGGAGTAAAACTTTCAAACTACACATTGTCTATTCTCATCCCTATATGGAATCACTGTTGTGTGTTCTGTAGTAAAATAGGAAACGTAATTCACTGAATGTTTATACTGGGTCAAGTATGTATGCAGTGTTTTTCATGCATTATGCCATTTGCTTCTCATGAAAGAACTTATGAGAGAAGGGGGCATTATTATTATAACCATTAAACTAAAAAGAAAACTGAGGCCTTGAGAAGTTTGCTCAAGGTCAAAAATTAGTAAGACAAAAATGGATACCAAAACAAAGTTAACTATTATGCTATATTTCTACTGGAAAGAAAAAAAATCATGTGTTCAGGGTGACAATGTTCTCCATCGGGAACCATGTCCAAGATTAGAGGAAGAGCCAGGAAGCTATATGTTTGAAAGAAGATTCATTTTGATTCCTACATACATTGGGAATGAATTTCATTCTAGACTTACCTTATACAACTGCGACTTTCCCTATGGTTAAAAACCTTCAAAGAGCTATGTTCTTTCTTCAGATGAGTTATGAGAGGTTGTATAAGACCACACTGCCCTTCTGCAGTTAGACAAAAACCCAGGGCTCACTCTCTAAGAGCAATAGGTGAAGGTGCAGAAGAGTCTGGCCAGTCAGCTTCTGATGTCTGTGGAACAAAGTCCTGTAAGTGGCAGGGAGAGGCAATGGCTCTGCAGATGATCAGGGACCACCTAGAATGCTGCCAGTACAACTGAATGTGAAAAACCAGCAGGAGGTCCCTTCAGTTTCTACCTTCCCTCAACATCTCCTTCCCTAATTCCCATACCCATTTCCCCCAGTCAGAGTTAGGCTCCCATATTATCATACACTTGTTCTGTTTTTATACTTATCACATACCATGTGATAACAGCTCATGTATTATTTGGTGTTATGGACTGAATTGTGTCCTCCAAAAATGCATACGTTGAGGTCCCAACCCTAGGACCTGAGAATGTGACTGTACATAGAAATAGGGTCTTTAAATAAGTAATAAAGTCAAGAGGAGTATTTTGCCAATTCCCATATTTGCCAATTAGAATTTTATTTTTGTGTGTTAAAAGAAGTTCTTTAGGATGGCCCTTAATCTGATATCCTCATAAAAAAGAAGGACATTTAGACAGAGAGGGGTAAAAAGGGAAGACCACGTGAAAACATAACCATTAGATGATATCTACAAACCAAGAAGGGAGGTTTCAGAATATCCCAACAGTCCTGACACCTTGATCTTGGACTTCCAGTCTCTAGAATTCTGAAAAATTAATTTTTCTTGTTTAAGCCTAACTGTCTATGGTACTTTGTTATGGCAGCTCTAGCAAACACAGTCAGTGTTTGGGAACAGACTCAGATAGGTTATCTAGATTATCTAAATTCACACAGTTAAAAAGTGTCAGAGCCTACTCTGGCTCACCCTAAAACTCATGATCATGAATACTGCTCAAGGCGCATTTACCAGTTTTTTAGAGTCACATCCATCTTGAATTTGTAGATTAAGTGCCCCTGAAATTTCCATCAGATCCAGGTGTAGTTTTCCTTGTTTGTTTTTTTTCCTCCTGGGGGGCTCATCTTCCACATCTACCTTGGATCCTAGGACTCATCTCGACTTAATCTAACAAGATCAATGTCCTGCCATTTGCCTGCCCATACTAGGTATGTGTCTTTGGCTTATTTCTTGTCTCTTGAAGTTGGTCTCACGACTCTCATGTGATAAACTGACCATTTCTGGCACTCCATTACAGACTGAATTGAAAGTGAAGGCAGTACAATGGGGAAAATAAAATCACCCTTGGAGGATTAAACTACAAATCAACACCTTATGGATGAGGTCAGAATCACCTTAAGATATAGTGCTTCTTTTAACAAAAACCTCTCAAAATACAGTGGTCCCAAGGCTAGCACTATTTAACTGTGACCACATCAGAAGTGATATATATATATATATATATATATAAAATATATATATATATTTTAAGATCGAGTGTCTGTCAGAAAAATAGATTGGTTGATAACAGAACATGGGAACAGTAAGGGGCCAGAGACAAATCCTGACACTGTTCAAACAGTACCTGGGAGAAGAGATCCAAATCAAAGACTCAGCCCATATAGACCTGGTGGCAAATAGTTCTTTAGACAAATGCCTCGGGCCATAATTTCTTGAGGCTCTTGAATATTCAAATCATAATGAAATCACTCTGTTGTAACGTTAAGCAAATTCAACCATAATTTGGCTTTAATGTACTGGGCCACCAGGAGAAAATACTGTCCAGGTGATGTGACTCTCACATTCCTCTGGCAGGAATCTATCTAATCAAAAATTAATATCTGGTCATTTTTGTTTGGAATATCATTTCACAAGGGCTGTCTTAACTGGACTCACCATTTAGATCTAATTGAGGAAGGGATACTCCCAACGAGACTGAGTTTCTGGGTCTGGGGAGCTGAGGGTCACATGTGAAGCCTGGGAGAACTGATCCAAGGGCCTTTACTGGTGACACCATGACCTCATTTTCCTTTGGATGCCTTCAGCAACATCTCGCTATGCTCTTGGACTTCTTTGGAAGAGAAGAGAGAAATCTGTCAGGAGAGTCTTTCTTTCTTCTATGACACAGTATAGGCATAAAAATTGTTTCAGTTTTAGAAAGCTGTATCCTGGTGCATAATGAGACATATAGCCATAAATAAATACTCTCAAAGTTTGTGCAAGATCATATTAAGACAGATGCCAAAGCTCATAATTGCAATATACTGCATATTACTGAAACTTTTCATAAAATCTAATGAGATTTTAACTTATAAGGAAAGAGACATAAGGAAAGTTGTAGCAACATAATTGGATGACACTTTCTGCCCAGAGGGCAAAAGAAGCTAAAAAGCATAACTGGTATTTGTGTTCCTAAAAGGAAGGGATTCGGGAAGATGTTTAAAATCCAATAAGTCAAATTTTGATTGCATTATCTTTTGAAAACTCGAATGAAAAATTTTGAACAAAGGGTTCCAGAAAGGGTAATTAAAAAGTTCCCACCACTCAAATCATATTGAATAAGATCATTCAAAAGGTGAGGCTCTTCTGTGCTACAAATGAGAAGCAGGAGTGAGCTAAAGAGACTCTCTAACCCAGATTTCTATGTGTCTGAGTTCCTCCCAAGAATCTCCTTCCTTTAGAGGTGGCATAAGACCTGGAAAAACAATTCACTTTGATTTAAGCCAGAAGTAAACAAAGATCCTGAAGGAAGCAAAGAAATGTAATGAGTTCTGCATTTCATCTTCTGTACCTTGTTCATTAAGACAGAACACAAAATTCCTCATGGAAATAAATGACAGTTACATGTTGGGTCAAGGAGGGAACCAATGACAACTTCCCCTAACCTAGAAAGTTGTTCAAAGTGAATATTAACAAGCTAGTAAAGAATAAAGCCTGTCTATGTGAATGTAATAATATTGAAGCTGTTAATGAGCCTTACAGACTCTCAGGGGAGTGTCCAGTCTGCACTTTTAACCACAGAGGTCAAGGGAAATTCAGTGCAGCATATTATCTCCTTTCTTTAGGTCACAGGTTACTAAATTCTGGGTGATGAACTTACCACTCATTCCATTTCTTGGATATATGACTAAAGTATAGGTTTTATGGTTTGCTTCTTGACTTCACCACTTAGCTGTGTGACCTTGGGCAAGTTACTTAACGTCTCTAAACCTCAGCTGCCTTGACTATTAAATAGACATAAAAATATTTACTTTGTGAGAATTACATAAGATCAAGATTTTAAGGCTTCTAACACATATAATTAATATTTCATAAGGCTTCATATTTACTATTAGCAATGTATATATTCTTTCAACAGGCTACCTAAATATCCTAAATTATATAGCACCACTCTTACATCATACTTTTCACATATGATTACTTTGCACAAAGTATATAGAACACAGGGTAACTCATTAGATAACAATATAAAAAAGCAAGTTCAGAGCCCAGAAAAAGAGTTCAGTACACAGTTGTTTTGCTTTTCTTTTCTCATTAGCTACCATATGCCCCAAAGGTGAGCGAAAATCTAGGGTGAAATTAATGATCGTGCTTCCTTTGCCATGATTTATAAATGTGATTATGTTTTGAATAAACAAACACAAACTTTTAAATAAAAGAGGCTTTATTTATTAGGACTGGGCAGATGTCAAGATTGGCTTTATCCTGGGTAAGTTTTCCTAATGGCTCAGAAGAGACTTTCAGAGTAATGAAGCTGAAATACGTGTATCGGAAAGTTAATCTTCCTTCCTGTTTCCTCCCCATCATGCCTAAGACAACACCCAGCCAAATGGGACTGCTATTTGGAATAGTACATGTCCCCGCATCTCTTCTCTCACCTGAATATTAATATGAAATGATTAATGAACCAGTTGCCCAACATGTTAAATTAAATAACAGTGAAGAGATTAAGAATGTCTTTCCCATTATTGAGTGTTGCATTTTAAGTTCTAATGTGTAAAGTAGACCATTAGTTTTCAGTCAGGCTTTGTAATAGATTTATTTATGAATTTATCTCACCTTTTCTGCAAGCAATTCATGCAGCAAATGTTTATTTTTTCACTCTACTTAAAGAATTGAAAGCTTGTTCCACCAGTAAATAATGCAGATCTCTGACCCTAAGATTTCTATATAACTGTCATTTTCAGACCAATTAGTATGGATAACTAAGACATTCCTGACTTAATGCTTCACCTTACTTCTGAGACTCCTGCAGCGAAACTACTCTCTCAGGGTATGGATAAGCCTAGAGGTCTTCGATATGAAAATATAATTGATAATCACAACTTTAATAGCATCCGTCACTGTTTCCATAGTATCAGTCAGGAACTTGTGCTTACAATTAGAATAGTTATAAAAAGTGTCCATCCTTGCTCCTCAAGCCTAGGATGAATTACTCTTCTCTGTATATTTGCCCAGATTTTATTATTTCTTAGAATGACCTCTCACATTAGAAAGAAACCCTATTATAGAGAAAGAATTTTCTCACATTATTTCTTAGGATGACCAGCTGTCTCCCAGAGAAAACTGTGAGAATTGTTTTTGGGCCAAAAGTTACCTATACCAAAAACGGATTTAAAGAATTGCCATTTATTTTTCAACTCATATTTATAAGTAGTCTAATAAAAATAAGATGTATTAGGTATGTTAGATATTTCTCAATATATAGGAACAAAAGGATTCATAAGTTAGATTAATAAACTACAAGAATGTATGTGTGTGAGAGAAAGAGTGAGTGAGAGAGAGACAAAGAACAAGAACAAGACCCTGGTGATCTTGTTTTGAGAAATTTTACAATTCTTTTCTAGGTAATATATTTCAAATTAAGGACTAGATAATTGTTACTCAACTAGGGCTTTTCAGAGCATTTTCGTTGTTCATTGACTTGACAAGTTATATGAGGTGCATGTCTTCACAAAACAGAGTACTCTTACAACTCCTACTTTGTTTAAATTAACATGTGATGTCAGGGAAAATTAGCTTAAATGTGCCCTCATGTCATTGGTCTAGGTAGTACCCGAGCCCAATTCCAGTGGTTAATAGAGAGGACTTTCATAATCACTTACTAGATGGGTCACTGTATAGTTAGGCAACACTACAGAGTATCTCTTTTACTTTAAGTAATCACTTCAAAATTGTTCTGAGAGCTCCTTCTAGCATTAACATCTTTATGTCAATCTTTGGAAATCTGCATTTGTAGTGCTAAAAGTAGAATAGGATATGTCTATTCAGGTCCTAGGCTTGATTTTGATCATTTTACTTTGGGAGTCCTGTCAGATAAACAAAGATGTCTAGTGATTGTATAATTTAGCTGTGTGATAGCAGTGTTTCAGTCTTCATTTCTCTATCCTAACTATCCAAATAAGTAATTTCTTAGCAAAGAACTCTAGGGGAGAGACAAGGCTCTTGTGCTGAATGTCCCCCATGACTACCTCTCTTCCACCTTTAGCAACAAGCTAGAGCTAGATCAGCAGAAACAGTGACAAGGTTCAGAGCTGATACTGCACAGGCATGCACACTACCATGCAAACTGACTTCCAGACCCTGGATATTATTCTTTCCAACAAGGAGTTTCACAGGCCAGACACCTCCTGTTGTTACATGGGTGATTAACTGTATGCTCCCTGACTCCTCTCAAGTTCTCTATCAATAAGTAAAGCTGCATGGGTGTAGGGTCCCTCTCCAGGAGCACAATCCATGGAATGCCTAGCTGTGATGAGTTCAAGGACATTTCTCAGTGGGACTATGTGCATTCCCTTGATTTCCTTCCCTGTTTTCTTTAATAATGGCGTCTCATGCTTGGACTCTGTGAGTTGCTAATGATGGCTCTACCCTCATTCTTGATGACTGTGGGGCTGGTAGGAAGAAACTGTGGTTCTCTTGGTCAACAGTATATCCCCTATGCTCAAGAACTGTTTATGCATCATTGTGCTTATTGCAAATGTCACATTGGTAAAATAAATCTATACTACAGAAAGTGAGCAATGTAGATTTTATTGGCTTCCATGGGAAAATAAGAGTTTATTTCTTATGGGAACACTGCAAGCAACTTAATAAACTCTCTATTAGACATTTCTGTTCTTTATCTACATTTCGTTTTTAGCATTGGCCCTTCCTTTCTTTTTAGTCCATTTTTTTTGTAAAACACTATTTCCAATATCCTCTGTTGTCTTAGTATTTTAGCTCTGTCCTCAAATTGCGTGTCCCCTGAGCAAAATAAAAGTCGTTCAATTAACTAAAGTGACATTCCCTAGAAGGCAGATAAGCAACCAGCTGCATGATGCAAACATGACTTTGAGGCATTGAGCCCCACTCCAAGCAGTTTATTAAATTACTCATCCACATCTTCCCCTTAGTGTGCAAAGGACAGGCACAGGAATAACAAAGCCACAGTTGGTGGGTAGCAATGGGAGGGGGCAGCATTGCACTGCT
This sequence comes from Ailurus styani, assembly GCA_002007465.1. Classification (NCBI taxonomy): domain Eukaryota; kingdom Metazoa; phylum Chordata; class Mammalia; order Carnivora; family Ailuridae; genus Ailurus; species Ailurus styani. Next base: position 904,114 of record LNAC01000627.1, read on the forward strand.
AAGAAACATAGTATTTCTCCTATTAATTACAAATAAATAAATGGAAAAATAAATGCAGTCTCTTCAACCATGGCCACAGCCTTCCAGTATCTAAAGAAGTAGCTGAACTTTGATTTTTGTCCTATCTCAAATCACACAGCAGTGAAGACATTCTGTCTGTATTCATCAGGGTTAATTCAGAGAAGCAGAACTGCCTTGATTCCTATGAAATTATGAATTAGACCTTAGACAATTTGGGAGGAGCTGAGGAAGAAAAGACCAAGAAGGAGAGCATAATCATTAACCATCCTTTATGCTGATGAACAAGTCAGAGCTGCAGACAAAACACATGTAATGAAATCATGAAAGGGGCTGATAAATAAGTCTATGACAGGTTTGGATCTTTGTGGCTGTGAGTTTGCAGTCATGTGCCTTGTCTTAGCCCTGAGATCAATAACTGTTCATCAGCAGGGATGGTCATTGACATGGAGAGCTGGTGGTGGAAAAGGGAAGAGTGAAGGTAAACTGTAACCCACTGGCACCACGCTGTCTGTCTCTCACCACCACTAATGGGGATCTTGAGAACATGATGGCAGTTGCTTCACTTAACCTCAGTTTACCTTCAATCAACTCCAACCCTTGAAATATAAGAAATCACACAGGAAAGCAATTTCCAGAAATGTAGTTCCCAGAATAACCAAGTTCTCAAGTAGAACAACCCAGCATACTGTCCCATGAAGAACCAGATTCTGGCTAACCTGTTCTTTGACATTTATCCAGAAAGATGGTCAATTATCTTAAGGTGGGAGTTGGTAGCCATTAAAGCACAGAATACCTGCTTCGAGGGGACACATGCAGCACTGAGAATGACTGGTCAACCCAGATAATTAAGACAGATATGTTGATTCCATGATGCTTCTCAGATGCCTGTGCATAGGAACGCGTGCGCACACACACACACACACACACACATACACACACACGTTCACTGGTAAACCTATCTGCTATGAATCCTACCAGTCTTTGGCACATTTGAGGTGCTTAAATCACGTTTTTTGAATAACTGAGAGAATCATACAACAAATATATTAAAAAAACTGGGTGTTTTTGGTTCTAAAATTAAAACTCCTAATGTATAATACCGACTGACTGGGCTTCAAGCAGCTAGTAAAGTGAGAAATTTGTTTATTATAAAGAATAAAGAAACTTCACACATCATAGCCCGACTTTCGTCAAATATCACTGGTGCTTCAGCATTGCTCCTATCCAAATAATCTTCGGCCTACATTTCTCCTTTTTCTACTTTCCCGTCTTTCACATTTATCCCTGATATATTTTTCTGACCTGTCTTTATCTTCTTTTCCTCATTTTTTAAAAACTTTTCTATCTGTTCCTCATGTAGCTTTGTTTCCTTTTATCATTGCCCCAAAATCAAAGAGCCATTTTAATTGGAATGTTTGATTTCACAGGAGAGAGAATCACAGTCCATCTGCCAAAAAGGGTTGTCAGCATCTGGTTCCTGGATGTAAAATTTAGTTTTTTTCCACTCTGCTAGCACACACGTTGCCAATATTGTATCACACTGCTCTGACATTGGGGGGAAAATAGCAAAATGCAATTGCAGCATCTTATGATGGAGAAAGAAATTCTTTTTATCTTACATGAGCTGTGAGTTCTTAGTCCTTTTATTTTTATTTTTTTTCCTCTTGGACAGTTGTATGTGATAGCTTTTGAGATGGAGATGTATCTGCAGAGTTTTAAAAGTCAATTTGCTTTTGCCTTTGTTCTTTTGGACTTTACAATCTATGTCTGGTGCTGCTGTCTATAATAATGCTATATTGAGAAGAAGAATTTTGAAATGAGTAATAAAATTCTGGATTTGATTGTCTGTGAATTTGTAGGCATTTTTTATTTAAAAAAATAACTAAAGGTCATTGGGCCTGGAATGAGACTATGAATCAACCTTTGGTTTTGTGCTACAGGTGCATAAAACTATTTGAATTGATTGGTTTTAAAAATTATCAGCTAGTTTTGTTTTGTTTTGTTTTGTTTTTTTGTTTTGTGGAGACATAGTCTTTCTCTTTTCAGGGTATTTTACTATCAGGTAAAGGATACCCATCTCTACATTTTTTCCTAAGCCCTATATCTAAGTACCAAAGAGTAAACTACCCAGTCCCTTCAAAACAAATTACAGATATCTCATTCAAGCACTGCACATTATAGAGGATAACAATATGATCACAGGGAAGTGGTCATTAGGAATACCGCCCAGCGTTACTTAGCTATTTTGGGGAAAAGCCTACATTAGGAAAAATAAGAGCTGTACAAATTAGACCTTGCTTAGTGAGGACTATCCAACTTCCCAGATGAAGGCCCGAACAAAGTCACCCAAGGACCAGTCCCAGAAGCTGGACAGATCATTCTGCTGTCTTGTCCACTCAACCTTATCTGGTGCATGTTTCCATGTGTCACTGAGTTAATATTGTTGATCAATTTGGCTCAGAAGATAACCTGTTTAAACATATTCACCAAGTATCTTTAATATTGGTATGAAAAATAAATTAGCACCATTGTAATGAGATTTTATGTATTTATTGGTAAATAAATCTAATTGGATTTTTTGTGGTTGTTTGGTTTAGAAAACATGTTGGTATTTTTCAGTTAGTTGAGAATCACATTCTTAACTTTTATGAGAAAAAGACCTCTCAGGGTTTAGCACAGTCTTGATGGTGTGGACTACTGAGTCATAACACTCAAGGTTAGGTGCCTGTATCATGTGGGAGATGGGTAGAACCACACCATAACGTTGAGTTTTGCAGCATCTACTGTTGCAGACTCTGGGAGCCATGTGGAGAGAGACAGTTTGGCCATAGGAAGTGTGCCTAATTAAGGATGGATGCAGCCTGCTTTCTGGTAGGTCTGTGGCTCCCTGCAACCCAGGTTCTAAGGAAATAATGGAGGTTAAGTCAGGGACACTCTTCGGACCTACATATTTTGCTTTTGTAATAAAATATGTACACTCGAACCATGTATTGATAATAGAGAGGAGGTATGTTGTAGAGTTTAAAAGTGTGGGCTTTTGATTCAGAGAGATCTAGGTTTAACCCCTAGCTTCTCATGTGGAAAATTAAAAAAAAAGAAAAAGAAAAAATGAGGAAAAAGAAAGCTTTGCTTATATAAGCTTAAGACATCTAGGAAGAATTTACAAGTCAAATTATTGGTTGCCTCTGGGGAGAAGAATCCAGTGGCTCACAGACAGCACTGGGAGAAATACTTTTATCATTTCCCCTTTAATGGACTTTGAATATTGAATCATGAGAATGCATTACCATAAAAAAGTAAAAACAATAGGGGGAAATAAAGATGTAAGTTAAAGTGAAAAAAGAAGATATAATATTCAATTTAATAGCATTCATTAATTTTTGTCCCTTTTTCATTATGCAGCCAAAGTTAAAGTTTGAAAATTTAATTTGTCATGCTGAATTTCAACTTTTCTTCATTAAAAAAATATTGGCTAAGAGGTTAACAAATAAATATGTGTCACTAAGGTCGAATACATATGTTTATACAAAAATGTCCTTACAAACTATACCAAAAGATCATATAAAATAAAATTTTAAAGAGAAAAGTATAAATTTTGAAAATGAAATTCTTGTTCTAGCACCAATCACCCTGTGGCCTTGGCAAATTTATTTATTCTATGATCCTCAATATCTCCATCTAAAAATGAGGCTATAGTATTTATTTTGTTGAGTTTATTTTCATCATGATAAGTGTACTCTTTAATTCTCTCCACCTATTTCACCCATCCCCCCACTCACCTCCAGTCTAGTAACCATCAGATGAATTGTAGTGAAGGCAAAAATGAAATAATGTAACTATAGTCTCTAATGCAATGCTTAGCACATGCCAAGTATTCAGTAAGTTAGTGTAACCAATAGTGGTGTTGCATTTAATATTATGATTTCATGTTAGAGCAGGGAAAGTGGCCAAGATAGGAACAATCATGGAATCAATCATAAAACCACATCTAACCTTCAAAAAATCAAAACCTAGAGAATTTGTGATTTGATTAACTCATGTAGTTAATTCCTGTAAGAGTTAAGATAAGCCAGATTTCCTAATAACAACTCAAGTTCTTTTGAATGAATCAATCTGTTACTTAATAGGTGTGCATAGACCCTTGCCTCTCAAAGTGTCAACCAAGTACCAGCTGTTAGGCATCATATAGAGCCTTATTAGAAATGCAGAATCTTGGGCCACACCCTAGACCTACTGAACTAGAAGCTGCATTTTAACGAGATCCTCAGATGATTGATGAAACATTAACTAATGGTTTAGAAGCCCTGGAAAAGACTAAACCTAAAATTGTGATAATTATTAACAAAACAATAAACGCTAGTCATTCAGTTAAAAATCAATAAAGTTATGTCAAAATGCCTGATGAAGTGAAAAATGCCCAAAATCACTTGGGAGGAAAAGATCCCAGACAGGTGGGGAGATGGATGGATGAGCAGATAGACAACAGACACAGAGAGAGAGAGCCACAGTGAGACATATGCATTTATATTTTTCAGTGTTTTGTGAGAAAAGTATTGCATTAATTTAGGAAGACGTGAGTTCTGTTTCAAATCAAATATGACATTATTGTTATATCTAAATCAAATAACTAGTTCATTTCTTCCTTTCCACAATCTGTTGAAACAAACTGATTAGTTGTTACGCAATAAATTTAAACCCACTTTCAAGTAAAATATGAAATCTGCCAAAAATATGGTCTGGTCACATAACATTTAATAACCTACTAACTCATTAGATAATTAATTTCTGAACCAGTTTTTATGACACTATGTAAACACAAGGTGAATCTCAGATTCTACTCCTGTTGAGATTTGTAACAAAGGATAACCTGTGCAGATAGACTCTATATGGGAACAAAAGCAAAGGATTTGAGTCACTCAGATAAAATTCCCAGCTCTGCCTTTTAGTAGTTACCCAGTCCCTAAATTTCCTTGGAAAGGTTTCCATAATTCTTCACGTGTAAAATGGAAATATTAAAAAGCACCTCACAGGCTTGTTTTGAGGACTAAGAACACCCATAGAGTGCATTGTAAACATCGTATGAATGGCAGGTATAATAATAGTTCTAGTATTATTCTATGTCTTACTTTTTTTTTAAGATTTTTTTTATTTATTTACTTGACAGAGAGAGAGATCACAAGTAGGCAGAGAGGCAGGCAGAGAGAGAGGGGAAGCAAGCTCCCCACGGAGCAGGGAGCCCGATGTGGGACTCAATCCCAGGACCCTGGGATCATGACCTGAGCTGAAGGCAGAGGCTTTAACCCACTGAGCCACCCAGGGGCCCATTCTATGTCTTACCTAACCCTTAACTGGAACTCAACTCATAACTGTAACATTCATAAAATATAATCTGATCATTTTCAGAGTTTTAACACATACTGCACATTTTAATTACTACTCTAGGGGAAGCACAAAGGATACTGCCATTTTTGCAAAGCTCTTTTTAAGAAAATGTTCACTGATAATATATAGTTGATGTACATTTCATTGTAACCTATTGCATAGGAAATAGTGCAATCAATTTTGTTTGCTAGATCATGGTGAATTAATTCATAGACACACAAAATACTCCAAAGTATTTTTTTTATAAAGAGTTAAAAAAAGGGGGGAAAAGTGAGGATACAAAGGGTACTTAAAATGTATCATTATATCCTGGAATTTCAGGGATGTGGAGTAGGTTAAAAAACAAAACAAAACAAAACAAACAACTAAATAATGCGATGCCTGGGTGGCTTAGTGGGTTAAGCAGCTGCTTTCAGCTCAGGTCATGAATGATCCCAGGGTTCTGCGATGGAGTCCCACGTTGGGCTCCTTGCTCAGCAGGGAGCCTGTTTCTCCCTCTGTCTGCTGCTCCCCCTGCTTGTGTGCTCTCTCTCTCTGACAAATAAATAAAATCTTTTTAAAAAAAGCTAAATAAGATTAATTAATCCTCTATATTTTCAGTTTTTTGCAAGTCATAAGACACATTTACCTCATTAAATTAAGTTGTTACAGAGCTATGAGTTAGACATTTTTATTCCCATTTGATAAATGAGGAAATTGAGATTCAATAATCCACGTTACCTTCTCAAGTTCATGTGTACAATAAGCAGGCAGTGCTCACTACTCTGCACCTGCCTCACAAAACCTCAGGAACCAAATATCAACCTACAGAGGAATATTAACCTACTAAATGCTGACTTAAATAAGGACAACTGCTTCTTAGAGACTGTCACCAATTTCATCTTAAAGTTTCTTTTTTTTTTTTTAAGATTTTATTTATTTATTTTACAGAGAGAGAGAGAGATCACAAGTAGGCAGAGAGGCAGGCAGAGAGAGAGGAGGAAGCAGGCTCCCTGCTGAGCAGAGAGCCCAATATGGGCCTCGATCCCAGGACCCTGAGATCATGACCTGAGCCGAAGGCAGCGGCTTTAACCCACTGATCCACCCAGGCGCCCCATCTTAAAGTTTCTTCATGGATTTATTTCAGTCAGGTATCTTAGTTTTGTTTTTTTTTTTCTAACAGCTAACCTCTTCCAACCTGTGAGTCTTCACAATGTGAGTATGACTAATACTCACACAAAATTCCCACCTATGAAAGCCTAAGGAATATTTTCAGGGCCTGGGATGACTGTGAGGAGGTAGAGGAACTAAACTCCAGAGAATAGAACGAACATCCAAAAAGGAAGGATAAGAAGTNTAGCAGAAAAAAATGAGCTCAGCAGGCAGTGTGCTTAAGCATACACCAAGGGGGCTGAGCCAGTAGGTACAGGCAATCTTGCTTATCTCTAAAGGACCAAAGTTCCCACTGATTAGTAAGGTCAGATGTGCAAGAGGCCAGTCAGCGGGTGAGAAGACAGGAAGCCTCTGTAAAGGACACTGCCACCCAAAAACTTATCTATTATTCTTTTCTGCTCTATAACACCTTCCCCCACACACACACAAACCCGGAATAAAACAAACAAACAAACCAAACAAACAAAATACCAGGGGCATTTTTTTCTTGATTACAGTAGGGAAAAGAATATAATATTTTTAAATAGTGTATAATGGATCTTTTATCAATCCAGAAGCACTATAGGATGAAGTAGAAGCTAAATTCCTGTCTACTGAAAATTAGGCAGGAAAAATTAAAAGATTTGAATTCAGATGGACCTAGGTTGGAATTCTGATCCTGTCAATTTCTAGCTCTGGATGATTCTAGATGGCTATAGCCCCTCTCGAACCTTCAAAACCTCCTTTCCTTTCAAAAAGGAATGATAACAATATAAAGTATTGTAAATACTTACAATGAAAAGTATTGTAAGAATTAACTGCTATATTATATTTGTTATAATGGAAAGATATAGGGCACTGAAAAATAGTAGTCACTACAGGATTCCTTGGTGGCTTAGTCCAGCTCTTGTTTTCAGCTCAGATGGTGATCTTATGGGTCCTGAGACTAAGCCCCATGACAAGCTCTGTGCTCAGCTCAGTGGGGAGTCTGGTCCAAAGATCCTTTCTTTCTGCCCTTTCCCCCTCCCCACGACCAGTGAGTGTGCATACCCTCTCTCTCAAATAAATAAATAAATCTTTTAAAAAATAGTATTCACTACTATTGTATTATCATTATCCATTGAGTTTCAGAGTTTGAAGTATAGACAAGTGTACAAATCACATGTGTACAGCTAGATGAGTTATCATACAATGAACATACTCCTATAATAAGCATCTTGATAAAAGCAGAATTAACAGTCTTGTACCATCCCCAACAACTGAGATTTAATCACAATTCTGACTTTTAATACTCGAGATTAGTTCTGCATGTTTTTTTGAGATTTCTACAAATGTAGAATTTTTGTAACTGTCTTCTTTAGTACTTAACTTCTTCCACAAGATATTACATGTGTGAGATCTATGTTATTGCACGTAGCAGTGCATTCATTTTCATTGCATATAGTATTTTATTTGTAAGGGATATTTATACTGTTGATTAACATTCGAAATATTTCCAATTTTTAGCTACTTACAAATAATGTTGCCCTGGAAAGTCTCTACTTAGCTCTGGTGACATTATTACACAGTTCTGTTCTATACAAACTTAGGAATGAAACTGCTGGTCAAGAGTATGTGTGTATTTAATTTAAGGAAATGCTGCAAGGCAATTTCAAAAGGGACTCTTTCCATTTGCCCTCCCACTGACACCTTATGAGAGTCTGTTTCTCCACGTCATCACCAACACGTGGTATTTTCAATTGTTTTTTAAGAAGTCAGCCATTTCTACTGGATGTGTAATGACATATCAGGGGATTTTAACATGCATTTCACTGATAACTAATAATGTTGAACTCTTTTTAAAATATTTATTTGCACTTCAGCATTTTCTTTTGTAAAGCTGCTATTGATCTATTCAACTCTCTTCCTATTTTTCTTCTTTTTGTATTTGCCTTTAGCCTCCTAGTTCATTAAAAATTTTTATATATTCAGGATACAAATAATTTGCCAATTGAAGGAAAATATTAACAGTTTGTTCTGTGGCATTTCCCTTAGCCTTAGAGATGTCTAAAGACGTGACCTTTGTCAAATACTTCGCAACACTAATATTCAAGAAATTGTTTGGAGTGTATTTATGTCAGATCTAAGAAAACAGAATATCTTATCCATGAGTATATACTAAGACAAGCCATTAAAAAACTAGAATTCCCAAAAAGAAAATTGCATGGAGCTACGGAATTACAAAATTTTCTCTTATAAATTATTTCTGTGATATAAGGTGCTGATCTTTGAGTGTGGCAAGAGTCCCTACTTGTCTCCAGTCAGCTTTGTGTGTCATCTGCATACTAGATGTCAGGACTACCTTGTAGGTATATGAGAGAAGCACAACAGTGTTTTGATATTTATACTACTTTAATATCATACAGAAAAGGAAGCTGTGCTCATATAATGGGCTACGGATAGTTGGGGGAAGTTTCCAAGAGTACATTTTAATTTGGATAACATGTTATAAAAGAGATTTCTAAAATAACTGCCTATTTTATGTTAAATGGTGTTCTCAATGAGGTTCTACAGTGGAGGCCTGTGTTACTACCATGTATTTTCCATGTATTTTAAAATACTTTTTTTAAAAATCCCCTCCCTACTCTCTCTTCTTCCTTCCTTTCTTCCTTCCTTCCTTCCTTCCTTCCTATCTCCCTCCCTCCTCCCCTCCCCTTCCCTTCCTTTCCCTTCCTTTCCCTTTCTTATCCTCTCTTATCTTCCCCTTCTTTCTCTATCTCTTTCCTCTCTCATTCCCTTCCTGACCTTTTTCCTCTTCTGGACTGAATTTTAAATTGATCTATCTGTAATGGAAAAGGAGTTGTATCTTCATCAGTAATTTTCAACTTTTTGCCTCTCTGTGGACTCACTAAATGTTGGAGGTAGAAGCAGACCATGATTTCACACAGAAAGTAGTATTTCTTTTTTAAAAATTTTATTTATTTACTTATTTGAGAAAGAAGAGTGGGGCAAGGGGAGGAAGAGGCACAAGCAGACTTCATGCTGTGCATGGAATCTGACTCAGGGCTTGGGGCTGGATACCAGGATCCTGATATCATATCCTGAATTGAAACCAAGAGTTGATGCTTAACTGACTGAGCCACCTAACGGCCCCTAGGCATATTTCTGCATTAAATTTTTTTGGGATCATCTTACACAAAAATTTAACTCAAAATGGATTAAAGACCTGAATGTGAAAGACTTGAAACTGTAAAACACCTAGAAGAAACATATAAAGAAGAAACAATAAAATTCTTGACATTGGTCTTGGTGATGATTTTTTTGAATCTGATTCCTAAATCAAAGGCAACAAAAGTAAAAATAATCAAGTGAGACTCAAAATAAAAAGCTTCCGCACAGTGAAGGAAGCCATCAAAAAAACAAAAAGGTAACCTACAGAATGAGAGAAGATATTTGTAACCATATATTTGATGAGATTAATATCCAAAATATACAAATGACTCAACTCAATAGCAAAAAAAACCCCCCAAAACCAAAAAACAATCAATCTGATTTTAAAAATGGGAAGAAGAAAAACACTTTTTCACAGAACTAGTACAAACACTCCTAATATTTGTATGGAAACACAAAGACCCTGAATCACCGAAGCAACCTTGAAAAAGAAAACCAAGCCTGGAGACATCACAATTCCAGACTTCAAGTAATATTACAAAGCTATAGTAATCAAAACATTTTGATACTGGTACAAAAACAAACACACAGATCAAAGGAACAGAAGAGAAAACCCAGAAATGAACCCACAACTCTATGGTCAATTAACCCTTGACAAAGCAAGAAAGAATATCCAATGGGGAAAAAGACAGTCTCTTCTACAAATGGTGTTGGGAAAATGGGATAGCAACATGCAAAAGAATGAAAGTAGATGAATTTCTTATACTCATGTACAAAAATAAATTCAAAATGGGTTAAACACTTAAATGTGAGACCTGAAACCATAAAGGTCCTAGAAGGGACTATAGGCAGTAACTTCTTTGACTTGAGCTATAACAAATTTTTTCTAGATACATACTCTCAGGCAAGGGAAACAAAGGAAAAATAAACTATTGTGACTATATCAAAATAAAAAACTTCTGCACAGTGAAGGAAACAATCAACAAAACTAAAAGGCAACCTACAGAATGGGAGAAGATATTTACAAATGACATATCTGATAAAGGTTTATTATCCAAAATACATAAAGAACTTATAAAACTCAACATCAAAGGGCTCAATTGGTAAAGCATGCAAATCTTGATCTCAGGGTCATGAATTTGACCCCCATGCTGGGCATAGACATTACTTAAACAAACAAAACAACAGCAAAAAAACTCAGTACCCAAAGAGCAAATAATCTAATTAACAATGGGCCGAAGAGAAGAACAGACATTTCTCTAAAGAAGACATCCAGATGGTCAATAGACTTATGAAAAGATGCTCATCATCACTTGTCATCAGGGAAATGCAAATCAAAACTATAATGCAATAACACCTCACACCCATCAGAATGGCTAAACTCGACAATGCAAGAAATAATAGGTGTTGGTGAGGATGTGGAGAAAAAGGAACCCTCTTATACTGTTGGTAGGAATGCACACTGGTACAGCCACTCTGGAAAATAGTATGGAGGTTCCTCAGAAAGTTAAAAATAGAGCCACCCTATAATCCAGTAATTCCACTACCAGGTATTTAGTCAAAGAATACAAAAACACGGGTGCCTGGGTGGGTCGGTCGTTAAGCGTCTGCCTTCAGCTCAGGTCATGATCCCAGGTCTGCCTTCAGCTCAGGTCATGATCCCAGGGTCCTGGGATGGAGTCTCTCATCGGGCTCCCTGCTCAGCTAGGAGTCTGCTTCTTCCTTTCCCACTCCCCCTGCTTGTATTCCTTCTCTCGGGGCAGGCAAAATGGGCAAAGAGAGCCAAAAGGTACAAACTTCCAGTTTCAAAACAGTAAGTCATGGGGATTACTGTAATGTACAGCATGGTGACTATAATTAATAATACTGTATTGCATATTGAAAGTTGCTGAGAGTAGATCTTAAAATTTCTTAAGAAAATATTTTTTTCTAACTATCTATGGTGACAGATGTTAACCAGATTTATTATGGTGACTGTTTCTCAATGTATACAAATATTGAATCACTGTCATACACATGAAACTAATATACTGTTATATGTCAATGAGAGCTCCATAAAAAACAAAAAAAGAAAAAAAAGATCTGTGGATTGAAACAAGGTTTATGAAATTCATATGCACACAAATGTGTACATGCTTTCCCACTGTGAAATAATCAGATATCCACTCCCAAATTTCTACCCCAAAATTAAATATGACAAAATATCAATGTTTCAACGACAAATTAGAGAGCATAAAAGAAATGAAAGTGCCATATATCTGATGCCCCCAAGGGTTAGCCAATCCTAAATTCTACTTTTATAACTGCTAAACAGCAATATTCAAGAACCTTATCCTTCAAGTCTTTGCGATTTTCATTACAAAGGACAGGGCAGATTTTTTTTGAGAACTTCTTCAAGCCTTGTTTCTTTACCACTCAAGGTCCTATCTGTCTTCTAACTATGGCACCTGTTCTTGTTCCTCTGAGATTGTCAAGTCTTCTTGAAGCTTTTGGGCATCAACAGGCTTCTCTGCCAGAGGTGCTTTATGTTTTCAATCAGTATTCATATAAATTGAATAGTCTTAGCTTTTCAACATTATAGATGGAAGATCTCTTTATCCATGTTTTTTGAAAATAATAACAATGACAAAAAAGATACTACTTCATAACAACTGAGTTAAGGTGAAGATACAAACTCTAACATGCATTTTGTATTAGATTATAATTTGTAAAAATCAAGTGTGAAGAATAATAATAAGTGAAAAGCTAACATTGTTGACAACTTACCATGTGTCAAAACTGTTCTAAATGCTTTATAAAAAGATCTCTTCGGAGGAGGAGCGGCAAGATGGCGGAGGAGTAGGAGACCGATTATCATCAGGTCCCAGGAATTCACCCAGAGAGCTATCAAACCA
>LNAC01000628.1:3590-27120 GCA_002007465.1 Ailurus styani
AGAGCCTGGGGCCTCAGTCCTCAGTGCGCCTCAGAGAAAAGCAGTCCCTCCCGTCTCCTGGTCTCCGGCCACTCTCTGAGCTCACCCGGTATGTGACCCAGTGTCTCTGTCTCTGGCACGGCCCCATTTAGAATCTCCAAACCCAGCAGATTCCTGCAGCCGCTCCTGCGCCGCTGCTCCCGGAGGAGGAAGGTGAGTCTCTCCGGGTCTGCCGCCCGTGGGGTCCCCGCTCCCAGATCAGTGGCTCGGCTGAGCTTCACATCACAGCCCAAGGTAACCCCGAGCTGAGAGACACCTCAGCTCAGCTCTGTCTCTCCCACTGGCTTCTCTCTGAGACCTGGGAGCTCGGTCGCGCTCAGACAGCCCTGGTCTTTTTGTGTCCCCGTGGGTCCTGAGACCACACTGTCCCTGCAGGGGCTTCACCCCCCGCTTGGTCTCTGGGGCAACGTCCCTCCGTGGAGCCGACTTCTAACAGTTCCGAGTCTGTGCTCCGCTGCTCGCTCCCTTGCCGGCAGCCGGCCCCTCCCCCCGGGGTCTGTCTTCCCGTCGCCTCAGATTCACTTCTCCGCACGTCCTACCTTCCAGAAGACGGTCAATTTTCTGTTCCTAGAATTGTTGCTCTTATTCTCTTCGATCTCTGGTAGAATTTGTAGGTGTTCAGAATAGTTTGATAGCTCTCTGGGTGAATTCCTGGGACCTGGTGATAATCGGTCTCCTACTCCTCCGCCATCTTGCCACTCCTCTCTTACTTTATTATTATTTAAAAATATGATTATATTAGAGTTCTCCAGTGATACAGAACCAATTTATATGTATGTGTGTGTATGCATGTGGGGTGTGTGTGTGTGTGTGGAGAGAGAGAGAGACAGAGAAAGAGAGAGAGGTTTATTTTAAGGAATTGGTTCATGTGACTGGAGACATGGTTAATTTCAAAATCTCCAGAATAGGCTGAAAAGCAAGGGAAGGGTTGATGCAGCAGTTCCAGTCCAAGGGTAGTCTGCTGGTAGAGAGCGCTCTTCAAGGGAGGTCAGGTTTTTTTTTTATCTGTTTTTTTTTTTTCTGTTAAAGACTTTCAGCTGACTGGATGAGGCCCACTCACATCATGGAGGACAATCTGCTTTACTCAGTCTTCTGACTTAAATGTTAATCTCATCTAAAAGATAACTTCACAGAATTATTTGGAATAATGTTTGACCAGAAGTTAATGTATAAAATTAATAATCATAGTCCACCCTGGCAACTTGACATTCCTTAAACCGTACTGAGTCTCTAATAAATAAGAAGGTCATGCTTCTGCCTAACATCACGATCAACTATTTTTCACAACCAAAACATTCTAAGCATTTTCCTAGAAGACGATACAAAGTCCCTGGGTAATTTCCTTTTCTTGATATCCTGTAACTTAAATACTGTAATGTAAAATTAAAAATACTTAAGTACCATGATATCAATCTTATGTAAGGTGATAAGAGAGAAGAAAACACATATTTACTATGCCACACACACACACACACACACACACACACACACACACACACACATTCAGAGCAAAATAAGTAGGGAACACTCATGGTAGTTAGAGTCTTGGCTTGTGTAACTGGTCATGTGGCTGTAGCTGGAGTTATGACTGCCTTCTTCTGCTTCTCATTCTATATTTCCTTTGTCTTGAGCAAGAATCCCAGTTGGTTTTGGTTCTTTACCTGGTAGGGTGACCCATACCTTAATTCCAGGTCTGGCCATAAATAGCTCTGCCTGAATTGGGTTCTGGTAATTTCCCATTGTGTTCAGTTGCCGGGCAGTGACATTAAGGGATGTCCTAAGGGAGCTCCAGTATTCCAGATGTATTCTTCTTTGCCCCTGTGTAGAGTAGCATGCCCAGTTTCCCCAGAGTAGTTCAGGATCAGTCATCCTAGCTAACGCCAAAACTCACATCTTGGCCTGTTGATTTAGAGGCATAAGGAGCCCAAAGCAGCCGGGTAGCAAGGTTATTTTCAGGTCAGTGGGGTGGTTATTTTGTCTTCTGGTGGAAGCGTTCCTCCCTTTGGAACTAAGACGTCTATGTAGAGCATACATTGTGGGGACAGGAAGCACAGGTTTTGCTGGTGAGTCACTATGAGTCATATTGAATGGTCCCACTCCAATTTCTGCCCCTTGATACCTGGTTCCCTGATCAGATTAGCTCTAAAGACACTAATGGCTCTGCTGACAATAGTGAAGAGAGGATGGGTAGTGAATAGTCCATGGCATGATGGGGCGATAGAGATACACAGAATATCACCACTAGATACTTATAGTCAAACACTTAAAAGAGGTGAAGTTCTGGGTGACCATGTAGTTGAGATTTTTGAACATTTTTCCATACTGATGAGTAAATTAAAATTTTTATTTCCCTCATGATTAGTGATGTTGAACATTTTTTCATGTGTTTATTGTCCATTTGTATTATCGTCTTTGGAGAAATGTCTATTCAAATCCTTTACCCATTTTTGAATTTGTTTTTTTGGATTGAGTTTTAGGACTTTATAACCTATTTGTCTTTTGATCTAAAGATAGTCTTCTAGACAGCATATAGGTAGATTATGTTTTTTAAATTCATTCTGTCATCTCTATCATTTTTTAATTGAAGTATAATTAACATACAGTGTTGTTAGTTTCAGGTTTACAACATGTTGATTAAACAATTCTATACATTACTCAGTGCTCACCGCAGTAAGCACAGTCACCATCTGTCACCTAACAACATTGTTATAATATTGACTCTATTCCCAATGCTGTACTTTTCATTTTCATGACTTATTTGTTTTATAACTGAAAGTTTGTACCTCTTAATCTCCTTTATCTATTTCACCTATTCCCCCATTACCTTCTCCCCTCTGACCACCATCAGTTTGTTCTCGATATTTTAGAGTCTGTTTTTTCTTTTCTTTCTGTTTTTTAGATTCCCACATATAAGTGAAATGATACGGCATTTGGCTTTCTCTGTCTGACTCACTTCACTTGGTGTACCACCCTGTAGGTCCATCCATGTTGTTGCAAATGGCAAAAGCTCACTCTTCTTTTTATTGTTGACTGATATTCCATTGTATGTATATATATATATGTATATGTGTGTATATATAATGCATCTTTACTCATTCATCTGTTGTTGGATAATTGGGTTGCTTCCATATCTTGGCTATTGTAAATAATCTTGCAGTAAGCATAGAGTTACATATTATCTTTTTTCATTAGTATTTTGTTTTCTTTGGGTAAATACCCAGTAGTGTAATTACTGTATCATATAGTATTTCTATTTTTAGGTTTTTGAGCAGCCTCTGTGATGTTTTCGACAGTGATTGCACTAGTTTGCATTTCCACCAACCATGTACAAGTTTCTTTTTTTAAATATTCTTGCCAACCATTGTTATTTCTTGTTTTTTAAAAGATTATTTTTTATTTTTTAAAAATTTTATTTATTTGAGAGAGGGAGAGAGTGCATGTTTGTGAAAGGAGAGAGAGCGAGAGCAAGCACAAGAAGGGGGGAGGGGCAAAGGGAGAAGCAGACTTTCCACTGAGCAGGGAGCCCAATGCTGGACTCAATCCCAGGAGCTTGGGATTGACCTGAGCTGAAGGCAGACACTTAACCAACTTAGCCACCCAGGTATACCTGATTTATTTATTTGAGAGGGAGAGTGAGGGAGCACCCAAGTGTGAGGGGCAGAGGGAGAAGGAGAGAGAATCTCAAGCAGACTGCCTGCTGAGCATGGAGCTTGACTCATAGCTGAATCTCATGACCCTGAGATCATGACCTGAGCCTAAACCAACAGTCAGATGCTTAACCGACTGAGCCACTCAGGTGCCCCTACCATCTCTGTCTTTTGGTTTAATCCATTCTATTTAAAGTAATTACTGAAAAGGAAAGACTCATTTTGCTATCTTTTTTCTGTATGTATTATAGATTTCTTGTCTTTCATTTTCTGCATTACTGTCTTTTGCTTTTAGTTGATTTATTTTAAGAGAAATGTTTAAATTCCTTTCTCATTTCTTTTTGCATATATTCTGCAGCTGTTTTCTTTGTGGTTACCATGGGATTACATTTAACATCCTAAAGTTATAATACTCTAATTTAAAATTGTACTAGTTTAACTGCAAAAACATACAGAAACTATGCTCCTTTATACCTTGGTCCCTATCCCTTTCAGTTATAAATGTCTTACAATTACATCTTTATGTTTGTGTGTCAAAAAACATAAGCTAATAATTTTTTAAATGTGTTAGCCTCTTAAATTATGTTGAAAACAAAACGTGTAGTTATAAACTGAAGTTGCAATACTAGCTTTTATGCTTACAATTTAAAGGAAATATTAATCTCTGAAGTCATGTAGAAAAAAATTGGAGTTACAAACAGTTGTTACATTAATACTGGTTTTTATAATTGCCCACATGTTTACCTTTACTGAGGTTGAGTTACTGTCACGTGTCCTTTCATTTCAACTTGTAGGAGTCCTTTTAGCATTCCTCGCAGAGTTGGTAAATTGATAGTGATCTTCCTTAGCTTTTGTTTAACTGGGAATGTCTTAGTTTGTCCCTCACTTATGAAGGGTAGTTTTGCTGGAGGTAGTACTCTCAGTTGACACTTTTATTCTTTCATCAGTTTGAATATATTGGGCCACTGCTTTCTGGCCCCCGGAGTTTCTGATAGAATACCTGATAATCTTATTGAGGAGCCCTTTTGACTAGTCAACGATGTTACTAGTTGCTTCTCTTTTGCTACTTTTAAGATTCTCTCATTGTGCAGGCATGCCTTATAGATGTTTTAGGATTGCAATAAAGTGAGTCAGATGAGTTTTTGTTTCCTAGTGTATGTGAAAGTTATGTTTATACTATACTGTAGTCTGTTAAATTCATGATAGCATTGTCTAAAAAATGCACATGCCTTAATTAAAAAATACTTCATTGCAAAAATTGCTAACCATCATCTGAGCTTTCAACAGGTCTTAATCATGGATCACAAACCACCATAACAAACATAATAATAATGAAAAATTTTGAAATAATGAATTAACAAAATTTGACACAGAGACACAAAGTGAGCTAATGCTGCTGGAAAAATGGCACAAATAGACTTACTTAATGCAGGGTTTCTACGAACCTTCAGTTTTTAAAAAAACACTATATCTAAGAAGCACAGTAAAATGAGGTATGCCTCTATTTGGCTTTAGAAAGTTTGATTGTCGTGTGTTGGTATGAGTCTCTTTGAGTTCATCTTACTTGGAGTTCATTAGCTTCTATTCATGTCTTTAATCAAATTTGGGAAGTTTTCAGCCATTATGTATTCATATATTATCTCTGCCCCTTCGTCTCTCTGTTTTCATTGAGACCTTCAAAATTTATATGGGATGGAGTCCCATGGGTCTCTTAGATGTCACATAGGTCCCTTAGACTCCATTCACTTGTCTTCTCTCTTTGCTTTCTGTTCCTCAGACTCAGTAATTTCCGTTGTCCTGTCTTCAAGTTGGCTGATTCTTTCTTCTATCTGTTCATATTTGCCCTTAATTTTTTCTTATAAATTTTCATCATAGCGATTATACTTTAAGGCACACAGTCCTTTTTAATTCATTTTTCAAAGTAATCTCTACACTCAATGTGGGGCTTGAACTTATGACTCTAAGATCAAGAGTTGCATGCTCCACTGACTGAGCCAGCCAGGTGCCCCCACGGTGCCTTTTTAGATCGTGTATCTCTTGATATTTCCATGTGGTTCATTTCATCATTTTCTTGACATTCTCCACATGTTTCTTTAGTTTTTTGGGCACTTTAAGACAGTTGTCTTAAGTCTTTTCTAATAGATCCAGCATCACTTTTTTAGGGAGCGTTTCTGTTGCTTTGTTTTGAATGGCCCTTTGAATTGGCCATACTTACTGTTTCTTTGTATGGTTTGTAGTGGTTTGTTGATTCCAACAGGACATTTAAATGTAATAATGTGGTAATTCTGGAAAGGAGTTCTTGTCGCCCTTCCCCAGAGTTTGCTGTATTTTATTTTTCTTGTTCTTCTTGTTCTCCTTTTCTCCTCCTCCTTCCTTCTTTCTTCTGTATTATTGTTGTAGACCTACTCAGTGACAAGGATTAGCCTGAGGTGGAAACTGGAGGTCTTCTCAGATATTCTCTGAGCCTATGCCTTCCCTGATCACATGAGGCTTCCTAACTTTTCCCATATATACATTTCCTCTTGAATGTTCTAGTCTAATGTCTGGTTTCCTTGGGGGGAAATAAAAATGAAGGAGGAAAAGGGTATAGGCTTTTTAAATTTCTCGGAAGTGGCTTCAGCTGCCAGGTTCTTGCAGCAACATAGGGAGGTATAACAACAGTGGCCATCTACCTGTTTATTTGCTCCTCTGAGATCAGAAGCAGCAATTAGGGATAAGAGCACAGATTGTTTGATATCTGTAGGATAAGGTCTTTTTGCCTACCCCAAGCTGATGGATGCTGCTCCTTCAATGCATGCATGGTTGCCTTGAATGCTGAGGTATTGGGCATGGTTAGCTGCTACTGTGCTGAGAGATGAAATGGACTGAAATTAGCTACAATTTACTATCCAGACCTTTCCTTGGAAGTTTCAGGCCTTCAGTAGACTCCAGAGTTACAAAATATATTATTGCATCAGACAGATTCTGCCATATCTGCCATCTAGGCAGCTGTTGTCTAGATGGGGAGATTCCTGGTGCTTTCCTATTCCACCATTTTCCTGGAATCCGTACTTACTTTATTTAAAGATTTTATTTATTTATTAGAGAGAGAGAGAGAGAGAGAGAGAGAGAGAAGGAGCACGAGTGGGGAGAGGAGCAGAGGGACAGGGACAAGCAGACTCCTGCTGAGGTTGAGTCTGATGTGGTGCTCGATCTCAGGACCCTAAGAACATGACCTGAGCCAAAATCAAGAGTTAGACGCTTAACCGACTGAGCCACTCAGGTGCCTTGAATCCTTACTTACTTTTAATATAAGATTGATAATATGTTCTGAGGAGAAAATAAGTATGCAAACTTTGTTAAATGTGTCTGGAATAGGTCATCAGCTTTATGCTTGGCAGCTCTGTTATATCCCTGTAGGTTATTCATAGTGCCTGTTGACTCAGTTGTTGTTTTTTAATGTGTCTCAAATGTGGGACAGTCTGTAGTTTGCATACATTCTTTTTTTCACTCTGATCTTAGAAATTTCTCCTAGATTTATGGATTTCTTGTGTTTGTATTTCTAGCTCTTTCTACTCCTCACATACTGAAAATATGTAGCTGCAGTAAGCCATTGTGTCCTAGAAGGTGTCACTGAACACTAAAGTTTTAAAATCCAAAGTTATGTTTAAAACTTTCAGTTATAAAATGAAAATAAGTTTTCTTAATCTTATCAATTACCAATTGTTATCTGTTATGTTATCGATTATGATTATCAATTATGATTTTCATCTTTATTTAGATTGTAAAACACAAATGTTTATGAAATAATTCAGATATTAAGAGTTCATTTGGGCCAGTAGTTTTATTATCATATACAGAGGAAATTTTCTCTTCTTTGAATTTTTGTGTTGCATAGCTGACTGCTCAGCATCTTCACTTGAATGACTAATCAGCATCTCATATTTAGCATGCCTAGAACAGTCTCCCCTCAGACCTGCTCTTCTTGCTGTCTTGTCCATGTTGGTAAATAGTAAAACCTGTCTTTCCAGTTCCTGAGACGGGGCAAAACCTTGGAGCTGTCTTGGACTTCTCTGTTTTTGTTACGCCTCATGTACAGTCTGTCAGCAAAATTCTTGGCTCTGTTATTTAAAATAAATTTTAAAAAATGCCATCTTTAAAATAAATAAAATAAAATTTAAAATAAATTTAAAATAAAGGAAATCTGACTACACTTCCTGTTTCTCTTCTATCTGCTGTGGTCATTTTAGGGGGATTATTCCAATAGCCTTATTTGGCACAACTGCAAGAATGAGTCTTTTAAGTATAAGTCAGATCATATCACTTTTTCAAAACCCTCCATTTACTTCTCATCTCCTTCATAGTGAAAGTCAGATTTCTTAACGTTTTCTCAAAGGATTTATCAGATCTGCCCTTAACCTCTTTGACCTCATCTCCTACTTCTTTTACTTCTCCTTCTCTGAGACATAGTGTCCTGTCCACAGCTGTTCTTCCTCCAGTGTACAGGCTCCCTTCTCAGGACCTTTCTGTTTCCTCTCCTTGGAAAGCTCTTCTCCCTGGATAGCCACATAACTTACTACTTTTCCCTCTTTGAATACTTGCTGTGAAATGTTATCTTCTCAGAGAAAGTACTTTCTCTACAGAAAATTGAAGCTCCGGATCACCAACATTCCTTATCTCTCAAATTTATTTTTCTCCACTGTCTGGCATGCTAATTAATTATCTTATTATTATTTATTCTGTTTTTTTTCCACCTCAGCATCTAGAGTAGTGCCTGACACATAAAAATCACTTGATGAGTATTTGTTGAATGAATGGACAAATGAATTTATGTTTGAAAAATAAAATTTGCTTTAAAAATGCTTTTTTAATATTTTGGTACTTTTCAACATTTAAGTATTGCTCTTGTATGGTAAGAATATATTCTTTATATTATTGAATATATATATATAAAATGAAACATCAAGTAAAGTGAATGGTGACATGTACAAATGCAAGTTAAAATTCTCTTTGTGTTCTCTCTCGTTAACTATTATGTGTCTGTCTAGAATTTTTTATAAAATACATAGCAATAGGGCGCCTGGGTGGCTCAGTGGGTTAAAATACATAGCAATATCTCTAGATACAGCTCTAGCTACAACCATCTATCCAGATATCTGTAACTCTTAAAAATATAGATGGATTGCTACTATATATACTGCCTTGAAAGTGTATCTTGGATATATTTTTTATTTTAGTAATTTGGATTTACCTCATTATTTTCAGTTATATAATATTTCATTTTGTTATTATACCATAATTTAACTAGTCAGTTCCTTATTGCTGTATATTCTAAGTTTTATTGATGGGAGTATATGCATTAAATCATATTAGATGATTAGTTGGATCAAGGGTGTATGCATTTAAAATACTGACAGTTGTTTCTAAGTTTATTTTTGAAATTTGCCAGTTTATGCATATTGTATATTTTATATCATGGTTTCCACTTGATTTATTTTTATTTATTTTTTGGTATTCCTAATTATAAACTCTTTGGGGGGGTTATGTCTCACTTTTTATTTCTGCAGGTTTCAGCACAGTCTTTCAGTAGCAGGGGCTCATTAGTGCTCTTGAATGGAAGATATATCTTTGTGATGTTTCTTGTTAGATGTGTTGGGGAGTCAGTCATTTAACAAGTATTTATTGTATATTGGCAGTGTTCTGACAGCATACAGTATGTTGTAAAGATTAAAAAAAGTAGGACATTATTTCTTCTTTTGAGATGCTTATAAACTTAAATGGGAGGCTAAAATATGAAAGGATAATTATACATATTTCAAGATATGTTACCGTGCAGTTAATTTCATGTCTTAATTTATTTGTACATAATGTACAAATGTCTTCATTTATTTGTACATATATATTCAATAAATATGGAGAAATTAACTGTTTTGAAGCATCAGAAAATGCTATGCAGAGGACATGTTGATTGATATTTTAAAGGAGAATAGAAATCCCCTTAGTGGAGACTGGAGTATCGTGAATAAAGGCCAAGTCTCAAAAGACTCTCCAGGTATTCATCACATCATCATTTATAGTAAAAAGTTAGAAGTAATACAAATGTGGGATGCTTGGCTGGCTCAGCTGTGACTCTTGAAGAGCTCATGTCTCTTGGTCTCGGGGTGTGAGTTCAGGCCCCCCTGTTGGGTGTAGAGATTACTTAAAAGAATAAATAAACTTAAAAAAATAAAAGAAGTAATACAAATGTTTAGAAGTTAGAATGGGTTATGTAAATTATGGATTATTCATACAGGGAAATCCTATGCAGTTACTTAAAATCATGTAGAATACTGAAGTAGAAACAATATTCTTGCTATATTGATAGAGTTTGAACAGAGCAAGATACTGTTTCTGTAAGAAAAAAACCTAGATGTAAGTGTAAAATAATTGGAAGAACTTGTAGGAAAAAGGTAATAGTTACAATTTTTGAAAGAATGCTTTGGTAGTAGAAAAATGACTTCCATGTTTAAAGCTTAGAGCAAAGGGTTATGATTTTTTTCAAAGAATGTTTTAGGGGCATCTGAGTGGCTCAGTAGGTTAAGCCTCTGCCTTCGGCTCAGGTCATGATCTCAGGGTCCTGGGATCAAGCCCTGCATCCAGCTCTCTGCTCAGCAGGAAGCCTGCTTCCTCCTCTCTCTCTGCCTGCCTCTCCGCCTACTTGTGATCTCTCTCTGTCTGTCAAATAAATAAGTAAAATCTTAAAAAAAAAGAGAATGTTTTAGTAATATAAAGATGACTTCCATGTTTAAAGCTTAGAGCAAAGGGTTGCGACTTTTTCTCATACATGTTTTTTGTAAAATAAAATGTTTTACAAAAGTTTCTCCCTCATTTTGAAGGGCAGAGTAGTTCTAAATCATATATCCCACCTTTTGAGAACAGAGTAGACACTGAGCATCCTCAAACATTCCTTTGTTTCTGATTTAACTTGGACCTGATAAAATAATTCTCAAGCCCATATATTTTTTTTCTGGTGGATTGGCAAAATATGTGCTTTAGATTGCACAGATGTGTTCAAATTCTGTTTCTAAGTCATTTTTGTTAGATCTTAGCCAAATCATTTGACTTTCCTTTTGAAATCTCAGTTTAACATCTTCAGTTGTAACCTGTGGTGAAAGGTGGCTTTGTCCTGTTGAGGAGAAATTATTCTGATGTGGTGTAGAATGGGTGTGACCAACTGTCCATATGTTCTCATCGTGCCATACTGTCTGACCACTAGGGAGATTGCCAGTTAATCTTAGTCTTGTTTCCCGTGTCTTCAGACTGAAAAGATGACAGCTAAGGTTCCTTCCAGATATTATGTTGTAGATGAACTCTGAGCTTGGTTTAAATGAACTGGGGATGTGACGAGGTAAAGGGGAGAAAGGATAAAATAACACAGTCAAGAGAGGGTGTATCATGTCATGTCCTTACTTTAATCTACTTTTATAGAGCATGAAAACACTATCTTTAAAAGTTAGTACAAAGAATTATTCTGGTCATAGAAATAGATTGTTGAAATATCTTTTTATTCCTGGGATACAATCTGCTGGCTTAAATATTTTAAAAATAAATTCCATTTTACTCCAAGAGTTGATGATTTTTGTGTATGTTCATTAGTGATGTTGACCTATATATTGTACTCATCCACTAGCCTGAGTTTGGAGCACTTCACTGTCACATCTCATTTTAAAAATAAATACCCTGGAAGTTTGTGGAAATGGGAATTAACCTGTTTTTTGAAGATTTAGTAGAATTTTCCCATTAAAACCTTTTTGGCCTGGTTTCTGTTCAAGGGCTTAACCTTTACCATTTTTGATTTGATTATTAAATCTAGACCGGTTCTTTTGTGTCTCCTTTGGTCAATTTTTATCATTTATATTTTCTTAGAAAATTGTCTATTTTATGTAGGTTTTCAAATATATGAATATAAGTTTTACAAGATATTCTTGAAGTTTGGTCTTATTAGGAAACCCTCCCTCCCTTCTCCTTTCTTCCCTTTCTTTGCTTGCTTCTTTCTTTCTCTCTTCCTTTCTCCATTCATCCTTTCTTCCATTTCTCCCTTCAGCTCTTCCTTCTTCTCTCACTGTGAATTCCAGAACATACTTTTTTACTATTTTTTACTGTTTCTCAGAAGTCATTCTCTGACTTATTTCATTTAGCATAATATACTCAAGATCCAGCCACGTTGTTACAAATGGCAAGATTTCATTTTTTGATGGTTGAGTAATATTCCATTGTGTCCATTCATCAATCAGTGGACATTTGGGTTCTCTCCATAGTTTGGCTATCATTGATAATGCTGCTATAAACATCAGGGTGCATTTGAATCTGTATTTTTGTATTCTTTGGATAAATACCCAAAGTAGTGCAATTGCTGGATTGTAGGGTTGTTCTATTTTTAACTTTTTGAGGAATCTCCAAACTGTTCTCCAGAGTCGCTGCACCAGTTTGCATTCCCACCAGTAGTTCAAGAGGGCCCCCCTTTCCCCTCATCCTCGCCAACACCTGTTGTTTCTTGTGTTGTTAATTTTAGCCATTCTGACCTGAGGTAGTATCTCATCATGGTTTTCATTTGTATTTCCCTGATGATGAGTGATGTTGAATATCTTTTCATGTGTCTGTTAGACATCTGGATGTCTTCTTTGGAAAAGTGTCTATTCATGTCTTCTGGCCATTTCTTCAGTGGATTATTATCATTTTGAGTTTGATAAGTTCTTTATAAATTTTGGATACTAACCCTTTATCAGATAGGTCACTTGCAAATATCTTCTCCCATTCTGTAGGCTGCCTTTTAGTTTTGTTGATTGTTTCCTTCGCTGTGCAAAAGCTTATTATCTTGATGAAGTCCCAGTAATTCATTTTTGCTTTTGTTTCCCTTGCCTTCAGTGACATGTCTAGTAAGAAACTTCCACAGCAGAGGTCAAAGAGGTTTTTGTCTGTGTTCTTCTCTAGGATTTTGATGGTTTCCTGGCTCACATTGAGGCCTTTCATCCATTTTGAATTTATTTTTGTGTAAGGTATAAGAAAGTGGTCCAGTTTCATGTTGCTCTCCAGTTTTCCCAACACTATTTGTTGAAGCAACTGTCTTTTATCCACTGGATATTCTTTCCTGCTTTGTTGAAGATTAGTTGACATATAGTTGTGGGTACATTTCTGAGTTCTCTATTCTGTTCTATTGATCTATGTGTCTGTTTTTGTGCCAGTACCATTTTGTCTTGATGACCACAGCTTTTTAATATAGCTTGAAATCTTGAATTGTGATGCCTGCAGCCTTTTCTTTTTCAAGATTGTTTTGGCTATTCAGGGTCTTTTGTGGTCCCATGTAAATTTTATGATTGTTCTAGCTCTGTGAAAAGTGCTGGTGGTATTTTGATGGGGTTGCATTAAATGTATTGCTTGGGTAATCTAGACATTTTAACAGTGTTTGTTCTTCCAATCCATAAACATGGAATGTTTCTCCATTTCTTTGTGTCCTCTTCAGTTTCCTTCATAAGGGTTCTATAGTTTTCAGAGTACACATCTTTAACCTTTTTAGTTAGATTTATTCCTAGCTATCTTACTGTTTTAGGTGCAGTTGCAAATAGGATTGATTCCTTGATTTATTTTTCTGCTTTTTTGTTATTGGTGTATAGAAATGCAACAGATTTCTGCACATTGATTTTGTATCCTATAGCTGCTAATTTCATGTATTAGTTGTAACAATTTTTTTGATGGGGTCTTTCGAGTTTTCTCATAGAATATAATGTCATCAGCAAATAGTGAAAGTTTGACTTCTTCCTTGCCAATTTGGATGCCTTCATTTTTTTGTTGTCTGATTGCTGAGGTTAAGACTTCCAGTACTATGTTAAATAGTATGGTGAGAGTGGACATCCTTGTCTTGTTCCTGACTGTATGGGAAAGGCTCTCAGTTTTTCACCATTGAAGATGATATTAGCTGGGGATCTTTTTATATGACCTTTATGATGTTGAGGTATGTTGTATCTATCCCTACTTTGTTGAGGGTTTTTATCCAGAAAGGATGCTTTGCTTTGTCAAATTCTTTTTCTCCATCTATTGGCAGGATCATATGGTTGTTGTATCTTTTATTAATGTAGTATGTCACATTGATTGATTTGGAAATCTTGAACCACCCCTGCAGTCCAAGAATAAATCCCACTTGATCATGGTGAATACATCTTTTAATGTATTGTTGAATTCAATTTAATAGTATCTTCTTGAGAATTTTTGCATCCATGTTCATCAGGGGTATTGGCCTATAATTTTCTTTTTTAGTGGGGTCTTCGTCTGGTTTTAGAATCAGGGTAATGTTGGCTTCATAGAATGAGTTTGGAAGTTTTCCTTCCATTTTTATTTTTTGGAATAGTTTTCTTTAAATGTCTGGTAGAATTCCCCTGGGAAGCCATCTGGCTCAGGACTTTTGTTTGTCAGGAGATTTTTGATTACTGATTGAATTTCTTTGCTGATTATGGGTGTGTTCAAGTTTTCTATTTCTTCCTGTTTCAGTTTTGCTTGTTTGTAGGTTTCTAGGAATTTGTCCATTTCTCCAGGTTGCCTAGTTTGTTGGTATATAATTTTTCATAGTATTCTCTTATAATTGTTTGTATTTATGTGGTGTTGGTTGTGATTGCTCCTCTTTCATTTGTGATTTTATCTATTTGGGTCCTTTCTCTTTTCTTTTTGATAGGTTTGGCTAGGGGTTTTATTAATTCTTTTGAAGAACCAGCTCATGGTTTTTTGTTTTGTTTTGTTCTATTTTTGTTTTGTTTTGTTCTGGTCTTTATTGTTTCCTTTCTTCTGCTGGCTTTAGGTTTTATTTGCTATTCTTTTATAGTTTCTTTAGGTGTAAGGTTAGGTTGTATATTTGAGACTTCTTGCTCTTTGATGTAGATTTTGGACAAAGTGTTTTCATTTTCATTTGCTTCCATGTATTTTTTTATTTCTTCTTTTTTATTTCTTCTTTAATTTCCTAGTTAACAAATTCATTCTTTAGTAGGATATTCTTTAACCTCCAAGTATTTGTGATCTTTCCAAATTTTTTCTTGTGGTTGACTTCAGGTTTCCTAGTGTTGTGGTCTGAAAACATGCATGGTATGATCTTGATCTTTTTGTATTTGATGATGGCAGATTTGTGACCCAGTATGTGATCTATTCTGGAGAATGTTCATGTGCACTTGCAAAGAACATGTATTCTGCTGCTTTAGTTTGAAATGTTCTGAATATATCTTTTAAGTCCATCTGGTCCAGTGTTTTATTCAAAGCCATTGTTTCCTTGTTGATTTTCTGCTTAGAAGATCTGTCCTTTGCTGTAAATGGGGTGTTACAGTCCCCTGCTATTATTGAATTATTATCAATGGGTTTCTTTATTTTTTATTTTTTAAAGATTTATTTATTTGACAGAGAGAGGGAGAGGGAGAGGGAGAGGGAGAGAGAGAGAGAGAGAGAGAGAGAGACGGTGAGAGAGGGAACACCAGCAGGGGGAGTAGGAGAGGGAGGAGAAGGCTTTCCCAGAGAGCAGGGAGCCCGATGCCAGGCTCGATTCCAGGACCCTGGGATCATGACCTGAGCTGAAGGTAGATGCTTAATGACTGAGCCACCCAGGCGCCCTGAGTTTCTTTATGTTTATTCCTTATTGATTTATATATTTATGTGCTCCCAAGGTGGAGGCATAAATATTTACAGTTGTTAGATCTTCTTGATGGATAGACCCCTTAATTATGATATAATGCTCTTCTTCATCTCTTGTTACAGTCTTTTTTTTTAAAATCTACTTTGTCTGATACAAGTATAGCTACTCTGGTTTTCTTTCTTTCTTTCTTTCTTTCTTTCTTTCTTTCTTTCTTTCTTTTTTTTTTTTTTAAGAACTCAGTATTTATTTGAACTCAACTACCAAGCTTTGACAGGCAGCAGTTTTAAAAGCAGTGGGGGCAAGGGGAGCAGGGAACAGTGGTGGAAGATGGAAATATCACTAGATGAAAATACAATTGGCATGGGTTATATTTCTGACATCATCGAATAAGAAATGTGTGATCCTGGACATTTCTTCCAATTTCCTAAAAACAGCTTTTCCCAATTTCTTAAAAACTACTTAAGTTCTGGCTTTCTTTTGATGTCCATTAACATGATAGATGGTTCTCCATCCCCTCACTTTCAGTATGCTGGTGTCCTTAGGTCTAAAATGAGTCTCTTACAGGCAGCATATATAGATGGATCTTATTTTTTTTTAATTTATTATACATTCTGATACCCTATGTCTTTTGATTGGAGCATTTAGTCCATTTACATTCAGAGTGATTATTGAAAGATATGAATTTAGTACATCACGTTTTTTGTAGAGTTGGTGTTTCTAATGATGCCCTCTGGTCCTTTCTAATCTTTGTTGCTTTGGTCTTTTTTTCTCCACTCAAAGGGCCCCCCCCCCTTAAAATTTCTAGCAGGGCTCGTTTACTGGTCAGGAATGCCTTTAGTTTTTGTTTCTCTGGGAAACTCTTTATCTCTCTTATTCTAAATGACAGCCTTGCTCAATAAAGAAGTCTTGGGCTACATATTTTTCTCATTCAGCACTTTGAATATTTCCTGCCATTTCTTTCTGGCCTGCCAAGTTTTCCTGGACATATTTCCTAAGAACCTGATCTGTGTTCTCTTGTAGGTTAAGGACTTTTTTCCCCCTTGCTGTTTTCAGGATTCTTTCTTTGTGTATTTTGTGAATTTGACTATGATATGCCCTGGTGATGTTTGGCTTTTGTTCAATTTAACGGGAGATCTCTGTGCTTGTAAGATTTTGATATATGTGTCCTTCCTCAAATTAGGGAAGTTTTCGTCTATAATTTGTTAGAATAAAACTTTTGCCCCTTTTTCTCTCTCATCTTCTGGGACCCCTATGATACTACTCTTACTAAGTTTTAGTAAGTTGCTGATTTCCCTGAGTCTACTTTCATGGTCCATTACCTTTCTTTCCCTCTTCTTTTCATCTTCATAATTTTCCACAATTTTATCTTCTGTATCACTGATTCACTCCTTTCTCTGCTTCCTCCATCCTCATTTTTATGGCCTGCATTTGGGATTGCATCTTTGTTATAGTGTTTTTAACTTTGGCCTGACTAGATTTTAGTTTTTTTTATCTTTGTAATAAGGGATTTTCTGGTGTCTATGAGTTTTGCAAGCCCAGCTAGTATCCTTATAATCATCGTTTTAAATTCTACTTCAGACATATTACTTATATCTGTATTGATTAAATCCTTGGCCCTGAGTTCTACTTCGTGTTCTTCCTTTTTCCCTTCCTCTTTCCCCATCTCTTCATTTTGTCCAAAAGAGAAAAAGAGAAAAACAAACAAACAAAAAACCCCCCTCCAGAGCATGAAAACAAACAATGAAAAAAACTAGATCCTTGGGGGTCTTTTGATCTGCTTGTTAAAAAAATCTAAATCTTAAAATAACAAAATAAAATAAAATAAAATGAAAGTAAACAAAAATAACATGTAAAAAGTACATTTTTATATAAAAATAAATATAAAGAAATTGATAACAAGAATTAGAAAATAAGAAAATAAATGAAAAAATAACAATAAAAAAGAATAAAAGTAAAAAGGAAGCTAGATCCTGTTTCCCCTAGAGCTGAAGTTTTGCAGCACCCTATGATCAGTAGATCTGGTGGTGCCAGTGACTTGTTTGTGCTGGTCTTCTGGAAGAAGGGCATGTCGTCATTCTCAGGGGACTTAGCCTAGCAGGAATGTGCCTCCATGGTGCAGGGGGTGGCAGGGCGTGGTGTAAGCCATTATGGCCTCCACTAGGTGGCGCTGCTTTCCTTCTTAAAGGCCCTCAGCCTTGTCGGGAAGGATGAATACCAGAGCGCCCTGCTCTCCAGCCCCAGTGCTGAAAGTTTGCGCCCCCAGCTCTTCAGTGAGCGCTCACAGAAGCGCAGTCAGTCACTCTCATGTCCCCAGTTCCTGTCAGAACTCTGTGTTCACCCTACCTCTGTCCAGGTTTTTTTATCTGAGGGGTGCGACTGAGTTCCAGAACTTCACATTTTAGAGACTCCTGCGTGTGGACCTGCACTGTTTCTCTGGGGGAGGGTCTCACCATTGAGACCCTTTATGCCATTGGCCAGTTTGTCCCAGGAAAGTGATGGCAGGACCTCATAGCAGTTCCCAGTTTGTGGCAAAAAAAAAAAGCAGAAAGCTGGCACTAAGACTTGCTGTTCTCAGCCGGCTTTCTTGCTGCTGTGCCTGGGGACAGTGCAGCACTTTGGCGCCACCTGTTCTTGGGACCCAGGGGATCCTCAGACCACGCTGTCACACCTGGGATTCTGCCCTGCTTTGCCACCTAAGCACATTTAAGCCAGGCGTGTCCCCCACTGCAGCAGACCTCTAAAAGTTCAGATTTTGTGCTGCGCTGCTCGTAATACTTTGCAATAGACTCCGTAAGTAGGCTCCTTCCCCGCTGCTCTCTATATGGCTGTATCAACCCTAATTTAACTCTCCTACCTCCTACCTTCCAAAAGGTGGTTGCTTTTCTACATGTAGATTTGCAGGGGTTTTGTTGTTGTTGTTGTTCTCTCAGACCTCCAATTGATTTGTTGGGTGTTCAGAATGATTTGATAACTATCTAGCTGTATTTGTGGGAGGAGACAAGCTTAGGGTCCCCCTACTCTGCCGTCTTAACTCCTCCATGCAATTTTAAATTCTGTAAATTTACTATCATAGTTGCACTTCTCCCTGTTGCCTCATCTCCAGACACAAAGATTTATCACATTTTATGAAGTTTTTTTCAGTAAGATGGAGAAAAAAATCTCTTGAAATATGCAAAGATATATTCAGTCTATCCTGATTTACCTGTTTGAGGCAGTTCGCGCTTCCTGCTGTGCTTTATGTGGTACTGCCATCTAGCGTGTGGGGTACTAAAGTGGGTATGTGTGGTTTACATTTCCTTTTATCATTTGGTTCTCAGGAGCTGTGAATTAATGTTTCTTCTTATCTGATGTTATAGAAAGCATTAAGTTAAAGGATCCTGAATGCAGGAGCTCAGGTTTTACCTGAAATAAGGCATTGGAAAAATGAATTGAATACCCGTTTCTTGGAAAAATGAATTGAATACCTGTTTCTTGAGCATTCTCTGCTAAAGCTTCTGTGCAAGGGACTTGGAAGTGCGAGTACGGCCTTGTATCATCAGATGCATTCTTGTCTTGTTATTGAGAAATGTGGAAAGAGATAGTGAATTTTGACCTGAATGTAAAAATGTTGACAAGTAGAAGTATAAAATAAGCTCCTCTCCCTCAATTTTCATTTTTAATGAATTAATCAGGATTATAATAAAAGATACAGGCCAATATTTATTTAATGCTTTTTGTGAGCCAGACATTATTCTAAATACTATTTGCATCTTGTCTAATTTACTCTTCACAATAGTTTCAGATGAGGGAATTGAAGTAAAAAATGTTTAAGAACTTACCCAAGATCACAGGTAAGTGGTGCAGCCTGCATTGAATAAATAAATTGAAGAAATGGAGAACCATTCTGCATGTTCTTGATTACAAAAGTGCTAGGAAAGCATAAAATGACAAAATTCTTGTTTTAAGAAAAAGGAACAAACCATAGATCTGAAATATCCAACATGTAGTTGAACATAAAAAGTATGATGCGTAGCCACACAGTGTAACCTGTGTGCTCTTATGTAAACTCCTTAACTTCCCTGGTCCTCAGTTTCCTCATTTTTAAAATGGGAATAAATATAAACATTTCAGTGTATATTACAGAATACTGTGGAAATTAAATGAAGTGATAATTAAAAACAAAAACAGATTGCTCAATAAATTTTAAAGAACTTTAGAGAAAGACAGATGTTTTAAGGAACTTTGGTGAAGACAGACCATAATCTGTAAAATGTGAAAATATTTTTCCTCATGACCTGAGTGTAGTGTTGTTGGGATTGAGGCAGTGGGTGAAAAAATTCTTTGCAAGTAAGAAGCTGTAACAGGAATATTATGATGAACTTTCCCTTACATGAGAAACTATATTGCTGATATAGTTGGTGATCTGGTCATCAGTTTATTTAGATATTTCTTTTAACATAGAAAATAACCATAAAAAATTGTGAAATGAAGAAAGTAAGTTAAAATAATACAATTTTTCTGTAAGTGTAATTAAAAAATTGTAATTTAAAATTTAGCTTCAGTTTCAGATAGAATTAAAACTATGGGCTGAAGATAGTGAAATTATAATGTATTTAGAATGTTTAAGGTTTAAAATAATGGTAAAAGAAACCAGAGAAAACACATTATTTTCTTCTTTGAATAGAAACATTGAAAATATTTTGTTAACAAATTTTTAATAGATAAGATAGCATATGTATGGATTCTGCATTTTCAGTCTTAGTATTTTAAATACCTGGTATATTTTAAATACCTGGTATTTACCAATTCAGTTGACAATTGACTAAATATTGTGTCTTTTTGGAAACAGACTGGGTTTTCTTCCTGATTAAGAGTTTACCTAAATATGGGTGCCTGGGTGACTCAGTTGGTTAAGCATCTGCCTTCAGCTCAGGTCATGATCCTGGGGTCCTGGGATCGAGCCTGCTCAGTGGGGAGCCTGCTTCCCCCTCTCCCCCTACTCCTGCTTGTGCGCTCTCTTGCTTGCTTGCTCTCTCAAATAAATAAATAAATAAATAAATAAATAAATAAATAAATAAATAAAATCTTTAAAAAAATTTATCTAAATGTGAATATTAAGGTTTATAGAAATATGTACCAGCAACAAATTTTGGTACCTATCAGTGGGACTTTCAGTTATTGATAAAAATGAATTAAACCAATGAAAAGTTTAGTTCCCTCATCTTATTACTACCATGTATAGTTTCCAGACTAGTAGATATTTCTATTTAAAAAAGGTTTTATATAAAAGTACATGTAATATGTACATAACCTTTTGAAAGAAAAACCATGATAATTTTAGTGTTGTTACCCCTACTGAAGAATTTATTTTTCATCAAACCAAAAGAGACCAACTTTCAACCCTACTTTTTGGCACATTCCATACTAATACTTCTTCTTATGCTGAGAAATCATTATCATTTAAGGGGATGGTTTGAAATGAAAAGTTCACATAGTGAGTTATTGGTACTGCTGTCAGGTTGTAGGCATCTTATTGAGCTAAGGTGATTCTGGCATTTAAAGACTGATGAATGAACAAGGAAAATGTGATATATATGTGTGTGTGTGTGTGTGTGTGTGTGTGTAAATATATATTTTGCAAATGGCAAGATTTCATTCTTTTTGATGGCTGAGTAATATTCCGTTATAAAATCTTACCATTTGCAACAACATGGCTGGAGCTAAAAAGTATTATGCTAAGTGAAGTAAGTCAGTCAGAGAAAGACAAATACCATAGATTTCACTCAAATGTGCAATTTAAGAAATGAAATAAATGAGCAGAATGGGGAAAAAAAGAAAAAGAGAGAAGCAAACCAGGAAACAGACTCTTAACTATAGAGAACAAACTGATAGTTACCAGAGGGGAGGTGGATGGGGGGATGGGTGAAATAAGGTGATGGGGAGACACTTGTGCGGGAGCACCGGGTGATGTATGGAAGTGTTGAATCACTATACTGTACACCTGAAACTAATAATACTATGCTGTCTGTTAACAAACTGGTATTTGAATAAATCCTTCAAAAAAAAAAAGTTGAACAAACCAGTTACTATATCTGGTAATCAGCTGAGGAAGCCGTGCTGTATTCCAATCTGGAAGGAGAAACAGATTGTTAGGTTTATTAAGATGCATTTAGGTCTCTAGCTTTTCCGCAAGAAATTTGAAGAGCAGTTTTGTCTGTTATTGATTTTCTTCCCTTATGCTAAGATTAGAACTTACTTCACTTACTACCCACCTAAGATATAACTCTAATGTAGAGTTATTCTTCCACATGGCATCCTCAACTCAGTAGTTTTGAAGTAGTAGTTTCAGTGTTGATTATTAGGATGTTGATGATAGGCGTGAGTAGAACACATAATATTGTGTAACAGAAATGATTTTTTATTTTCCACATCTACTATAGGCTACAGAGCTGAAGGAAAATGTTTATAAACTGCATAGGTATGTCACAATGAAATTGCAAGCATAATAGGTCTGTAAGAGATGAAGACATGAAGTCTTTGTGTGCTCCATTTGCAAGCTGTTGATTAGACTTTGATGAATAATTTTTTATGTGGGTGGGGTGATTTTTACCCCGCTTTGAGCTACTGATTTCTGCCCTCCATGTAAAGAAAGGACTTCTCTGAACATTTGAATGCTTGCTGAATAGAGTTGTATTTTTAAATATTCTGACAACACTAATTGCAGATTGGTTTCCATGGTGATAGAAAAGTGAATTCAATATAGGAAAAATAACTCCAAAAATAGATTTTTAAAGAATCTAGAAGTAAGAGACTTAGAAATTCTCTTTTCCATTCTTATAAACAAAAGATTGAGATATCATTAAGTTGAAGGAAATAAACATAATTTAAATCATCATATTTATGTCATAAGTTTCTTCATGCAAATGTAGCCTAATTGTTCATAGTATATATCCTTGGTAGATGTGGTTCAGGTTCTGTATAAACACATTGATGTTCAAACTTGTGCACTCGATGTCTTAAAACCCACAATTCCGAATGGTTTTACTGAATACCTTGTATGTGCTTGATACTTACATGAATATCACTGACGAGGTAGATAAGAGATTTTTCCCACAGGGGAAACAAGCATTATACCAATAAACATAGTAAGATAAGAAAAATGTAATGCATGTTGTCAGAGTTCTTACAGGCAGTCAAAGGTGAGAGAGGTTATTTCATATGGCATTCAAGAAAGATTTTATTGAAGATTGAATAGATTTTAGATATGCAGAGATAGAAATAAAGAGCATTTAACAAGGAAAAATAACATAAACAAAGTTACCTAGAACGGAGAGGGATGGATGGGGTAGATTGTGGAAAAGTATGTTTTATAAGATATATGGAGATATTACCTTCCTTCGAGACTCATCTATGGTATATGGATTTTGTATTTAAATTACATGTGCGTGTGGGAAGGGGAGGGGCAGAGGAAGAGGGAGAGAGAGAATACCAAGCAGGCTCCACGATCATGACTTGAGTCAACAAGTATTGGTTGCTTAACTGACTGAGCCCCCAGGCACCCCTAAATTACTTTCTTAGTAGGAACTGAGAAGATGTTGTGCGGTTTTGAGAAGAGAGTACCATGATCCATGTGTAAGGGGAAATGGAGAAGAGACCAGTTAGACTACTGTAGTTATCCATTCTGCAGTCATGTAGTCTAGATCCTATGAGGCCTAGACCCAGGTAAGTAGGAGTGGAGAACGGGGAAAAAAAGGGAGGTGTGAAAGACAAGTTTTGGGAGACAGGAAAGATTATAAAGAATTAAAGGTTGAGGTTAGATCTTGACCATGGGAATATAAAAAGAGGATGTGTGGAGAGGAAGAGTAGTAGAGGAATCTAGGATGTGATTAGGTTGGTCAGCTAGATGAATGGTGAGGCTATTTATTTACTGTAGGAATTCAAGAGGAAGAAGAGAATTTGTAAGGAAAGGTAATATATTCAGTTTTTTTTTAATTTTATTTTTATTATTTGCCCAAGGGGTACAGGTCTGTGATTCATCAGGCTTACATCTTTCACAGCATTCACCAAAGCACAAACCCTCCCCAATGTCCATAACCCATCCACCCTATCCCTACCCTCCCACCCCCCAGTAACCCTCAGTTTGTTTTATGAGATTAGAAGTCTCTTATGGTTTGTCTCCTTCCCCATCCCATCTTGTTTCATTATTTTTCCCTCCCTACCCCCCACAACCCCCCACCCTGCC
>LNAC01000628.1:31241-63001 GCA_002007465.1 Ailurus styani
ACCTTCCAGAAAGTGGTCGATTTTCTGTTCCTAGACTTGCTGCTCTTCTTCTCTTCGATCTCCGGTAGAATTTGTAGGTGTTCAGAATGGTTTGATAGCTCTCTGGGTGAATTCCTGGGACCTGATGATAATCGGTCTCCTACTCCTCCGCCATCTTGCCGCTCCTCATATATTCAGTTTTGTAAATGAATACTATAGTGAGACAGTGTTTATTTATTCACTCATTCATTAAATATTTAGGGACCACCACTTAAATTTCAGGTAGTTTTCAAGATGTTGAGATAGATATGTATGTATCTCATTTTTTCATTATGTATTACAGTTAAAGATCTGTCAAATACATGTTACAAATATTTTTTTCCCAGTGTGTGACTCATCTTTTCACTTGGTTTATGGTGTCCCTTTTGTGATTACTTAAAAACTTTTCATGTAGCCAGTTTTTGTTTTGTTCTTTCATATTTTAGCTAAGAAATTCTTTTCCTCTGTCTCCCTTATTAATATTTTTTGCTTTTATTTTCATTATTTTATATTTTAAGGTTTGCTTTTCACCTGGAATTATTCATTGGATATGGTAGAAGGTAGGGGTCTAGTTTCTCTTTCTAGTTACCTTAGACTATTGATTAAATAGTAATTCTTTTTCTCAGTGATTTTTTAAGGCCTGGGTGGTCATATATCAATGTCCAAATGTATATGTTAGTTATCTGGCTATCTTCTGTGATCCATTGGTCCACGGCGTATCCCTGTGCTAGTTTCACACTGTCTTAATTAATAGGTTACTATTGCTTCTTATTATATAGCATCTCAAAACTTAAGTGCCTTGGGGCACCTGGGTGACTCAGATGGTTGAGCCTTCGGTTCAGGTCATGACCCAAAGACCCTGAGATCCAGCCCTGTGTCAGGCTCCCTACTCAGCATGGAGTCTGCTTCTCCCTCTGCCGCTCCCCCTGCTTGTGCTCTTTCTCGCTGTCTCAAATAAATAAATAAAATCTTTAAAAAAATACTAAAAAAAAAAAAGAGCTTATTGGCTTAACATGACAACTGTTTTACTGTGTTTCACGATTCCTGATTCCTTGGATTGACTCAGGTGGGAAACTCTCTGTTGGTCTCACTTGGGTTCTCAGGCAGCTGTAGTCCTGTAGTGATGGTGGCAGGGAGGCATGTCTAGCGCCTCAGTGATCCTTCATGTGCTGTCTCTCCTCATGGCGTTTCATCCATCGGGGCCCCTTCCATGAACTGTTTCCTACAGTTCTGTACTACGGTCCTTTGACCTGGACTCTTTCTAAGAGTAAGAAAGCAGAAACTGTTAGACTTTTTAATGACTAGTCTTAGAAGTTCCAGAACATTGACTTTCCCACATTTTATTGGTTCAGACAGTGTAGCATAAATTCAGAAGTGGAGAGGGAAGCTCTCCCTCCATGAGATGAAGAACAAGTACCTCCAGAGAGGCACTGAAAATCTTGATTTCCGGTAGGATAAGTTTCCTGATTTCATCAAAATTATCTTGGGAAGAAAAAAATTAAACTATTGAAATTTTGATAAGAATTGCATTTTGATAAGAATTGCATTTAATGTATAGGTTAATAGAGGATAATTATTATGCTGAGTTTTTAAATCTGTTTGGATTTATTTACATCTTTCAGTAGGGTTTAGTAATTTCCTTTGAAATTCTGCACATCTTTTATTTGGCTTATTTTTAGATAGCTTACAGTTTTTATTGTTAACATGAATTGAACATTATTGCAGTTACATTTTAATATTAGATACTCTTGATTACTGAAACTGATTTTTCACCTTTAAAAAATCCACTTTCAAAACACATTTATTGAGAGAGAATTCATATACCATATAATTCATCTACTTAAAGTATACAATTCACTGTTGTTTAGTATATTCACAATGTGTGCAAACATTGCCAATGTCTACTTTTAGAACATTTTTATCAGTTCCAAAAGAAATACTGTACTCATTATCATCATTCTCAGTCTCTTCTAAGCCTGTACACCAACCCCTGACCTTTCTGCCTATCCAGCCCTGGTAACCACTAATCTGCTTTCTGTTTCCATGCATTTGCCTATTCCAGAAATTTTGTATACATGGAATCATACAGTATGTATCTTTTTGTAACTGCCTTTTTTCACTTAGCATGTTTTCAAAGTTCATCTAAGACATCACATGTATCAGTACTCCATTGTTTTTATCATTGAATAATATTCTATCATATGGCTCCATACCACATTTCATACATTTAAAATTTTGCATTTTAAATTTAATACTTCTGGGAGACTTCTGCCTTTGGGAAGATGGAACAGACTGTGGTGAGTTTCCCGTGTTTTTGTTTTTGTTCTTTAGTCATTTCAACCATTTTATACAATTCATTGGCATGAAATGCATTTACATTGTTATGTAAAATCACCACTGCCCATCTCTGGAAGTTTTCATCAACACAGAGAAAAATACAGCACATGAAAATCAGTCAATGTAATATAGCACATTAACTGAATGAATGAGAAAAACACCCATGTGATCATCTCAGTTGGTGCATAAAAAGCATTTGATAAATTTAGCATCCTTTCATGATAAAAACACTAAATAAACTAGGAACAGAAGGAAACTCTGTCAAGAATAAAGACCAAATATGAAAAACCCGCTAGCTAACATCATATCCATGGTGAAAAACTGAAAGCATTTCTCCTAACATCCGCAACAAGATAAGCATGCCTATTTTCAACACTTCTGTTCAGTGTGACTCAGAGCAATTAGGCAAGAAAAATAAAAGGAATCCAAGTTGGAAAGAAATAAGTAAAATTATCTCTGTTCACAAATGACATGATCTTATATGTAGGAAAATCATAAAGATTCCACAAGAAAACTCTTAGAAATGATAAATGAATTCAACAGAGTTTAAACTTTAAAATCATCATTTCTTTATCACTGGCATTTCTGTACACTAAAAGTGAATAATCTGAAAAAGGAAATTAAAACAATAATTCCACCTACTATAGCACCAAAATCAATAAATCACTTAAGAACACACTCAACAAAAAAATGAAAGACTTGTATACAGAAGGCTACAAAATGTTGCTGAAAGAATATAAAGAAAGCCTAGTAAATATAAAGATATCCTGAATTCATGGATTGGAAAACTTAATATTTTTAAGGTGATGATAATACGCAAAGTGATCTATATCTTCATTGTAATCTTATCAAAATCCCAGTGGCATTTTTTTTTTGTAGAAGTATCTTAAAATTCATGGGAATTCTCAAAGGACTCTGCATACCCAGAACAATCTCGAAGAAGAACAGAGTTGAAGAACTCACCCTTCCCAATCATAAAGGAATCAAAACAGTGTGGTACAGGCATAAAGATAGACATATAGACCAATGAAATAGAAGAGAGAGCCCCCAAATAAACCCTCACATTCATGGTCTCTTGATTTTCGGCAAGATTGCCAAGTCCATTCAGTGGAGAAAGGGACAGTGTTTACAGCAAACGGTGCTGGGAAAGCTGGATATCCGTATCCAAAAGAATGAAGTTGGATCTTATGAACTGAAAATGTAACTAAGACCTAAATATGAGAACAAAAACTTTAAAACTTAGCAGAGAACAGGTAGAAAAATCTTTATGACATTGGATTTGGCAATGATTTTTTGGTTTTGACACCAAAAGTTAAAGGCAAAAAACAAAAGAAAATTGGATTTCATTGAAAGTAGAAACTTTTGTGCATTAAAGGATATTATCAAGAGAGTGGAAAGGTAACCCAACAATGGGAGAAAGTACTTGCAAATCATGTATCTGATATGGGATTAATTTCCGAAATAAAGAACTCCTACACCTCAAGACAATGAAATGAACTAATTCACAAATGGGCAAAGAACTTGAATAGATATTTCCCAAAGAAGTTATACAGATGGCCAATAGGCATATGAAGAGAAGCTAATTTACCCATTATTGAAAGTAGTGTATTAAAATTTAATTATTATTGTGGAGCTGTCTGTTTCTCCCTTTGATTCTGTCAGTGTTTATATAATTTGGGGGCTACTTTGCTTGGTGCATCTGTGTTTTTTTTCAGCTTTTTTGAGGTATGATTGACAAATATAAGTTGTATACATTTAAGATATATAACTTGGTGTTTTGAGATATATATACATTGTGAAGTGTTTACCACA
Source organism: Ailurus styani (assembly GCA_002007465.1). Classification (NCBI taxonomy): domain Eukaryota; kingdom Metazoa; phylum Chordata; class Mammalia; order Carnivora; family Ailuridae; genus Ailurus; species Ailurus styani. The sequence continues at coordinate 35,409 of LNAC01000628.1, forward strand.
ATCAAGCTAATTAAGATATCTATCACTTCACTTAATTACTATTTTTTTAGTATTGAGAACCCTTGAAATCTATTACCCACAAATATCAAGTGTACAATACATTATTATAAACTGTAGTCACCATGCTATGAATTAGTTCTTTAGAAATTATTCACTTTAAAACTGAAAATTTGTACATTTCATCTGTATCTTCCCCTTTCCCCTGTCCCTCAGCCTCTTGTAACCATGACATGACTCTGTTTCTTGGGATTCAGCTTCTATTTTTTAAAAAGACTCTGCATATAGTGACATCATGAGGTATTTGTCTTTCTGTGTCAGGCTTCTTTACATGTAGCATAAGGTTTGCCTGTTTCATCCATGTTTTCACAAATTCTAGGATTTTCTTCTGTTTGTGGCCGCATAATATTTCATAGTATTTGTGCACACACGCACATGTGTATACATGTGCATACATCACATTTTCTTTGTCCAAGTGTAGCTGTACATGTACATGGTTTCCGTATCTTAGCTACTGTGCATAATGCTGCAGTGAACACGGGAATGCAGGTGTCTCTTCGAGATAAAGATTTTATTTCCTTTGGATAAATACATGAGTGGGATTGTTAAGGCAGATGGTAGTTCCATTTTAAATTTTTTGAGGAACTTTTATACTTTTTGCCATAATAGCTGTACCAATTTAAATGCCTACAACTACTTCACAAGTGTGTCCTTTTCTCCACATTCTTACCAATTCTTACCTTTTGACTTTTTGATAATAGTCATCCTAACAGTGGTGGACTGTATCTCATTTTGATCGTCATTCCTTAGATGATTAGAAATGTTGAGCGTTTTTTCATATACCCGTTGGCCATTTTTACATCTCCTTAAGAAAAGTGTTTGTTTAGGATCTTTGCTTATTTTTTAATCGGGTTATTTGTGTTATTATTGTTGTTATTGAGTTGTATGAGTTGTATATTTTGGATAGTAACTTCATATCAGATATGTGGTTTGCAGATATTTTCTCCCATTCTGCAGATTGCTTTTCATTTTGTCGATTATATCCTTCACTGTGCAAAATCTTTTTAGTTTGACATAATCCCGGGTGTTTATTTTTGCTTTTATTGCCTGTGCTTTTGGTGTCAAATCCAAAAAATTATTGCCAAGGTCAGTGTCAAGGAGTTTTTCTCCTATTTTCTTTATATGATTTTAGTGGTTTCATGTCTTACGTTTTAGTCTTTAATCTATTTTGAGTTGATTTTTGTGTGTGGTGTAAGATAAGAATCCAGTTTGATTCTTTGCATGTGGATATTCAGTTTTGCTATAATTTATTAAAGAGACCATCCTTTTCCCATTGTGTATTCTTGGCGCATTTGTTGAAAATTAGTTGACTATATTTCAGGGTTCTTGAGTCACTTGTTTTGGTCCATTCGTGATTCAGTTCCAGTATCTGTTTTTATGCCAGTACTATATTCGTTTGATTACTATAGCTTTGTAGCAGTTTGAATCTGGAAGTGTGATGCCTCCAGCTTCACTCTTGTTGCACAAGATGGCTTTATCTGTTCTGGGTCTTTTGTGGTTGCATGTAAATTTCAGGAATTTTATTTCTGTGAAAAATGCCACTGAAATGTTGATAGGGATTGGATATAATCTGTAAATTGCTTTGGGTAGAATGGACATTTTAACAATATCATTTCTTAACATTTGATTGTATCTTCAATTTCTTTCAACAATGTGTTACAATTTTCACTGTACAGATCTTTTACCTGCTTTGTTAAATTTATTCCTAAGTATTTTACTCTTTTTTGATGCTATTGTAAACAGGATTTTGTTTTTTTTAAAGATTCTATTTATTTGAGAGAGAAAGTGAGAGAGAGCAGAGTGCACAAGTTGGGGAAGGAGGGGCAGAGGGAGAAGCAGGCTCCCCACCAAGCAGGGAGCCTGATGTGGGGCTCAATCCCAGGACTCCAGGATCATGACCTGAGCCAAAGGCAGACACTTAACCGACTGAGCCACCCAGGCATCCCTGTGAATAAGATTTTTAAAATTTCTTTTCCAGATATTTCACTATTAATATATTGAACTGCAAACAATTTTTGCATGTTGATTTAGTATCCTGCAACTTAACTGAATTCATTTATTAGTTTTAATGTTTTTTGGTAGATTTTAAAGGGTTTTTTGGTTGTTTTGTTTTTACTTTAAGGTCATGTAATCTATAAAGAGATACGTTTTATTTTTTCCTTTCTGATTTCAGTGCCTTTTATTTCTTTTTCTGGCCTAATTATTCTGGCTAGGACTTTCAGTACTGTAATGAATAGAAGTGGCAAGAGCGGTTCTCTTGTCTGGTTTCTGATCTTAGAGAAAGGTTTTCAGCTTTTCATTGTTGAGTATGATGTTAGCTCTGGGTTTTTCATATACAGCTTTCATTGTGTTAAGATACCTTCCTTCTATACTTAATTTGTTGAGCATCTTTATCATGAAAGAATGTTGAATTTTTTCAAATACTTTTTATGCCTCTATTGAGGTGATCATATGGTTTTTATTTCATCCCATTAATGTAGTGTATCACATTATTGATCCTGTATGTTGAACCATCCTTGCATCAAATCCCTCTTGATCATGGCCTTTTAATGTGGAATTTGGTTTGCTAATATTTTGTTAAGAAATTTTACATGCATATTCATCAGGGGTATTGGCCTAGAACTTTCTTTTCTTGTAATGTCCTTATCTGGCTTTGTTATCAGGGTAATGGTACCTTCATAAAATAAATTTGGGAGTATTCCCTCTTCTTCATTTTTATGAAGAATTTGAGTAGGGTTGGTGTTAATTCTTCTTTAAATGTTTGACAGAATTCACCACCAAAGTCATTAGGCAGAGGCCTTTTCTTTGTTAGAAGAGTTTTGATTATGGATTCAATCTCCTTGTTATTGGTCTATTCAGATATTTTATTTTCTCACAGTTCAGTCTTGGTAAGCATATGTTTCTAAGAACTTATTCATATCTTCTAGGTTATCCAGTCTGTTGATACATTATTGTTGGTAGTATAGTCTCTTGTGATCCTTTGTATTTCTGTGCTATCAGTTATAATGTCTCTTCCGTTTATAATTTTGAGTCTTCTCTCTTTTTCATTGTCTAGCTAATGGTTTTTCAATTTTGTTTTATCTTTTCAAAAAGAACCAACTCTTAGTGGTTTTTCTTTATTTCATTTATTTATGATCTATTTCATTTATTTTTTGATTTTCATTCTTTCTGCTACCTTAGTTGTTTCTTTTTCTGGTTCTTTAAAGTATAAAGATAGGTTGTTTATTGGAGATCTTTCTTCTCTTAATATAGGCATTTGTCACTATAAACTTCTCTCCGAGCTATTTTTGTTGCATCTCACAAATTTTGTTATATTTTACTTCCAGTTTGTTTTTTTTCAAGATGTTTTTTGATTTTGCTTTTGATTTCTTTTTGGACCTCTTGGTTGTTCAGGAGTATATTATTTAATTTACACATATTTATGAATTTTCCAGCTTACTTGATATTACTGATTTTTAGTTTCATACCATTTGGAAAAGATACTTGGCATGATTTCAATCTTCTTAAATTTCCTGAGACGTATTTTGTGACATAGCATGTGATGTGTCCTGGAGAATGTTTCATGTGCATTTAGGAAGAACAGGTAATCTGCTGCTGTTGGATGAAGTGTTTTGTATGTATCTGTTAGATTCTTTTCTCTTAAAATATAGTTTAAGTCTAATGTTTCCTTATTGATTTTCTGCCTGGATAATCTGTCCATGTTAAGAGTGGGGTATTAACATCCCTCATTACTGTTATATTGCTCTTTATTTCTCTTTTTGTTTCTGTGGATACTTGATTAATACATTTTGGTGCTCCAATGTTGAGTGCATAAATATTTACAATTGTTATATCTTCTTCATGAATTGATCCCTTTGTCTTTATGTAATGACCTTTGTCTGTTGTGACAGTTTTGATTTAAGGTTTATTTTGTCTGACATAAGTATAGTCATCTCTCTTATCTTTTGGTTTCTATTTGCAAGGAATATTTTTTCCCTATTCCTTCAGTTTTAGTATATATGTCTTTTCTCTTTTAGTCCTTAAAGTTAAAATGAGTGTCTTTTAGGTACCTTGTAGTTGAATTTAGCTTTCTATCCATTTAGTCACTCTCTGTTACTTTAGTGGAAAATTTAAGCAGTTTACATTTAAAATAATTACAGATAGAGGCTGGGAAGATAGTGGAGCAGGAGGATGCTCAGCTTACCTCGTCTCCGTCTCTGAGATACAACTAGATAACATATCACTGTCAACAACCCAGAAAACAACCTGAAGACTGGAAGAACAAATGCCACAACTAAAGGCAGAGAGGAGGCTACATCGAAGAAGATAGGAAGAGCAGAGATGCAGTGGGGAGCTCAGTAGATGTGTGGGCTGTCTGTGGGAGAAAGGGATCTGTCGGTGCCGGGGAGGAGAGAAACAGCCTCTCATATCCGGGAGCTCACACAGCGAAGCCAAATCCCCTTAACATTTGGCTTTGAAAACCAGAGAGGCTGAATTTTGTGAGTTCATACAACCAGTAGGACTTAAAGCCTGGAATTTTAAAAATTAGTGGGTTCAGCGCTGGGAGAGCTGGAGGGCAGTAGGACTCAAGTCTCTGCCCTTGAAGAGATAGCACAACAAAAAGCCTGCAGGCACAGAGCATGGAAGCAGCAGTTTGAAAAACGCCTGGGGCACAGGGGAGGGAGTGTTGTGTCTAATCTCAGAGTGTGTCATAAAGGGGCAGAGATCGCTGGGAGATTCCTCCAGGAACACTTCCCCACTCCCCAGATAAACACACTGGCCACCTGTGGGAAGTAGCAAACTTTTGCTACCTAGCCCCCCGCCCTTTAGGGAATCTACCCTTTCCTGTCATTCTTGCCTCAGTCCCACCACCCTGGGTTCTCTCCCCTAGAGGACCAGCGCATTCCTTGCCAGCAGCATGTCTTCCACCTGTATGTTTTGCAGGGCCTTGCCTTAGGTGGTGGCAGAAGTGGTGGTGGTCCCCTTCTGCAGAAGAATGGGTGCATGTTGTTAAAATTGTGAGCCCCATGCAAACTGCGATCCCCCTTCACCCCCAGCTGGCCTTGGTTCAGCGCTGGCAGTAGGTCTCATTTTACAAGCAGTTTGGCAGGCATCTTGTTAAAACTACACACCTTGCCTGGCCACGAGGTCCAGGGATGAGGGGGCGCACGTCCCCTGTTGCTGATGCACAAACCTTGCAGGCACTGTGTGATTAGTCCCCTCTAAAATGCTGGTGGCCAGAACCCATTCAAACCAGAGCCAGAAGCCTGGCAAGTGTGCAGGCAGCCCCCAAAGAAAAAGATCCTTATTAAGAGTAAGAAAAATAGGAAGCACAAAAGCAGTAAAAATAAGTATACATGTAAAAATCAGTCAAGAGATTCACAAAATAAAAGGACGTAAAGTATGACAACCACATACCTAAAACATGGAGCAGGGTGGGGGGAGAAGTAAGGAATGAGTTCAAACTTAAGTCTCCCATCCACTTAATATAGCCTGCTGTATGCAGAAGATGTTATATACAAACCTAATGGTAACCACAAATCAAAAGTCAATAATAGACATGGGAAAAATCAAGAGAAAGGAATCTAAGTATATCACTAAAGAGAACCAACAAACCATGAGAGAAGCAAGAGAATATCAGAGAACTCAAAGACAGTCACAGAACAAGTAACAAAATGGTCATAAATACATGCCTATCAGTAATTACTTTAAATGTAAGTGGACTAAATGCTTAAATCAAAAGACAGAGGGTGACGCAATGGATTAAAAAAAACAACAACAAGACCCATTTATATGCTGTCTACGAGGGACCCATTTCAGACCTCCAGACACATAGAGATTGAAAGTTAGGGGATAGAGAAACATCTGTTGTGCAAGTGGATGTGAAAAGAAAGCCAAGACAGGAATACTTTTATCGGATAAAATGAGGACTTTAAAACAAAGACTGTAATGAGACGAAGGAGGACACTATATAATAATGAAGGGGGCCATCCAAAAAGAAGATGTAACAATTGTAAATATTTATGTCCCCAATATGGAAGAACTCAGATACATAGAACAGTTAATAACAAACATAAAGGAACTAATTGATAGCCATATGATAATAGTAGGGGGTCTTCAACACCCCATTTACATCAGTGGACCGATTGTCTAAACAGAAAACCAACAAAAAACAGTGGCTTTTAATGACACACTGGACCAGATGGATTTAACAGATATATTCAGAACATTCGGTCCTAAAATAGCAGAATACACATGTTTTTCAAGTGGACACAGAACATTCTCCAGAATAAATCACATATTAGACCACAAAGTAAGTCTCAACAAATTCAAAAAGATCAGTCATATCGTGCATTTTTTTTTTATTGCAGTGCTATGATTGATACTAGAAATCAACCACAGGGAAAAAAATCTGGAAAGAGCACAGACACATGGAGGTTAAATAACAGACTACTAAACAATGAGTAGGTCAACCAAGAAATCAAAGAAAAAATGAAAATTACATGGAGAGAAATGAAAATGAAAACACAATGGCTCAAAATCTTTGGGCTGCAGCAAAAGCTGTTCTGAGGGGAAATTTTATAGCATACAGGCCTAACTCAAGAATCAAGAAAAATCTCAAATGAACAATCTAACAATGCACCTTAATGAATTAAAAAAAGAACAAACAGAACCCCAAAACAGCAAAAGGAAGGAAATAATAAAGATTTGAGCAGAAATAAATGATACGGAAACTAAAAAATAGAACAGACCAATGAAACCATTAGTTGGTTCTTTGAAAAGATCAACCACATTGATAAACCTCTAACCAGACTCACCAAAAATAAGAGGACTTCAAGTAAACAAAATCAGAAATGAAAGAGGAGAAATAACAACTGACACTACAGAAATGCAAACAATTGTAAGGTAATATTATGAAAAATTATATGCCAACAAGTTGGATACCCTAAAAATGGGTGAATTCCTAGAAATATATAACCTACCAAAACCAAAGCAGGAAACTGAAGCAGGAAGAAATAGAAAATTTGAACAGATCAGTTACCAGCAATGAAATTGAATCAGTAATTAAAAAACAAAAACAAAAAAACAAAAACAAAAACAAAAAGCCCCTGACAAACAAAAGTCCTGACCCAGACAGCTGTCTACAGACATTTAAAGAAGAGTGTATCAAACATTTAAAGGAGAGTGAATACCTATTCTTCTCAAACTTTCCCAAAAAATGGAAAAGGAAGTAAATCTCCCAAATTTCCACAAAGCCAGCATTACCTTGATACCAAAACCAGATAAAAACACCACAAAAAAAGGGGAAACTGCAGCTTAGTATCTCTGATGAATATAGATATAAAAATTCTCACCAAAATATTAGTGTGCAACAATACATTTAAAAATTACTCACCACAATTTAGCGGGATTTATTCCTGGGATGCAAGAGTGGTTCAATATTTGCAAGTCAATCAAAGTGACACATCAGTAAGAGAAAAAATAAAAACCATATGATCATTTCAATAAATGCGAAAAAGGCATTTGACATAGTACAACATTGATCCATGATAAAAGCCCTCAACAAAGTAGGTTTAGAGGGAACATACCTTTAATAATGAAGGCCATATATGAAAAACTACAGTGAACATCTTCTTCAATGGGGGAAAAACAGCTTTTCCTTTAAGGAACAAGACAGGAATGTCCACTTTCACTACTTTTATTCAACATAGTACTGGAAGTTCTAGCCACAGCAACCAGTCAATCAGATAACAGAAAGTTAAAGGCATCCAAATTGGTAAGGAAGAGGTAAAACTTTCACTCTTTGCAGATGACATACTATATAGAAAATTCTAAGATTCCAAAATATTAGTAGAACTAATCAATGAATTCAGTAAAGTTGCAGGATACAAAATCAATGTACAGAAATATGTTGAATTTCTACACAGTAAGAATGAAGCAGCAGAAAGAGAAAATAAAAAACAATCCCACTTACAGTTGCACCAAAAATAACAAAATACCTTGGAATAAACTTAACTAGGGAAGTGAAAGACCTGTACTCTGGAAAACTATAAAACATTGATGAAAGAAATTGATGACAAAATAAAGAATGGAAAGACATTCCATACTCATGGATTGGAAGAAAAAATACTGTAAAATGTATATACTACTAGAAAGAGTGTAAATATTTAATGCAATCCCTGTCAAAATACCAACAACATTTTTCACAGAACTAGCACAAACAAGTTTAAAATTTGTCTGGAATGGCCAAAGACACTGAATAGCCAAAGCAATCTTGGAAAAGAAAAACAAAACTGGAAGTATCACAATTCCAGACTTCAAGCTCTAGTAATCAAAACAGTATGGTACTGGTACAGAAAGAGACACAAAGATCAGTGGAACAGAATAGAATGCCCAGAAATAAACCCACAATTATGTGGTCAAGTAATCTTCAATGAAGGCGGCAAGAATAGGCAATGGGAAAATAAAGCCCTTTCAACAGATGGGGTTGGGAAAACTGGACAGCTACACGGAAAAGAATGAAATTGGACCACTTCCTTTCATCATACAGAAACACAAATTCAAGATGACCTAAATGTGAGACCTGAAACCATAAAAATCCTTGAAGAGAGCACAGGTAGTAATTTCTCTGACATCAGCTGTAACATCATCTTTCTTGATGTGTTTCTGGAGGCAAGGAAAACAAAATAAAAAATAAGCTATTGGGAGTATATAAAATTTTGCACAGCAAAGGAAACAACCAACAAAACTAAAAGACAGTCTACTGAATAGGAGAACATATTTGCAAATGACATGCCAATAAACTGTTGGTATTCAGAATATATACAGAACTTATAGAACTCAACACCAAAAGCCCCAAGTAATCTAATTAAAAATAGGCAGAAGACATGAACAGAGATTTCTTCAAAGAAGACATCCAGATGGCCAACAGATATATGGAAATACACTCAACATCAATCATGAGCAGGGAAATGGAAATCAAAACCATAATGAGATATCACCTCACACCTGTCAGAATGGCTAAAATAAAAAAACTGAAGAAATAAGTATTGGCAAGGATGTGGAGAAAAAGAAACCTATCTGTATTAATGGTGGGAATGCAAACTGGTTCAGCTGTTGGGGAAGATATTATGGAGGTTCCTCAAAAAATTAAAAATAGACCTAACCTATGATCCAGTAATCACAGTACTGGGTATTTATTCAAAGAATACGAAAACACTAATTTGAAGGTATATATGCACCCCTATACTTATTGCAGCATTATTTACAATAGCCAAATCATGGAAGCAGCCCATGTCCATCGATAGATGAATGGATAAAGAAGGTGTGATATATACAATGAAATACAATTCAGCCATAAAAAAGATGAAATCTTGCCCTTTGCAACAACATGGATTTATCTAGAGTATAATGCTAAGTGAAGAAATCCCTTTCACGAAGATGGTGCCAAAGGCCAAGAAGGAAGCCCCTGCCCCTCCCAAAGCCGAAGCCAAAGCAAAAGCTTTGAAGGCCAAAAAAGTGGTGCTGAAGAGTGTCCATAGTCACATAAAAGAAGATCCACACATCACCTACATTCCGATGACTCAAGATACTGCATTTCCAAAGGCAGCCCAAATATCCTTGAAAGAGCGCCCCCAGGAGAAACAAGCTTGATCACTGTGCCATCATCAGGTTCCCCCTGCCTACTGAGTCAGCCATGAAGAAAATAGAAGACAACAACACATTTGTGTTCACTGTGGATGTCAAGACCAACAAGCACCAGATCAAACAGCTGTGAAGAAGCTCTATGACATTGACGTGGCCAAAGTCAACACCTTGTGGAGAGAAGGCGTATGTTCGACTGGCTCCTGACTATGATACTTTGGATGTTACCAACAAAATTGAGGTAGTCTAAACTGAGTCCAGCTGGCTAAATCTAATTTCTTTCACCGTAAAAAAAGTAATGCTAAGTGAAATAAGCCAGTCATAGAAAGATAGATAGCATATGATTTCACTCATACCTGGAACTTAAGAAACAGACAAAAGAACAAGGAAGGAAAAAAATTAAAAAAGAGAGACAAAGTAAAAAACAAATTCTTAAGTAAGAGAACAGATCAGTGGTCACCAGAGGTGAGATCGGGGTGGGTGGGTGAAAAAGGTGAAAGGGATTAAGAGTACACTTGTCTTGATGAACACTGAGTAATATATGGAATTGTTGAATCACTGTATTGTACACCTGAAATTAATATAACACTGTATGTTAACTTTACTGGAATTAAAATTATGTGGGTGAAATGAACAGTTAGACTTGCGAATTTGATCCTTTGGTTAGTGAACTAGGAGTGAAGTGGTTGGAATTGAGGAGAGGTGAGACTGTCTTTTATATCTCTAAGAGAAAGAATCATTTGCCCTGGCTGGTTTTAACTGGACATTGGTCCAGGAATAGAAGAGTAGAAGCCCTAACTACTTTCATTCAGCCTTAATTTTTAAAAAGCCTAAAATTAAAAATCGACTCACAAATTATAGTAGTACTAGATGAGAAACTTTAAGGGGAAAAGATTAATGACACAAAGACTTTTGCTAATATAAAGCATGAAGGGTACTTTTACTTTGTTTCTGTAATGAAGAATAGCAAAATGTATTTAACTGTCAAGCCACAACATAGAGAGAACAGTAGTTAGGAAGGATAAAGATTTATCTTAAATTTAAATCTCTACTAATTATTTTATCATGAAATTGATTTCTGACTAGATTGTAAGAAGTCCTGTGATATTCTGCTTTAAGTTTACACTGACATCCTCTTTGAAATAACTGCAGCTTCTGTTAAGCTTGTTTGAGGAGACTGCATTTGTTTAGAACGTTTCATACAGAAAACTGTTCACTTTATTTTTTATTTATTTTTTAATTTTATTTTTATTCTTTGCCCAAGGGGTACAGGTCTGTGATTCATCAGGCTTACATCTTTCACAGCATTCACCAAAGCACAAAACCTCCCCAATGTCCATAACCCATCCACCCTATCCCTACCATCCCAACCCCCAGTAACCTTCAGTTTGTTTTGTGAGATTAGGAGTCTCTTATGGTTTGTCTCCTTCCCCATCCCATCTTGTTTCATTATTTTTCCCTCCCTACTCCCCACGACCCCCCACCCTGCCCCTCAAGTTCCTCATATCAGAGAGATCATATGATAATTGTCTTTCTCTGATTGACTTATTTCGCTCAGCATAATACCCTCCAGTTCCATCCATGTTGTTGCGAATGGCAAGATTTCGTTTCTTTTGATAGCTGCATAATATTCCATTGTATATATATACCACATCTTCTTTATCCATTCATCTGTTGATGGACATCTAGGTTCTTTCCATAGTTTGGCTATTGTGGACATTGCTGCTATAAACATTCGGGTGCACGTGCCCCTGAGGAACACTACCTTTGTGTCTTTAGGATAAATACCCAGTAGTGCGATTGCTGGGTCGTAGGGTAGCTCCATTTTCAACTTTTTGAGGAATCTCCATACTGTTTTCCAGAGTGGCTGCACCAGTTTGCATTCCCACCAACAGTGTAGGAGGGTTCCCCTTTCTCCGCAACCTCGCCAACATCTGTCATTTCCTGACTTGTTGATTTTAGCCATTCTGACTGGTGTAAGGTGGTATCTCGCTGTGGTTTTGATTTGTATATCTCTGATACCGAGTGATGTTGAGCACTTTCTCATGTATCTGTTGGCCATTTGGATGTCTTCTTTGGAGAAATGTCTGTTCATGTCTTCTGCCCATTTCTTGACTGGGTTATTTGTTTTATGGGTGTTGAGTTTGAGAAGCTCTTTATAGATTTTGGATACTAGCCCTTTATCTGATATGTCATTTGCAAATATCTTCTCCCATTCTGTCAGTTGTCTTTTGGTTTTGTTGACTGTTTCCTTTGCTGTGCAAAAGCTTTTAATCTTGATGAAGTCCCAATAGTTCATTTTTGCCCTTGCTTCCCTTGCCTTTGGTGAGGTTCCTAGGAAGAAGTTGCTGCGGTTGAGGTCGAAGAGGTTGCTGCCTGTGTTCTCCTCGAGGATTTTGATGGATTCCTTTCTCACATTGAGGTCTTTTATCCATTTTGAGTCTATTTTTGTGTGTGGTGTCAGGAAATGATCCAGTTTCATTTTTCTGCATGTGGCTGACCAGTTTTCCCAACACCATTTGTTGAAGAGACTGTCTTTTTCCCACTGGACATTCTTTCCTGCTTTGTCGAAGATTAGTTGACCATAGAGTTGAGGGTCCATTTTTGGGTTCTCTATTCTGTTCCACTGGTCTATGTGTCTGTTTTTGTGCCAGTACCATACTGTCTTGATGATGACAGCTTTGTAATAGAGCTTGAAATCTGGAATTGTGATGCCGCCAACTTTGCTTTTTTTTTTCAACATTCCTTTGGCTATTCGGGGTCTTTTCTGGTTCCATATAAATTTTAGGATTATTTGTTCCATTTCTTTGAAATAAATTGCTGGTATTTTGATGGGGATTGCATTAAATGTGTAGATTGCTCTAGGTAGCATAGACATTTTCACAATATTTATTCTACCCATCCATGAGCATGGAATGTTTTTCCACTTCTTTGTGTCTTCCTCAATTTCTTTCATGAGTACTTTATAGTTTTCTGAATACAGATTCTTTGCCTCTTTGGTTAGGTTTATTCCTAGGTATCTTATGGTTTTGGGTGCAATTGTAAATGGGATTGACTCTTTAATTTCTCTTTCTTCTGTTTTGTTGTTGGTATATAGAAATGCAACTGATTTCTGTGCATTGATTTTATATCCTGACACTTGACTGAATTCCTGTATGAGTGCTAGCAGTTTTGGAGTGGAGTCCTTTGGGTTTTCCACATAAAGTATCATATCATCTGCAAAGAGTGAGAGTTTGACCTCTTCCTTGCCGATTTGGATGCCTTTTATTTCTTTTTGTTGTCTGATTGCTGAGGCTAGGACTTCTAGTACTATGTTGAATAGCAGTGGTGATAGTGGACAGCCTTGCCGTGTTCCTGACTTTAGGGGAAAAGCTCTCAGTTTTTCTCCATTGAGAATGATATTCGCTGTGGGTTTTTCGTAGATGGCTTTGATGATATTGAGGTATGTACCCTCTATGCCTACACTATGAAGAGGAAAACTGTTCACTTTAAAGTTTGAACTGTTTCGTTGGTGATCTGATGAGTAGTTGTGGCATTATACTTTGTTTCCTTTCTTCTTTTCTTTCCTGTATCTACTCTAGGCTTTTTCTTTGTGATTACTATGATGTTTACATAAAATATTGTATGATATCCTGCTTTATGCTGATAAGAACCTAAGTTGGATTACATAGAAAAACTGGTCTTCCTCAGCTCACATTTTAGGTTATTGTTATTACAACTTATATATTTTTATATTTGGTATCTATTTAAAAGCTATTGTAGTTACAGTCATTTATTTTGTCTTTCGACTTCTATACTACAGTTAGAAGTGATTTATATATCACTCAATACCAGAGAATTTTGAATTTGACTATGCATTTATTTACCTTTATTCTTGAATTTTATACGTTTATGTTTTTACCTTGTTAATTAGTATCTTTTCATTTCAGCTTCAAGAACTCTCTTTAGAACTTCTAACGCAGGTATAGCAGTGATCTCCCTCTGGTGTTATTTGTTTGGCAAAGTATCTCGCCTTTATTTCTGACGGGCAGCTTGCCATGTATAGTAGAATTGTTTGTCCGTTTTCTTCTTTCAGTACTTCAAACATATCATCCCACTCTCTCGTGGTCTGCAAAATTTCTGCTGAAAAATTTGATAATGCTATGGGGATTCCCTTGTACGTGAAAATCTTTTCTCTTGCTGCTGTTGAAATTCTTTTTGCTTGATTTTTGACTGATTATAATGTGTCATGGTCAAATCCTCTTTGAGTTCAATATATTTGGTGATGTTTGAGGTTCACATATCTGGATATCCATATCTCTTCTCAAATTGGGGAAATGATCAGCCATTATTTCTTTAGATATACTTTCTGCCCCTTTTTCTCCTTCTCTTGGGACTCCAGTAATGCATGTATTGTTACACTTAATGTATCCTGTAAGTTCTGTAGTCTTTCTTCATTCTTTTTACATTTCTTTTTCTTTTTGCTCTTCTGACTAGATAATTTCAAAATACCTGTGTCTTCAAGCTCATTGATTACTTCTTCTACTTTGAGATTGAGTCTATTGTTGATGTTCTCTATTGAATTTTTCAGTGCAGTCATTATATTCTTTAGCTCTGTGTTTTCTGGGTTTTTAAAAAATCATTTCTATGTCTTAAACTTCTCATTTTGTTCATGTAATGTTTCCCTAAGTTTGTTTAGTAGTCTGTCTCTCTTTTTTTTTTATTTTTTTGGTATTTCACTAAATTTCTCTCAAGATGATAATTCTGATTTAAAAAAAGATGATTATTCTGAATTTTTTGTCTATTACCACCTAGATCTTTCTTTTTTAGGGTCACTTATTAGATATTTATTCCATATTTGGTGTCATGTTTCCCTGATTTGTCATGATCCTTATGTTCTTGCATTGATGTCTGCACATTTGAGGAAGTGGTCTCTTCCAGTTTTTATGGGTTCATTTAACAGAAGACTTTGAACAGTCACCCTGGCTGGTGAATTTGAATGGGCCAGCTGGTAGCATCTGTAGGTAGGCAGTGCTTGCTGCTAGGGTCTCTGATAGATGAAGCCACTGTACATTTTTTGAGGTCAGGTGGTTTGCGGGCTTGGCTCTCATCAGGTGGGACCACTTGCAGGGCTGTGATGACACACGGGTGCAGGTGGGGCTCAGTAATCATCCCTGGTTAGTTGTGGTCGCACTTGGTACTGAATGGCCAGGTCATGCCAGACTGGTGTTTGTATTTAGGTGGGTCTGCAGGCTGGGCTCTGTGATTGAGGGAGGCTAAGCGCTGTCTGTGCTTTTGGGCAGGGACACAGGCTGGTCTCTGTGATGATGGAGGGTATGCACATCTTTTGCTGTATTTGATACTGGTTGGTACCTATAATTGGTAACTGTAAATGGTAACTGGTTGGATTTTCTACCTTGGCAGGGATTCTGGCTCTGCCTGGTCAAGAGTGTTCACTGACTGGTCTCCTAGGCTGGGCAGGGTCAGAAGCTGTGCCTTGCATCTGAGTGCAGCCTGGAGGTCAGGCTCTACAGTCCAGTACTGTCACTGATTGTTCTCTCTAGTTGGCGGATCTGTTGATTGGAGACTCCAGCCAGGCAAAACTGATGACTATGTCCCCTGGGCTGACCCAGCCACCATTTTGGCTCTGAAGATGGGCAGAGGTACAGGTGGGACTTTCTTATCAGGCAAGGTTGCCGGCATGGACATGAGCCACCACCAGTATCCACTGACTGGTTTCTTTGTGCCCCATCCCCTTTCTTTGTTACTAAGTGATCCCAGGTGGTCTACCTCTGCCAGTTCCTTCAGTGTTCCCTGTGAGGCAAGACCAAAACGGGTCTCCTGAAGTTCACCCCTCAGCTTTGGGTGAGCTAGGTATCTCTCTAGGGCTCTTTTTTCCTAAGGAAAAACCGTAGCCCTAGGGAATCCTTTTCAGTATGGTGTTGTGCTGGCCTGGGAAAGGGGTGATAGTCATCGTGAAACGACTCCTCTTTCTCTTCTAAAATGACTTTTCCCAGTTTTGTGGTATTAAGTGTTTGTGTTGGCCTCACCTCCCAAGTTCTGGGATTTTCACAAAGATATTCTTATGTGTTGATAGTTACTAATGTTTGTTTTTGTGGGAGGAGGTGGTATAGAGTCTGGGTTCTCTGATTCTTCCATTTCCATTTTCTTGGTATCACTATTCATATAATCTTTTTTATGTCTTTCTCTCTTTCCTTCTGGGATTTCCATAATGTTTTGGTCTTCTCGAATGTATCCTACTGGTTCCTGAGCAACATTTCACTTTTTAAAATTCCTTTTTCTTTCTGTTCTTTGGACTGTGTACAGGTTTTTCCTGCTTTCTGAAACTTTATGTTCTACTACTTTGCTTTGATGAAGACATATGTTAGTACAGTAATGGCTATTTTCAAAGAAGTGAAAATCCTTTTTGGATTTCTTTCACTTAGCAAAAATAGGTACTAACTCATAGAGGTCTTTCATAAAAGTAAGGTGGTGTAATGCAGACTTTTGGAAAGCAAAGGATACTCTTCAATTTATACCGTTTTGGCTTTTAAAAGGTTTCAAAGGAACGCTCTACTTTTGGATAGTGGGGAAAACCTGTATTTTGACTTATCCTGTCTTTAAGTAAGCTGTTTCTTCTTCTTGCCCAAATCTGCTGTTGATCCCTTTAGTTAGAATTTTTAGTCATTCCCCAGACTTGTTTTTTGTTCTCTTTTTACTTTCTTTTTCTTCATTGATATTTTCATTTATTTATACATTGTCTTTCAGGTTTCCTTTAGTTCTTTGAGCTCTTTGAGTGTGCTTTATATAGTCCATTTAAGATCTGTTAGGTCCTATGTCTGTATTTCTCAGGGATTGCTACTATTGGTTTTTTATTTGTTTTTCTTGTGAATGACCCATGTGTTCCTCTACTTTGTGAGTTTTGTTGTTGTTGTTGCATACTGGGCATTTGGATACTATAATGTAGTAACCATGGAAATCAGATTCTATCTCGTGCCACAGGTTTGCTGTTTTTGATCTTGAGGTCTGCAGTCTGTGTTTTTAGTGACTTTTCCAGACTATTTTTGAAAAGATTGTGTTCCATGACCTATGTGCTCACTGATGACTCTTCTTTTACTTGTGTTCAGATACTGTTTTGTTAGGGAATTCCTTGAATGCCAAGAACTAAAAATAAAATAAATGATAAGCCAGCATTTGCATATTTACTTTGTATTGAGAGACTCATTCACCAATTATCCAGGCTCTTTACAGCTCTGTCTTAGCCTAGAGAGTAGAGGTGAAAGCTTAGGAAATCCTTACGTCTTTTGTGCATGTGTCCTACCCTGAACATATTCATGGCTTTCTAAATGCCCCAGCATACACAGATACTTTTGAGTGCTCTCATTTCCC
The DNA here is from genome assembly GCA_002007465.1 of Ailurus styani. Lineage (NCBI taxonomy): Eukaryota > Metazoa > Chordata > Mammalia > Carnivora > Ailuridae > Ailurus > Ailurus styani. The sequence continues at coordinate 52,458 of LNAC01000628.1, forward strand.
AAGGAACCTCTCTCCTCAGATCTTTCTCCTGGGTGTTAAGCTAGACAGAAATGAAAGAAGAGAAATTACAACTTACATCCCAGAAATACAAAATATTTATTAAACTACTACAATTACACATCAACAAGTTAGACAAACTACAGGAAATGGATAAATTCCTAGAAACATAAAATCTTCCAACACTTCATCAAGAAGAAACAGAATATCTGAACAGACCAATTACTAGTAATGAAATTCAATCAGTAATGAAAAAACTCCCAACAAATGAAAGTCTGATTTCATTTCTTATCTAGTCTTAGCTGTAATCTTTTGATTCAGGTGACTGAAGACTTTTAGTTCACTTTGCAATATTTTCGTGATGCTGTTTTTTTTTAACCCCCCCCCCAGGGTGAATTCCAATTTAGGTGAAAAAGAAACGTGTTCCTTGTGTCAACCCTTGATGTTACTACCAGACAGATCAGAACAGACAAATACAGTAGTTTGTTAATGATGTCTCTGCTCCTTCCAGACGCAAGGAGGATGGTCCTACACTCGGGAGCTAGGGCTGCAAGAGTGCTGCTGAGATGGCAAGGGGTGCAGCAAGGTCGGGTAAAAATACCGCAAAGCTTTCCTGCAAGTTACAAGTTCACTTTTTTCTCGATTCATTGTCTCCTGGTGATTGTAAATCTTCCACTGTATTCTAGATTGCTGAGAAAGTTGGTTGTGAGAGGTTTTGCTTGTTTTCCTGTGAAGGGAATGGAGTTTGGAGTTGCCTGCCTTGCCATTTTATTGACACCATTTGACTGTCCACACCATTTAACCATCTTTCTTTTTTTTTTTTTTAATTTATTATTATTATTATTTGCCCGAGGGGTACAGGTCTGTGAACCATCCTTTTCTGTTAAGTCCTCCCCACCCATCTTTTTGCCTTTTTGGTGAAGCTTCTTCTCTTCCTCACTGTCCCCTCCGCCCTAGTTCTTTTTAGGAAGGTTGATTTTATTTCTAGTCTTTATTTCTTCTGCAGTTATGGCCATTTAAAAATTTTGTGCTCTTCCTTGTGCTTTGGATGTTCAGGAGTTGTTTTTTCCCCATTGAGGAGAATTGAAAACTGGTGAGATACCTAAAGATCTCTTTGTGCTTTACTGATAAGCCACCAGTTTTCTGAACTGAGGGAGAGCATGTGCTCTTTCTCTGTCTCTTCTTTGCTGCCTAGTTGCTAGTTCTCTTTGTTCTTTAGTCCTTTCCCCAATCTCCCGCACAGAGAGCTCACTTCTGTCTGCCATACTGTGAACCTTGCTGTAGAGCTGCTTCTTACTCTCTGAAGCCCTGGGTTGCTTCCAGGAGTTTTTCCTGGCTTTTCTGTGCCACCTCCAGCCTTCAGTTGTTGAGTATCTTGAATGCCTCAGAAGGCGCTCTCTGAGCTTTCTTGCCCTGCTCCCATCTGCAGTGGTTAGCTGCAGTGTCCTGGGGAGACGCCACACACATCATAGGTTCCTCTCTCTCCGGGCTCCTGCTCTTCCCCCAGCCTTTGGTGCACTGACCCTATAACCTGGGGCCCGGGGGACATTGACTCTTTGCTACAAGGTTTCCCTAGAATTTTCGTTCATTACTCCAGTCCACTGCAGTCTTCAGGGTTTGGCTGGTTTCTTCTTACCCTGTCTAGTGCAGGTTCTTTATCCTTCTGCATCTTTACCAGGCTTCTGAGGATGTCCGTGGGTCTCTTCTGTCTCATGAATGTTCATTTCCCTTTATAGTTCATTTAGGTTTTTTCTTACCCCTAATTCTTTTTTTTAAAGTATGATTTTGTAGTTAATCTGGCTTATTTTGGCTGGTGTGAAAATGATCATTATCTTGTGAACTTCTACTTAATACCAGAATGTTTTTAAAAATACTTCAGTGATACTGCTCTCAAAAATAGAGAATATGTGTTTATCTTTTCTTTTTTATAATATTAACTATAATGATGGTAACAGTAAGAACTTACAAGTAGTAGGCATCTTGGTGAACACTTTAAATGCATTATCTCATTTGATACTCACAGATTTGAGAATAGGTACTGTTAATCATTCTCATTTTTCCAGTGAGAGATTAAGTAGGTAGGTCAATATTACACAGCTAGTTAGTGACACTTTTGAACTCAGGGCTGTCTGTCTCTAGAGCAGAGTTGGCAAATTCACAGCCCTAGGTGGGGCAGGTATGTAATATAAATGCAAGAAGAGAGTAGTGCTTAAAAAAAATAACAAAGCAAGCAGCATGATGAATGACAGTTACCATTCAGCTCAGATACTGTCGCACAGTGTTTGGAGAATATATGCCTCATTTAAAGAGTTTGGTCACTTTTCAGTTCCATCCGGTTGTGGCTCATGTGAGAATATGGGTTCAATATTTCAGATTTTCTGATTTTTCAATAGAAACCAGAAATCTGTATCTTTCGTATGAAATGACTCCGTTTCTAAATTGTTGCTGCTGGTTCAGGTAAACATAAAATAAAATCTGATATATCTGTACAGACATACTTGATAAGTCTGAAGTGACACATGTGTGCAGGCCCAGCCTCTTCTCTGGGAAGCCAGTTTCCAATCTCTGAAATAGAACCTGAGCTTTCTTCCAACCACTTACTCATGCTGTCTCTCAGTGCCCACCTTCCTGCCTTCCTTTCACATATGTGCTAAATAAACTAAGGAAGTGAAGACCTTCTTGTGAATGAATGTATTTTATTTACTGCTGTTATGCAGTTGTGCTACTGTAGATTTACACCATGAAGATAATTCTTAGAAACGTATTTTTAAAAATATCCTGAATTCTATGTTTTATCTTCATAAGCAGCAGAGTTCCTTTGAAAGGCAAGTGAGTTGATGTGAGGATTTAAGTATTACTGAATACCTAGTTTATTCATACTCATTAATCATTAATTCCCTCTCTTCTGCCTTTTTTTTTTTGACATAGCTTTCACTTTCAGAAGAACAGAATGAAGTAACGAAAAATGGCTGTGAATCTAAAGAGCTGGTCTACCTCGTGCACATTGCGTGTCAGGTAATTTTGTGGATGTGTAGATTCCTTTTAATGCATTTTTTACAGTGTTTAATAAAATTCACAGAAAGATACTTGTATGATATTGAAATGAAATTGGACCATGCATGACCGTTGCTAAGAAAATAAATGGTATCTTTTAAAAAAGAGATAAATGTGTTCATACAAAATTACATGGAATGCAGTTTAGTATTGTAACTTGCATTTCTTCTGTCTGCATCTTTAGAAAGTTTTTAAGGCTTTAGACATTTGTGGACAAAAACCAGTGACTATGGTTACACAGATGTTTTGTTTTATTCTTTCTCCTAGTCATATTGGCAATTCTGCATGTACTCAGAGTTGAAACAATTAATAGAACCAGTCCTACAAATACTGAATTTACAAACTTAAATGGAAACTCTTCTTGTAAGTGTAAAGGAAATACATCTTTTATTGATGATAAGATTAAATGACTCAGGTACTGGTCACCTCTTACAGTGAAAGAGCAAACGAAGTTTCAGTTGTCTCTGCCTGCGATGCTCACTTTCCTACCAGGCAGGAAGTTTCGCTGTAGTGGAGGTAGTGTGCGTTTGTGTGTGTGCATGTTTTAGAAGGGCACTGTTTCTTGATTCTTAGTGTTAGAGCTTTTGGGAGGATAACTACTGTGACTTCTCTTAATGAAATTTGAAGTAGGTCATTTGTAGATTTATTTCCTCCACCAAGTAAGTAGTTTAGTTCCTTTTTCCTACTTCATAGGAGAAAGAAATGATTCATTTAAATTAGTGATTGTAAAGTAACTGTTTTTGAGAAAAGCTTTATTTTGTGCAAAGTTTTTAGTTTTCTTTGGGAAAGAGGAAGATAGGGGCATTTGTGTCCCCCCCCCAAAAAAGTATTATTCTTGTATCTGAAGTTAAAAATGACATAATCTTGAAAAAATTAATGCTTATCTCATATGGGAAATACCTGGGTTCCTGGTGTTGGTGATTTTCAAGACAACCTTTCAGAATTAAGTGCTTTTATTTATTGGTGTCAGAATATGAGATTAGAAATTGAATTTAGGTTGTGTATAAATAAGATGGCCAAAGTTGCATATTGTTAGTATGTTTTATTGTGTATCATCTCAGTTCCTTTGAGGAAGTAGGCAGCTCTGAGTTACTAAGTTTCATGTTATGTTTCATAAAATGCTTCTTTTTCATGACTTAATTTTTTTTCCAAGATTTTATTTGTTTATTGACAGAGGGAGAGAGAGAGAGAGAGCATAAGCAGGGGGAGAGGGAGAAGCAGGCTTCCCACTGTGCAGGGAGCCCAGTGTGGGGCTTGATCCCAGGACCCTGGGATCATGGCGTGAGCCAAAGGCAGACGCTTAACCGACTGAGCCACAGGTGCCCTATTGTGACTTAATTTTTAAGTGAAAATAATGTATGTGTTTTGGTGAACCATTACTCATACATAAGTATAAATCATATCTTCCTTATCTGAAGTACATGGTTGGCATGTCAGTAGTGAATTCATTAATCCCTCTATAGCCTAACATCTTTTAGCGTCTTTCCTTCTCACCATTAATTTCCATATGATCTGACAATGCAAATAGTTTTATTCTCATAAGCAAAACATAATGTTGCAAACACTTGTGCTATTTCTTAAGTGACCTCCAAAAGGTAAGCATGATATTTTGGAACCATATGTCAGAATGTATAATTGTCACTTGATTATGCTTTCATGAATTAGTGACCTAGCTACTTAGGCTATTTCCTGGTTGCATATATCTTGTCAATCTGCTTAAAAACTTTCAGACTACTCCGTATACTATTCACTACATCAAAGTAGTAATTTACTGCAAAGTAATAATGCCATCGCACTTCTCTGCAGTACTGGAAGTGATCCTTAAGCCACCCCCCCATGGCTTACTTTCTGTGTTCTTGCTGAATATGTCAGCCGTAAATCATATTAAATTGGAATCCTGTATTTTTTAATAACTAATATTATATAGACTCATGATCAAGCCCTCTCATTTTGCCAGTGAGGAAATTGAGGCCCAAATTACTGATGTGACCTTCCTAACTTTATATGAAATCTTAACAGGTACTGCTAAGGACTTAAGTTTCCTGATTGCCATTCTTTCCTGCATCTCGGTGGAATTCACAATCTAGAACAGATAAACGAGATTGCTTAGTATCCAGATAAAATATGATCACCATTACCTGCTGATATTTTTTCATATATTGTGTATTTTTGCTAATTTCTAATTTTTAAAGTACAATTGAAATTCTTTTTATTTAACCCACTCTTCTCTTGTTCTTTAATCTTAGAAAATGGTCAGTTAAACAACTGTGATTTTTTTTTTTTCACCTTTCTGGAAGTTAAGTACTAGTGATTCTTTTAAGTCTTATCTTTGAACCTTTTAATTTTGCTTTTGCCTCTGCCCTTCATTTCTCGTTAATTTTCCTTTTGCCTCTGCCCTTTGCTTCTTATTAAATTGTGAATTCAGAAATGTAAACCATGTCTTTCATACTGAAGTGATCCAAATTCAGTCGGCATTTTGATTATCTATGTGTCTAGTATACAGATATTGTGACATGCAGTACAACATTTCATTCTTTCAACAACTGTGTGAGGTAAATAGTCTGGTTTTCATTTTACAGCTGAAGAATCTAAGACTCAAGAATGTTAATAATTTCCCCAAGGTCATAAAATTAAAGAGAAAAACCAGAATTTGAACCTCAGTCTAGTGGGTTTTTTCCGCCCCTATTCTTCTCTCATTTTCTAATATGATTTATAGCTGATTAGCTACTCTGAAATCTGCAAGCATATCCTAAATGTTAATAATTAAATTACTATTAATAAAGAAATTATTATTGACTGTATTCTTTAAGTTGTACTTCACATCCCTGTGACTTGCTTATTTTATAACTGGAAGTTTGTACCTCTTTGTCCCCTTCACTTATTTCATGCATCCCCCCAAATATCTCCCCTGGCAACCAGCAGTTTGTTCTTTGTATTTATGAGTCTGTTTCTGTTTTGTTGTTTGTTGTTTGTTTTGTTTTTTAGAGTCCACATATAAGTGAAACAATACGGTGTTTGTCTTTCTATGTCTGACTTATTTCACTTAGCATAACACCCTCTAAGTCCATCTGTATTGTCATACATGGCAAGATTCCATTATTTTTTACTGGCTGAGTAAGAGTCCATGTACCTATACTCCATAACTTCTTAATTCATTCATCTGTCAATGGATACGAAGTACTTCCATATCACATTTATTGTAAAGATGCTGCAGTGAACATAGTGATGCATACAGTATCTCTCTGAATTAGTGTTTTGTTTTATTTGGGTAAATAGCCAGATGAGGAATTGCTGTATCATATGGTATTTCTGTTTTTAAATTTTTGAGGAGTCCCCATACTATTTTTTTATGTTTCCACCAGTTTACATGCCTACCAATAGTACACGAGGGATTCCTTTTCTCTATATCCTTGGCGACAACCGTTATTTCTTATCTTTTGGATACTATCCTTTCTCACAGGTGGGAGTGACATCTCAATGTGGTTTTTATTTGCCTTTCTCTGTGATCAGCAGTGTTGAACATTTTTTCATGTGTCTCATGGCCATCTGTATGTCTTCTTTGGAAAAAATGTTTATTCAGGTCCTGTGCCCATGCCCATTTTTTAAATGAGATTTTTTTTTCTCTGTGTATGTGTCTTGGGTTGTTTGCATTCTTCATATATTTTGGATATTAACCCCTTGTCTGATGTATCACTTAAAAATACAAAATTCCTCCATTTAGGTTGCCTTTTCATTTTGTTGATAGTTTCCTTCTCTGGGCAAAAGCTTTTTAGCATGCTGTATCTCAATTTTTTATATTTGTTTTTGTTGCCCTTGTCTGAGGAGACAGATCCAAAAAAATATTGCTAAAACTGATGCCAAAGAGTTTATTGCCTGTGTTTTCTTTTATAAGTTTTATAGCTTCAGGCCTTACATTTAGGTATTGAAACTATTTTGAGTTCATTTTTGTATATGGTATAAGGAAGTGGTCCAGATTCATTCTTTTGCATGTGGCTGTTCAGTTTTCTAAACACCATTTATGGAAGCAACTATCTTTCCCCATTGTGTATCCTTGGCTTCTTTGTCATAGGTTAATTGACCATATTAGCATGGGTTTATTTCTGGGATCTCTGTTCTGTCTCTTTTTGTGCCAGTAATATACTGTTTTGATTATGATAGCTTGAAAGTGTAGTTTGAAGTCTAGAAGCATGATACCTCCAGCTTTGTTCTTCCTCAGGGTTATTTTGTCTGGGTCTTTTGTGGTTGCATACAGATTAAAAAAATTTTTTTTCTAGTTCTATGAAAAATTCTGTTGGTATTTTGATAGGGATTGCATTGAATCTGTAGATTGCTTTGGGTAATATGGACTTTTAAACAATATTAAATCTTCCAATCATGAGCATGGTGTATCTATAAATTTATTTATGTTATCTTTACTTTCTTTCATTGATATCTTATAGTTTTCAGAGTACAGCTGTTTCACCTCCTTGGTTAAATTTATATGTAGGTATTTTACTATTTTTGATGTAATTGTAAATGGGATTGTTTTCTTAATTTCTCTTTCTGCTAGCTTGTTATTATTGTATAGAAATGAAACATTTTTTATATTAATGTTTTATCTGCAACTTTACTGAATTCATCCATTATTTCTAATAGATTTGTTTTCCAGTGGAGTCCTTAAGGTTGTCTATGTATATAGTACCATGTTACCTGCAAATAGTGACAGTTTGACTCCTTCCTTACCAATTAACATTCCTTTTATTTCTTTTACTTGTCTGATTGCTATGACAAGGGCTTCCAGTACTTGGTTGAAAAAAAGGGGTGAGACTGCATTCTTGATTTGTTCCTGATCTTAAAGCAACAGCCTTCAGCTTTTTACCATAGAGTATGATATTATCTTAGGAGTATTATATATGACCTTTATTATGTTGAGGTATGCTCCCTCTATTCCCACTTCGTTGAGAGTTTTTGTCATAAATGGATGTTAAATTTTATCAAATGTGTTTTCTGCATCTATTGAAATGATTGTATGGTTTTTTATTCATTTGGTTAATGTGGTGTATCATATTGATCGATTTGTGGCTATTGAACCATCTTTCTTTCCCTGTCAAATCCCACTTGATTGTGGTGTATGATCCTTATAATGTACTGTTGAATTTGGTTGTGTAATAGTTTGTTGAGGATTTTTGCATTTACATTCATCATGGATATGGGTCTGTAATTTTCTTTCTTTGTAGTGTCTTTGTCTGGTTTTGGTATCACAGTAATGCTAGCTTCATAGAATGAATTTGGAAGCATTCCATCCTCTTCCTTTTTTTTTTTTTTTTTTTTTGGAATAGGTTGAGAGGCTAGGTATTCAGTCTTTTTTACATTTTTTTCAAATTCATCTGTGAAGCCATCTGGCCCTGGACTTTAATTTGTTGGGAGTTTTTTCATTACTGATTGAATTTCATTACTAGTAATTGGTCTGTTCAGATATTCTGTTTCTTCTTGATGAAGTGTTGGAAGATTTTATGTTTCTAGGAATTTATCCATTTCCTGTAGTTTGTCTAACTTGTTGATGTGTAATTGTAGTAGTCTAATAATATTTTGTATTTCTGGGATGTAAGTTGTAACTTCTCTTCTTTCATTTCTGATTTCATTTACTTGATTCCCCTCTTTTTTTCTTGATTACTCTGCTAAAGTTTTTTGTTGTTGCTGTTGTTTTGGTTTTTGTTTTATTTTTTAAGTGATCTCTACACCCAACATGGGGCTCAAACTTACACCCTGAGATCAAGAGTTACAGGCTCCACCAATTGAGACAGCCAGGCATCCCGGCTAAAAGTTTATGAATTTTGTTTATCTTTTTAAGGAACCTACTCTTGGTTTCATTGATCTTTTCTAATATTTTTAGTTTTTATTTCATTTATCTGCTCTGATCTTTATTATTTTCTGTCTTCTAACTTTGGTTTTGTTTCTTTTTCTTTTCCCAGTTTTTATAGGAGTAAGTTTGAATTGTTTGAGATTTTTCTTGTTTCTATAAAGATTTTGTTTATTTGAGAGAGACAGAGGTAGTGATAGAGATAGTGAGAGAGAACACAAGTGGGGAGGAGAGGGAAAAGCAGACTCCCTGCTGGGCAGGGAGCCCAGCGCTCGGCTCAATCATGACCTGAGCCAAAGGCAGACACTTAATCAACTGAGCTACCCACATGCCCTGAGATTTTTCTTGTTTCTTAAGGTAGGCCTATGTTGTTCCTAACTTCCCTCTTGGAACTGCTTTTGCTATTCCCTTAAGATTTTGAACAGTTGTGTTTCTGTTTTCATTTTTCTCCAGGTATTTTTTTGCTTCTTCTTTGATTTCTTCATTGATCAGTTGGTTATTTAGTCTCCGAATGATTGGGGTTTTTTCTTATTTTTGCCTTGTAATTGATTTCTAGTTCCATATCATTGTTATGGGGAAAGGTGGTTGATATGATTTCAGTCTTTTAACACTTATTTTAGATTTGTTTTATGGCCTAACATGTGATATGTTCTGGAAAATATTATATGTGCACTTAAAACGATGTGTTTTGTGCTGTTTGAGTAGTGTTCTGTGTATATGTATGTCAAGTCCATCCGGTTTGATGTGTTGTTTAAGGTCAGTGTTTCCTTATTGATTTTCTGTCTAGACACTGTATCTATCGATATAAATGGGATATTAAAGTTTCCTACTATTATTGTGTTACTGTCAGTTTCTTACTTTCTGTCTGCTATTTACAGTTGTTATATTATCTTGTTGGATCTCTCATAGGCAGTATATAGATGGGTCTTAACATTTTTTTTAACGATTTTATTTATTTATTTGACACACAGAGAGAGATCACAAGTAGGCAGAGAGGCAGACAGAGAGAGAGAGGAGGAAGCAGGCTCCCTGCTGAGCAGAGAGCCCGAAGCGGGGCTCGATCCCAGGACCCTGAGATCATGACCTGAGCCGAAGGCAGAGGCTTTAACCCACTGAGGCACCCATGCGCCCCTTAACATTTTTTTTTTATTATTATTTGCCCCAGGGGTACAGGTCTGTGAATCATCAAGCTTACACCTTTCACAGCATTCACCAAAGCACAAAACCTCCCCAATGTCCATAACTCATCCACCCTATCCCTACCTTCCCACCCCCCAGTAAGCCTCAGTTTGTTTTGTGAGATTAGGAGTCTCTTATGGTTTATCTCCTTCCCCGTCCCATCTTGTTTCATTATTTTTCCCTCCCTACCCCCCATGACTCCCCACCCTGACCCTAAAGTTCCTCATATCAGAGAGATCATATGATAATTGTCTTTCTCTGATTGACGTATTTCGCTCAGCATAATACCCTCTAGTTCCATCCATGTCGTTGCAAATGGCAAGATTTCATTTCTTTTGATAGCTGCATAGTATTCCATTGTATATATATACCACCTCTTCTTTATCCATTCATCTGTTGATGGACATCTAGGTTCTTTCCATAGTTTGGCTATTGTGGACATTGCTGCTATAAACATTCGGGTGCATGTGCCCCT